>SJXQ01001032.1:0-23630 GCA_006408695.1 Aepyceros melampus
AAAAAAAAAAAAAAGAGTTGAGTCAGCAGAGAGTCAGGAACTTTCCTGCCTTAAATTGAAAAGGGGAACACAGGCAGAAATGAGAAAACCCTGGAAACACATTTAGCTACAGAAAATGAAACCCAAGAGTTAAAGTGGCTGGTAGAAAACACCCCTAAAACCATGGAGACACTGCAGAGAGGGGAGTGGGACTTGAAGACCAGGTAATAAGCAGTGTTGAGCATCACAGACCATGAAGAGCTTAGATGTGAGTTTAGCAGTGAAAATGGGTAAAAGCTTGGACAAGAGAGAGTGAGAGAGCATCCAAAAGATTCAAGAGGAAAGCTTCTCCAATATCCAAACGGATTCTGATGAGTGAGTGTTTCCAGATGGTGTTGGACTAGACTTAGTCCATTTTGTTTGTTCTTTACTTGCTCTGGTTATAAAGAGCTTCTTTCCTGGTCTCCAAGGGGTGGTTGATTCAACTTGTAATAGTTGAACTCGTAGGTCAGGAAAGAAAAGACTGTGGGAAACTCATTAGTGATGAGACGAAGAGGATTTGAAAAGGCTACGTATGAGCAATCCACAGTGGGGGAAAAACAAAGAAAAAACAGACACAAGAAATGTTTATAATGCTGAGTTAGNCAACTTGTAATAGTTGAACTCGTAGGTCAGGAAAGAAAAGACTGTGGGAAACTCATTAGTGATGAGACGAAGAGGATTTGAAAAGGCTACGTATGAGCAATCCACAGTGGGGGAAAAACAAAGAAAAAACAGACACAAGAAATGTTTATAATGCTGAGTTAGGATACCTTGGTAACTGCACACAAGAAGGCAAGGAGAGAGGAAACCATACTATAAGATTCTGAGTTTGAATGATGGGGACATAAGAGGGTGAAGCAAGAGATTGCACTGAGACTCAGACATGCTTCATTTAGAGTTGTGAGACTGCACCCAGGTGCGGACATCTGCCAAGCATTTGAATATATGGGTTGAGAAAACTGGAAGGAATCAGGGCTGAAGACACTCATGTCCACGATCGGGAATGGATGAGATTATTAATGCAGAGTTTTATGGCAGGAATATGATGTAGGGCAGATGTTTGAAAAGCATTAAGGGGCTAGGTCTGTGAAGAGAAGCCGGTTGATGAAATGGAAGACACAGTGGTCCCAGAAGTAGGAGGCTCCGGAATATGCTGTAACATATGAGTTTAAGGAGACCTTTCCAGGGCGGTTCTTTAATTTCCAGGGGAGGTGCCTGTGGCTTTGCATGAAACCTTCACTGTGCGTGTTAGAATGAAAGAGGGGCAGTTACACATAATCACTGTATATATCCTCATCATTATCATTATTTTTAGTGTTATTATTATTCTAAGGATAAGGCATTTAAGCATAAAATACGAAACACACATCATTTGACACCGTTTGCAAACATGTAGTGAATTCCTAGTTGTCCCATTGATGTAGTGGATTTTCAGTGTATCTCATGCCAAACTGATACTGTGTTGCTTTTATCCTTCTCTCAGGCAAGAATAGGTTCATGCTGTCTTCACTCACTCACCCGGAAACCAGTCTCATGGGTTTAATCAGAGGATGGATGGTGTATCTAATTCCAGGTGTTACATTTACCACTCCTTTCCCAGTCGCAAATATGCAATTCTGAAAGTAAAATATTTATTCAGTGAGAGGCGAGGGTGTCCCCGAAGATTCACTAGTCTCTGAACAGGATTCATACTAAACAGAGGAGGAGAGGAGATACTTACAGAAAAAACTCAGAGGAGGACAGTGCCTCGTGTTATTCGCCCAGTCGTGTCTGACTCTTTGTGACCCCATGGACGGTAGCCCACCAGACTCTTCTGTCCATGGAATTCTCCAGGCAAGAATACTGGAGTGGGTTGCCATTCCTTTCTCCAAGGGATTTTCCCAGTCCAGGGATCGAACCTGAGTTTCCTGCATTGCAAGCAGATTCTTTACCGTCTAAGTCACCAGGGAAATCTGGCAAGATCTGAAAAAGAAGGTGGAGCTGATGAGAAGTCTGGATTGGAACCCAGGTATCAATGACTAGAGACAGAGCCTTGAGGGAAGTTTCTGGTTAAAAGGTAAAATGTCTGAGCACTTAAATGCAAAATGAAATTACATGAAGGACCTCTTTTCATCAATTTTACATCAATTAACAGTCCAGTAAAAAGAACGCAAATACAACGCTTACTTGGCTTCTTCCTTTATTAAATACACAGGAAGCTTTGGAACCAAGAATGCCTTGTCCTACTACAAGGAAACAGTTGTTCATGTTGCTTTACGTTCATTTACTCAGGCTGTTGGTAATTTGGCAAATTAAAATTCGGCAAGTTAAACTTCAGAAAAGAAACAAGTAAACAAAATATTTTGTTTCCCTGTTTCTCCCATTAACCGTGTCATGATTTCCTTCAAAAGAAATGCATGTCCAATAGTTAGTTTTGATTCACACACGACAAATCTATTAAGTTTCACCAAGTTACCAATTCATATTTAGAAACTTTTGTCAAATTGCCTGCATTCACTCAATCTTATGTAAACACAAAATGTATATGGCCCTGTTGAGTGTGAGGGCTTGAATATATTTGGATAAAACAACAGTAATACCAGTCCACAATTTTCCACTCTGATTTTTTCCTGACAATATTATTTCCTTTGCATACCCATCATCCTGTCTCTCACAGAAAGTGGCTCTATTTTTTTTTTTTTTTTTTGCTTATGCTCCCACTTAACAGCAGTCATTAATTTACTGATACCCTGTCTATCAGTCCCACATCGTCTTGATTAGGGCTGTTATCCTAATCAAAAGGCTGATAATTAAGACTATCCATCTGTAGAGTTCTAAGTGCTAAGATGAGTTGAAGATCCTAATTAAGATTATTTAGGTGTTACTTAAATGCCATCATTTGATTCAGCTAATCATACCAGCAGGTACATTAGATTTGCATTAATGTTCTGCTGAAGCCAGCAGCTATTTAGGCAGATCAAAAATGTAGATTGCAAACACTATTTCAAACATCTTTATTTGAAAGTGATATTGAGACAGTATGTTAAGATAAGCAGGATGTTAGAACAGTTTGGTTATTTCAATGTTGCTTAATTTACTCTACAGTGATAAGTGGAGTATTTAAAATAAACAGCCTATTTATTGAATTTGCTGTGTATCTTTCATCATCTTACACCCTCTCTCTCTCATACACACACACACACACACACACACACACACAGGCCAACAGTGATGCATTTTTACCAGGATTTCCCGTCTTGTCACTGAAACTTACTGTAGTATTCTAAAAGTCTCACAAACTAAGTTCCTAAATAGCAGTTCTTATGAATAATAAAGGATTTTTGTCTCAATCAATGCCTGATGCTACCTTGTGAACAAATAGGTAAAAGGATATGCATTTTATTGTTAAAAGTCACATTAATATCCAATTATTCTGTAACATAAACAATCAAGAATATTAGCATAGTAAAGTATAATTCATTAATATCTTGTTTTCTTGTACTTTACAGAAAATGCAAAATAGATTACTTTGTTTAAAATATTACAGGTATAATGGACGAAAGCGTGTTCACAGTAGCTATGCTAGGTCTTGCTTTCAGCTTACTTTTCCCCAAGTTTTGATGATGAACAATAGTACTACTTGTAGAGAAGATGGGATCACATTTATTTAAAAGAGGTATTCTCATAAAGTCAGTTCAGTTCAGTCGCTAAGTTGTGTCCAACTCTCTTAGTAACATATATGCCATATATATGAGCTGTATACAGCTCAAAGCAAGAGCTTTATAAAAAAGTAGTTCACTTTCCTTGCCTTATGATATCCCTTTTTATCTGTTCTGCTTGTCCCACCTGAAATATGTCTGAATACAATGACAGAAGTTACACATTAACAGAAAACTTAAGTGTATGATTTCTTTCCTCTTCACACCTGAGCAAGAAAACTAAAAATAGTGGCCACATGCTTTGGAACTGTGGTGTTGGAGAAGACCCTTGAGAGTCCCTTGGACTGCAAGGAGATCCAACCAGTTACAACTCTTAGTAACATATATGGCAGCTATGACAACTTTTTGCTCCAGGGGTATAGCCCTGTGAATATCTGCTTAATATCTATATCTACATCTAATATTAATATCTATATTATTTATACACTGAAGCAGTTCTAAATTCCTTGCTGCTGCTAAGTCACTTTAGTCGTGTCTGACTCTGTGCAACCCCATAGACGGCAGCCCACCAGGCTCCCCCGTCCCTGGGATTCTCCAGGCAAGAACACTGGAGTGGGTTGCCATTTCCTTCTCCAGTGCATGAAAGTGAAAGGTGAAAGTGAAGTCGCTCAGTCGTGTCCGACTCTTAGCGACCCCATAGACTGCAGCCCACCAGGCTCCTCCGTCCATAGGATTTTCCAGGCAGAGTACTGCAGTAGGGTGCCATTGCCTTCTCCCTAAATTCCTTGGGCATATCAGTATTTTAATGTTTTTACTATTGAATATTGGACTTTTAAGGATATGCATGATTTCTAAAAGCATTCTGCATGATTTATATAATATACTTATCCTTGTGTTTGAGATATAGCATACTTCATAATTCATCTGATGCTCAAAGACACTGGTATATGTTTCAAATTATAATTTAAAAATATAACTGCCTCTAGTTTTTATAATCTTCACAGTAACCTTTAGAAATCTTAGGGCTTTCGTAAGTATACACCTATTGTCTGTATGCACATTAATGAAATGATTACATTTATCCAGATGCTCCAATGTAATTTTCTCTGTCCTCGGCTATTAAGGGGTTAATTGTTAAACTTGAGATCAGTTCAGTTCAGTCGCTCAGTCATGTCCTGACTCTCTGCGACCCCATGAATCGCAGCACGCCAGGCCTCCCTGTCTATCACCAACTCCCGGAGTTCACTCAGACTCATGTCCATTGAGTCCGTGATGCCATCCAGCCATCTCATCCTTGGTCGTCCCCTTGTCCTCCTGCCCCCAATCCCTCCCAGCATCAGGGTCTTTTCCAATGAGTCAACTCTTCGTATGAGGTGGCCAAAGTACTGGAGCTTCAGTTTTAGCATCATTCCTTCCAAAGAAATCCCAGGGTTGATCTCCTTCAGAATGGACTGGTTGGATCTCCTTGCAGTCCAAGGGACTCTCAAAAGTCTTCTCCAGTAAACCAAAAGAATACAGAGGAGACCAGAGGAGACCAGGTATGGAGAATATAGCCTAATCCGGCACTGAATAATTTAGGGATGAATATACTGGGAACTGTTAAGACATCGAGGCTGCTAAGGACAGCCCTTAGTAGTTTCCATTTCCTTGAAAAGTGACAAAAATTACTTATGGCTCCATGATTATAATGGAATCAATGCATATTCTGCCTTAATGGCTTATACAATAAATTTACTACAAAGAATACACATTTATTGGAAATTTTATTTACATTGTTGATATAACCCTGATTACTCGAAGTTATCCTGTAGCCTTCTTGCTAGATGTCCATTTCATTTTGTTGAATGATACTTTGCTTTGAGAAACTTACTGAATATTAAGAATTGTGAGCAACAGTGAGCATAAGTTCTAAATATAAATTCAAGTATAAACTATTGCAAAAGGGCTAAGAGTGAAGTTGCCATTATTCACTGGGCATCTACTATTGTGCACGAGGCGCTTCGTGCATATCTTCAATTCTACTCTTCATCACCCTGTAAATAGACACAGTTGTCCTCCTTTGACAGTGCTGAGAGAATTAAGGGAACTCAGTTAACTCTCGCTGTTTCTGAGGACATCTTTCTCATCTACAAAGTGGGAATAACAATATCTACTTTTTAGAGATATTTCAAGACTTGAGATTCTTGTTTTCACATCTTTTTTTCCTTAAATAAAAAAAAAAATCTCATCCTGCAGTCTTTCCCATCTCACTGAATGACAACTCGGTTCTTCCATTCCCCAGAGTTAAAATTCTTTGGAGACATCTCTGGTGGTTCTCTTTATCCTTCATTCCACACTTATTTCATAAACAAATCCTATTAGCATCTTTTCATGACATTTCCATCTTCCCACTTCTCACCATCAATCATTGCATTAATTCAAGCCCACACTTCACTGACAAATGATTGAACTAGTCCCCAAACTAGCTCCCTGTTTCTGCTCTCAGCACCATGTCCTGCCCACCCAGAGTTTCCAACATCAGTAACCAGAGAGGATGCAAAAATGCAAGTCAGTTAATGCTATCTACTGTGCTTTGAATGTTTGTGTTTCTCCTAAATTCATACTCTGAAGTCCTAAATCTCAGTTCCATGGCAATAGAAGGGGCTCTTTGGGAGGAGCTTAAGTCATGAGGGTGGGGCCCTTAGAAGTGGGATTAGCGCTCTTATAAACAAGACCCCAGAGAGCTGCTTGCTCCTCTCAACACTGAGGATGCAAAGAGAAGTCTGGGGCAGAAGAAGGCCTTCACCAGACTCTGATCTCAAACGTCAACCTCCAGAACTATGAGACATCGATTTCTGTTGCTCCTACATTAACCAGTTTCTGGTACTTTGTTACAGCAAACTGAGTGGACTAAGACACCACCCTGTGCTCAGAATCCATCAATGGAAAAATCAAGATGTTAGCAGGGTCCCCTTCCTTTATTGCCTCACCCTCCCACCTCTCAGCACTCTGTGGCAGGACCTGAGATGGCTGCTCATTGCTGGCACCTGCAGCTCTTCTCCTGGGAGTTACCCTGGCTGCAAGGTTGCTGATGGCTACAACCGAGCACAGAGGAGTTGAAGCGCCTTGGAGCAGCCCTCAGCCAGTGACAGAGAAGGCAGTGGGTTATAGTCCAGCTTTCTGAACTCTTAGGTGAGATAGGTCTGAATTACGTCACGTTATCCCCCAGAGGGGCTTCCCCAGGGGCGCTAATTGGCACTCCTGCCAGTGCAAGAGACCTGAGACTGCGTTCATTCCCAGGGTGGGGAAGATCCCCTGGAGAAGGGAATGGCAGCCCACTCCAGGATTCTTGCCTGGAGAAACCCATGGGCAGAGGAGCCAGGCAGGCTACAGTCCATAGAGTAGCAAAGAGTTGGGCATGATTGAAGCGTCTTAGCACACTCATTAACATCCCCCAGAAATCCCAACAAAAATGTAATTCCAGTTGCCCTGAGCAGTAACCAGTTCCCAGTGTTCTCTAAATTTATACCCTTTCCCATTCCATACTGGTATTTCCTATAATCCTCTTCCAAATAAACACCTTTGCCTCAAACCCTGATCTTGGGGATGGATCTAAGAGAGCCCATCTTGCCCACAGTGTTTTACAAAATCTCCTCCAAAAGCAATATACTGCAATTAAATTAAAAATACACACACATGCACAAGATATAAACAAATAAAATATATAAAGCTGTTAGGTTAATATGAAATTAATTTGGATAATTAAATAAAGATGAGAATCCTGTCGCTTTTTCACATAGACCACAATAACTAGTTCAAATTCATTTACATAGAGTAGAAAGATATATGATTTTGATTCAAATGATCTTTCTCACAATAGTAAAGGATGGTTTACTATTTGTTTGGATGGTTCAGGGTATTTGCTCAGCAAAGGAATGTTTACCTAGAAGGGACATTTTAAATTTTACTCACATTGGCTAAAATATACAAGCCAATGTTTCCTACGCTTGACCTTAGAAGCTCATCTTTCTGGAATATTTCTCTAGACTTTGCCAAAGTGTTTACTTTCCTAATTACCTCCTGTTACATTAGTTAAGCTCCCTTGTGCTGGCCTAGGGAGTTCTTCTAGCCCACTGCTATTTGCACTTGGAATTTAAATATTTGTGAGAGTACTTGCCCTGTTCTTTACTCATCAGTTAGCAAAGTCAAACATCATTTAGACTCAGACTTCATGACCGTGATGGAGGGAATGCTAGCCCATCTTGGCTTTTTTTGTTTATCTGTTCTGGAACAACATTCGTTTTCAATGCCAGGGTCACTGATTATTCATTCATTCACCATCCACTGAACATCTACATGACAGGCACAACATTTTGCCTGTGAATTTAAGGAGTTTTACCCTAATGGGCAGAGACAGATGTGAGCAAATAATTACAAGGCGATTGGACGTGTTCTGGTGCGCACAACATGTAATGAGCACACAGAGGAAGAAGAAACAGACTCTGACTGAGGACACTGTGATGAGGCACTGGAGGTTAAGAAGAAAGTTATGCAGACAGAAATCTAGTACCTAGTTTTAACATTCTTTTAACTGTGATAAAAGTTTCATGCTTATAAGACATACTATTTTAACCATCTTTGCCTGTACAGTTCAGAGCACTAAGTATATGCATATTGTTGTACCACCCTATCATCCATCGCCCGAATTTTTCACCCTCCTAAACTGAAACTCTGTCCCCATTTAACACTAACTTCCCCATAATCCTTCCCCACGCCTCACGCCCCAGCCCCAGGTACTTTCTACTAATTACTTTCTGACTCTATGAATTTAACTAGGCTAGGTACCGCATATACGTGGAATCAAACCATATTTGTCTGTACTTAATATATACTGGAATGCATTTTTAAGGTTAACTTAACATATGTCCTACAAATAGGTGGTAACTTCTTTTTTTTCCCCAATACTTAGTTTTTAACCTTTGTTTAACAGATTGAGATATAATAAGCTGTGCATGTTTAAAATACGTACTTTGATACAAGCATGTATGTCTGTATGTGTTTATATGTATGGATTCCTGAAATCCCACCATAATTAAGATAATGAACGTATCACCCCAAAAAGATGCTCGTGATTTTTTGTAGTTCTCCCCTCCTACCGTCTGTCTCTGGATCCTCTCCCCTCCATTCTTTTCTTGGTGGATTTTGAGTGGGGAAGAGAGGTCTGACTTTCTTCATTCAGAGTAAGTATTTTGAGATTTACCCACTTTGTAGCACTTATCACCAGCTTATTATTTTTATTACTGAGCACTTACAATAGTTTGTTAATTTACTCATTCAATGTGATGATTTGGGTTGTTTCTAATTTGGGGCTATTTCAAACGAAATTTCTGTGAAGAATTTTATACATAGGAAACAGAAGTCTTCGTTAGACTTATATGTATTTATTTCACTTCTCTCAGAAAACTATTGAGGAATGAAATGACTAAATCATATGGTAGTTTAAACCATTGAGAAACTACTAACCTCTTTTCCAAAGTCTTTATATGATTCTTTATTTCCACTACCAGGATTTAAAAGTTCCAGGCCTTTCATACCTCTGCCAACATTTGGTACAGTCATTAAAAAAAAATTCAATCACCCTAAAAAAAGTGTCGTGAAACCCTACCATGGTTTTAATTTGGATACTTGTGACTAACGATGGTTAGCCTCTTTTCATAGGGTTCTTTGCCATTCATGTATCTTCTTTGGTAATGAATCTCTCTTCAAATCTTTTGCCCATTTTTTATTGGGTTATTTGCTTTCCTGGTCTTGAGTGTTGATAGTTCTTCTTTACATATCATGGATATAAGCCATTTTCCAGTTATGTGATCAATAACCATGTCCTCCTAGCCTGTGACAGTCCCCTATGTCCTTTTCACACTGTCTTCAGGAGTCAGGTATTTTTAATTTTGACAGTGACCAGTTCTTCACTGTTCTTCTTTGCCTTGTACTTGGCACATTTATTTTTCCCTACCATGGTTTTAATTTGGATACTTGTGACTAACGATGGTTAGCCTCTTTTCATAGGGTTCTTTGCCATTCATGTATCTTCTTTGGTAATGAATCTCTCTTCAAATCTTTTGCCCATTTTTTATTGGGTTATTTGCTTTCCTGGTCTTGAGTGTTGATAGTTCTTCTTTACATATCATGGATATAAGCCATTTTCCAGTTATGTGATCAATAACCATGTCCTCCTAGCCTGTGACAGTCCCCTATGTCCTTTTCACACTGTCTTCAGGAGTCAGGTATTTTTAATTTTGACAGTGACCAGTTCTTCACTGTTCTTCTTTGCCTTGTACTTGGCACATTTATTTTAGAAATGATTGCCCAACCTAAGTTGACAAAGGCTTTTATCACAAATTTTATTCTAGAAGATTTATAGTTTTAAGTTTTACATTTAGGATTATAATCCATTTTCAGTTAGCTTGCTTATGCAGTGCAAGATATTAATAGATTTTTTTGGCTAACAGATTCATAATTATTCAAGATATTTATTTAAAAGACTATCTTTTCTCCATTCAATTGCTTTTATGCCTTTGTTGAAAATTGTTATTGTTTAGTTACTAAGCTGTGTCTGACTTTTTGTGACTCCATGGACTATAACAGACTAGGTTCTTCTGTCCATGGAATCTCCCAGGCAAGAGTACTGGAGTGGGTTGCCTTTTCCTTCTCCAGGGGATCATTCCCATCCAGGGACTGAACCTGGATCTCCTCCACTGGCAGGCCACATTCTCCACCACTGAGCCGCCAGGGAAGCCCTTGTTGAAAGTTAGTTGTCTGTGAATGTGCAGGTGTGTATCTGCAGAGTCTGTTCTGCCCCAGTGATCTGTCGCATCGTTACGGGTAGCACCCCCCAGCAGAAGAGTTACAGTGTCCCTAAGATAAAGCGCAGACAGTCTTCCTGTCCAGGCAGGTCCAGATAGCTCACCATCTTCCAGGCTTCTTACACATTCTCTTGCCCATCCCTAGTTCTCTTTTATGTTTCTTTGCAGATAGTCTCAGAAGTTTGAATTTTTCACCTGGAAATTCTGTTAAAGTGTCTTAAATTAATTGTGCTTGAGTGTGACTTGCAAACTGTATTCTGAGAACATGTGTATCTGTTGCAGGAAGGGGGACTCCTTCCAGGGCCCGAAGCTGGGCTCTTGTCTAACACTCAGAAGTGAATTGTCCGAAGAGACACATGTGCTGACAAAGCAAGAGATTTTATTGGGAAAGGGCCCCGGGTGGAGAGCAGGAGGGTAAGGGAACCCAGGAGAACTGCTTTGCCACATGGCTCGCAGTCCCGGGTTTTATGGTGATGGGATTAGTTTCTGGGTTGTCTTTGGCCCATCATTCTAATTCAGAGTCTTTCCTGGTGGCACACGCATCACTCAGCCAAGATGGATGCTAGAGAGAGGGTTCTGGGAAGTAGACTGACACGTTATGTCTCCTTTAGACCTTTCCGGAACTCTTCCGGTTGGTGGTGGCTTATTAGTTCCGTACTCCTTACCAGGATCTCCTGTCATAAAACAACTCATGTGAATGGTTACTAAAGGGTGGGCAGTTTCAGTCAGTGTGCTTCCCCAAATACATACATCCCTTTACAAGATTTAATCAGTCAAATCCATATTTAAGAACAAAGTTCTTATTCCAGCAGATTTGTTCCAACAAAGTCGGTCAAAGGAATGCCACAAAATGTGAGAAAAACATTCTTAGCATCTTAGGATAAATTAAATACTTGCCATCAAGTTGTTTATTTTTTATCATATTGATGATTCCATCTTATGAAATCATTTATCTATTTTGTTATTGTTGTTGTTTAGACCCTAAGTCGTGTCTAACTTTTTGCAACCCCATGGACTGTAGCCCAGCAGTCTCCTCTGTTCATGGGATTTTCCAGGCAAGAATATTGGAGTGGGTTGCCATTCCCTTTTCCAAAGGATCTTCCCAAGCCGGGGATCAAACCCATGTTCCCTGCATTGGCAAGTGAATTCTTTACCACTGAGCCAGTCAATTTTTAATATGCTAGAAATCTCAACACATATTAGGTGAATTTTAAAACTATATTAAATGGGATTATATTTTATAGTAGCTTGATTAAGTATATTCGTATCTGATGAGGGGTTAACATCTGAAGTATACAAGAAATTCATACAAATAAACAGCACAAACACAAATAACTCAAAATATGGGCAAAGAATCTGAACAGATATTTTTCCAAAGAAGACATACAAATTCATAGCAAGTGTATAAAAAGGTGCTCAGTATCATTAATCATTAGGGAAATGCAAATAAAAACCACAATGAGTTATGAGTTCATATCTGCTAGTATGTCTGTTCTCAAAAAGAGGAGAAAACGAACGCTGGCCAGAGTGTGGCAAATAGGAAACCCTTGTGCACTGTTGGTGGGAATGTAAACTGGTGTGGCCACTGAGGAAATCCTATGGAAGCTCCTCAAGAAATTAAAACAGAACTACCTCATGTTCCATCAATCCCACTCCTGGGTATATATCCAAAGAAAAATGAAATCATTATCTGAAAAGGATATCTGAAGATATCCTGTTGTTTGTAACAGCACTATTCACAATAGCCAACATACAGAAACCACCCATGGGTCTGTCAGTGAATGAATGGGTCAAGAAAACGCATACATATATTCCATTGTATATAGTTCATTGTGTGTACGGAATGGGCTATATTCAATGGAATGTTATTCAATCTTTTAAAAGAAGGATATCCTGTCATTTTCAACAACATGAATGAGACTGGAAGGCCTTATGCTCAGTGAAATAAGTCAGACAGAGAAAAATACATACTGGATGGTGTCACTTATATGTGGAATCTTTAAAAAAAGTTGAACTCATAGGAAGAGAAAAGTGGAAAAGCAGTTGCCTAGGGGTTGGGAAAAGAGAGAAAAGTTGGTCAAAGGGTATAAGTTTTCAGCTCTAAGATGAGTAAGGTCTGACTGAATGATGATGGTGACTATAGTTAATAACATTATATTCTATAATTGAAATTTGCCAAGAACTTAAATGTTCACAGAAAAAAAAAAAGAACATATGTGAAGTGATAGACAAGCTGATTCACTTTGCTGTAAAGCAGAAACTAACACAGTATTGTAAAGCAAGTGTATGCCAATAAAAATTAATAAAAAGGAAATGCATACTTGTGTATAATGCATGCTAAATAGCTTCAGTCATGTCTCACTCTTTGCAACCCTATGAACTATAGCCCACCAGGTTTCTCTATCCATGGGATTCTCCAGGCAAGAATACTGGAGTGGGTTGCCATGCCCTCTCCAGGGTACCTTCCCCACCCAAGGACAGAACCTGTGTCTCCTGCAGCTCCTGCCTTGCAGGTAGATTCTTTGCCACTGAGCTCCTGGGAAGCCCATTGTGCATAATACATTCATTTAAAAACAGAGTGGTTTCTGCAGCTGTAATCAGGAATCGGGACGTTCTTCCTGACAACCGAAGGATGATTGAAGAAATGAAGGATTTTCCTGTTTACTGCAAGTTGCTCCTGGTTTTGAAGAACATTCTGCTCCAAATCTGGGAGACGGCTCCTGAGTAGCTCTGCTTTGCCCCCCTAGTTAGCCTGGTGGTCTCTTAAGTAAGAATTAGTTTCTCAGTTGTGTCTGACTCTTTGCATTGCGACCCCATGGGCTGTAGCCTCCCAGGTTTCTCTGTCTGGGGGATTTTCCAGGCAACAATATTGGAGTAGATTGCCATTTCCTCCTTCAGCACATCTTAATGATCCAGGGATCGAACCTAGGTCTCCTGAGTCTCCTACACTGCAGGCAGATTCCTTACCGCTGAGCCATTAAGTTAATTCTGAAGCCCAAAATGACACTGCAATCTTTCCTCACCAAGAGAGACGATGGGAAGGGAAGAGAGAGCAAAATCTATAAACGTTATCTCTTGTTCTTCTCTCTCTTTTTTTTTTTCCTCTTCCGAATATGTCTTTCCTCCTGCGGATTTTTTTTTTTTTTTTTCCTCCTGTTGCAGTCTGTGTCAAGGGAAAGGAGAGCTTTGGGCTGCTCAGAGATTTGCACTTATCACTTTCCAGAGGAAACCCCCTACGGTGCTTCCCATCATCAATTTTCCGTCTCCCCCCACGTTTCCCACAGCCCCCCTCCTGGGAAACTTCCTGTGTCATACGTCTTCCAGCCTGCCTTGTGGTTAAGATGTCAGGCGTGTTAGCAGGAAGACACAAAAGGATAAATGGCATGTAAAAGGAGCCCACAATCACGGCGGATCTATTTTCCACGTGTGCTTGAAGGGAGTATGATGAAGATAGCATTTTACATCGGGAAAAGAAGGATACGTTCGTTGGTTAACAGATGGTATTGGACCAATCGGCTAGCCATGTGGAAAAGGAAAATAAAGCTAAACCCCTACCTCACAACATGAACCCTAATAAAATCCAGATGAATTAAACCACAGAACGACTGAAATGAAACAAAGGTGAACATGTGCTGTTGGCGTAAGGGGCGCCCTGGAACACATGCGTAAAGACAGAAGGTAAGAGAAAGCAATAAATCTGACCGCAGAGCTCGAATTGTTCCAACGTAAAGAAGATAGGCCACAAATACATGACTTATCATATAGAGCCTGAATGCTAATACTCAATTTATAAGTACCTCCTAATATTTACTAACAGAACATGTCGTTAGAAAATTGAGCCTAAAGAATCTAGGCAGATAAGCAACAAATGAAAGTTAATGTGATAATCAAATTTTATATTGTCTGTGAGATAAGGAATTAAAATGCATTATTCAGTGCTTATAAGGCTGGGGTACAATACATCTTTTCATGTATATCACCTTAGGTTTAAATTGGTTCTTCATGGTGAACAGCTTGGAAAGATGTATCAAAAGCCATAAAAGCAGGTATATTTTCTGCCAAATTTCATTATTAAACTTTAAGGAAAATTGAAAGCAAAATATTGTTAAAAATATTCAAGTATTGAAAAGTATTTGCATATTAAATTATAAAGATTTGACTAAGCACATTATTGCAGTGGTCCTCAACTTTTTTGGCACCAGGGACCATTTTCATGGAAGACAGTTTTTCCACGAACCAAGTAGGGGGATGATTTCAAGATAATTCAAGTGAATTATATTTATTGTGCATTTTACACTATCAGGCATTACATCCAAGAGGTTGAGGACCCCTGCATTATAACACATAAAAGATGCTGCTATATATCCATTTTAGTGTTTTTAAAACTGTGGATAAACAGTTACTACCTAGGTATTAACTGTGAGTTAAAGGCATAAGTGAAAAAAAAAAAAAAAAAAGTAAGAAAAACTAGAAAATCTTACAACATAAAATGTATATATTTATACATCTTAACAAACAAGCTTTATTTTTTAGATGCACTTTGAGGTTGTTCAGTCACTAAGTCGTTCCCGACTCTTTGCAATCTCACCGATTGCAGCACACCAAGGTTCTCTGATTTTAATTTGTCATCCATTATCCCAGAAGACCTAATACAGAGATTCTCAAGGAAGCTTTCTTCTCTTGTAGAAGCAGTGGTCATTGACCTAAAGTCATGTCCTTTTGGATATGGCAGGGGTGTGAACACACATAGTTGTGTTTCTGTATGCGATTGACACCGATCATTACAGGTTTGCTACAGGAAAAGTTTTTATAGGGATTTTTGGAGTCTCAAAATTAAAAAAGGAAAAAAAATAATTAAAAAAACCCACAAGAAATTAAATGAAAGTAGAAAGTTGTATGGAAAACTTCAAATTCCATCTCAAGTAGAAAATCATGGGAAAAAAACCCCTTTGTCCATTTTTGAGTAAGGCTGTCTATGAAAGTGAAAGGCCCTCAGCCATATCCAACTTTTATGACCCTATGGACTATACAGTCCATGGAATTCTCCAGGACAGAATACTGAAGTGGGGAGCTATTCCCTTCTCCAGAGGATCTTCCCAACCCAGGGATTGAACCAGTGTCTCCTGCATTGCACGTGGATTCTTTACCAACTCAGCTACCAGGGAAGCCCCAAAGTATCAAAATATCAGTATCAAAGAATTTTTTAAAAATGAAGAGGATATGATTTAATTTTCTTTTTATATAACATATTTAGAATGCACAGCTGGATTTCCAAGTTCATCATCAGACCACCTTCATAGCCTTTAAAAGGGCCACAGGTAATCTCACCAGGGTGGAGGAATATCTGCCTTATTCATATTTTGGAAGATAAAGCAATTCTACCTCTCCTTGAGTAAGGTATTTATATCTTTACTGGACTAGCAATCATGCCTTAAGCTTATCTAAATCTCCCTTGCTGCACTTCAATAGATTGATAACTAGTTCTATTTAGTTTTGGATTTATGTGTGTTCCATTTGATTCAAGGAAGTTAAAAGTGCTTATGACTATTTATCACATCCTATGAACCTCCTGGTATCCAGGATTTGGAATCAGAATACATAAATTCATGCCCCAACTTCATCAGGCATTCACTGTATCACATGCAGCAAGTCACATCTCCCCTCTAAGCTTAATTCCTTTCTTGGTACAAGTAGAACCTTTTTTATGCAGTTGTAAGAAATCAAATACAATAATTCATACAAAGAACTTTGCAATTAAAATGAGATGTCACATAGATATCAGTCACTTTTAACACAGTTAAATATGATCAGTCAACAATGTCTTGGATCATTCTTTTTAATAATTAAATAACAGCACCGATTGTACCAGTTGGTTTGCCATACAAGATTTTGTTTCTGCAATGCTAATTTATTCCCCAGTTTAAATCAGTAATACATTGTTCGGTCTCAAAACACGGAATCATTTTTTAACTTTTCCCTCTTTTCATATTAGTCTGTACGTCTAAAATGACTAAATATGTTCATCTCTCCTAAAATGTTTCTCCCATCCAATCCCCATTTCTATCCCGGTATGTTTCTCGTATCTTCAGCTTTTGCCAAGAAGGAATAGATGCACCAGACAGACTCATGTGTGAATTCTCCACCTGCTGGGTCCGTTTGTGTGACCTTGTTCATATTATGTAAGCTTAAACTTCAACGTTCTCACCTATGATGTGGGGATAAGGCAAACTTATCATAGCAATTAAACTGAATAAAAATTTCATTATGAACTCCCTGTGTTCAAAATCGTCAATTATTCACTAAAGTTTAAACTTCTTTGACAGACTTTGGAGACCAGTCTCCTACTTCCCATTCACCTTTTCTCTTAATTCTTTTCCGGTCATTATCACCACCCACAAGACTTTGCTGCCTTGACAAGTAGAAGCACAAAACTTAAGTCCCAAGAATACTTCTTAAAAGCAGGCAATTAATCCTTTTATTCCCTTGTTTTGATATGGATTAAGCAAAGATGTCTGCATATGCCACACAATTACTTTTAGGGAAAATGCTGATCTGTGTCACAGAATATTGGAAGATTCCAATATTACAGTTACTTGCATGATACACTAATGGGCATAGCTTTTGGCTCATTGTACAGCTGGCTAAAATAAAATTTTCACCATACTTTAGTCTCTCTAACTGAACATGACTGACTCCAAGTGGAGAGATAGAATCTTAGTCTTCCACCATTCCCTTTCTATCAATGAGATGCATAATTAAAATATGTAATAGTCAGTCACCCATCAAATATATTCATATAAAGGTTAGGTACCATATGATGGCAAAACAATATTTTCTGGAGTCTACTGAAGCATCAGTCTTTAAAACATTGAAAATATTTATATTTTACAAGTGTTTCTCATGACCAATCATAAATAATTATAAAAATATATGAGGAATACTGTAAAAATAATTTTTCTACAAAAAATATCTATTTCATATTGTACATAGCACAGAGCCTAGAAAAGAGCTCTGAGTACACGCTCCATAATGACTGAATTCAACATATTGTAAGTTTTGCTAAATGCATTCCTGCTTAATTAATTCTGTTAAAACTCTCCATATTTGCAAATGAACCTATTTACAAAGCAGAAACAGACTCACAGATATAGAGAACAAACTTATCCTTACTGGGGGTCGGGGGGTGGTGGAGTGAAGGGATAGTTAGGGAGTTTGGGAGGGACATGTACACAGCGCTATATTTAAAATGGATAACCAACGAGGACCTACCATACAGCACTGAGAGCTCCGCTTGATGTCATGTGGCAGCCTGGATGGGAGGGGAGTTTGGGGGAGAATGGATACATGTATATCCACGTATATCCAAAGGCTGAGTCCCTTGCCGTTCACCTGAAACTGTCACAGCATTGTTAATCGGCTATACTCCAAAGTTAAATAAAAAGTGTTTTTAAAAAAAGAAACTCTCAGTTATTTGGACGAGAGCCTTCATTGTGCTTTCAGTTCAGTTCAGTTCAGTTCATTTCAGTCGTTCAGTCGTGTCTGACTCTTTGCAACCCCATGAATTGCAGCTTAGTTTTAAGCAAAGAGCTGGAATTCAGAGCACTCAGATAAGTCTAGGGAACTTGGGAGATGAAGAACATTTCTAGGATGACTCTAGGCCAAGAACTGTCAAGGTCTAAGAAGAGCTGGACTGTGGAACCAGGGCTGTTTTGCTGCAGACCTGCATCCGCTTATTCAAGGTCAGAGCAAGGACATGAAACAGACCATGGAAGGTTTAGAGTTAATTCATTTGCCACCTGTCAAGGGCAAGACAGGTAGCCAGATCAGAAACCAGGCAGCCAGAGATGAACAGAGCTGAGATGTTAAGGAAAACAAACACAGATGGCAAGTCGGTGTCAGGAGTGGAAGGGCCCCGACCAAGCTCCTTGGTGAGGAGAACATGATCACAGTACACAGTGATTACACACAGAGAATGCCCAGTGAATGCTGGAGAATCAGCAAAGAAATTCACAGAAACAAATACAGGAGCATTACCATAGAGAGGCTCCGATTATAGTTAGCTTCTTTAGAAATGTATGTTAAGGAAAACAAACACAGATGGCAAGTCGGTGTCAGGAGTGGAAGGGCCCCGACCAAGCTCCTTGGTGAGGAGAACATGATCACAGTACACAGTGATTACACACAGAGAATGCCCAGTGAATGCTGGAGAATCAGCAAAGAAATTCACAGAAACAAATACAGGAGCATTACCATAGAGAGGCTCTGATTATAGTTAGCTTCTTTAGAAATGGTTCTTTTAGACTGGTGTCCATCAGAAGAAAATTTACAGAAAATGTCTCATTTAGTGTCAAGACGATTTTAAGATTCTGTATGATTTTAAGATTCTGTATGCTCGCTTGATTCTTATGCAAAACCCTCTATGTGGAATCACCCACGGAAGTAAAGAGAGTGTGAACAGGGGGAAATGGCAGCTAAAAGTGAGAACTTAAGTACATAAAGCACTTTTGTAGGTATTTAAATAGATAAAAGTGACCAGAACCAAGAAAACCAACTCCTCATATTAAAGTCCATTTTCTTGTTCCACTTAGGGACTAGCCTTGTTTTCAGAAGTCCATCTTTCCAAGTGAAATGTTTTATCAATTTAATTATATCAAGAAAGTCTAATTGTTTTTAAGTTTTGTTTGTTTCCCTTTGTTTTTTAAATACTGTTAGCAAACTGTTCATTCAACTATGAATAAAAGAGCAAAAACCTTCTCAATTAAAGTAAGTTCTTTCTCAGCAATAAGCCCAGTTTCTTTGATGAGCAAAAGAAATGTTGGTATGTCTTAATGAATTGCTGGCTTTTCATAGAGTAAGGTTATGAATTTAAATTACTCAGAGACAGGTGGAGACTCCTGGTGTAAACAAGGTTGGTGTACAGCCTTTACCAAGGCTGCTATTATTTATGGGTTTTATAAATGATCCAGAAAGATGGCACAAAATGAAATCTCCTTCTTTGCGGATGACATTCAGCTTTTGGGAGTAAGAAAAGGCCAAGATAATAGAAGCAAGCATCTCTTATTTATCTATTTTTTCCCCAGCTGCTTTGTATTCTAGCTGTTCCTTTTGGACGTGCTATTATCAGCTTCCTTCGGCTTCTCTGGTGGCTCAGTGGTAAAGGACCCACTTGCTAATGCAGGGGACGTGGGTTCAGTCCCTGGGTCAGGAAGATCCTCTGAAGTAGGGAATGGCTACTCACTCCAGTGTTCTTCCCTGGAAAATCCTATGGACAGAGGAGCCTGGAGGGTCCATTGGGTCACAAAAAAACTGGATATGACTTAGTGACTAAACAACAGCATTGTTAACTTACTGATTTACTTTACCATATAGCATTGTATCTACCTTTCAAAGTTTGTGGATGTGGGTTCTTACTTAATAGATGCAAAAAACAAACATCAGAATATGATAGATGTCTCCTGATTATCTGAATAAGCATTCTGGCCCTCCCACTACGATTTGGAGAATCAAACTACATTTTGAGAGACAAAGAGAGAAGATTGGAGTTTGGAGATGGTGTTAACACTCCTAAAATGCTTTTATAGGCAGGACTATTGTCATATATTTTAACCAGAGGCATATTTAATATTAAAAAAGTAATGCATAGTGGTGCCTTTGTTGAGGGAAGAAAAAAAAAGTCCTAATCCTTGATGCTGAAATTAACTGATTTCTAAACCTTATGCAAATTATTTAATCTGTTTACAATTTCATGTTTTTTTTTCAACTAAAATTTTCATGATTTAAAATAGCACCTGTAATAATTTTTTTTGCACCTGTAATAATTGAAAGTTAAATTAATTTTTAAATTATACCTGTGTCTTCTGATAAGGAAGTGGAATCAAGAGTATGTGTCAAAAGGAACTTTGTTAATGCTAATATGTTAAATATCAGTTTATTCTTCATATTTCATCTTAGCTAGATAGTTTTGACTATTTTGTTATATTTTGACTAATCAATTATGTGAGTTTTATGCTACATTAATTATTTTGTCATTTCTTTAAAATATATCTAAATTTTTAAGAATATATAAACTAATAATTAAAAATCCTCAAAGTAACACCAATATTGTATTTCGCTAGGTTCACTTAATCAAATTATTTATATAATTATATAATGCATCCCCTAAAATATATAATTTTGTTAAATTATTTTTAAATTTTGGTAAAACGTGTTCCTTTTGAAAAGAATGAATCCTATATATTTTATATATTTTGGCTAACTCAATCTTTGCTTTTAGGAATAATCAAAGTTTACAAACTGTTTCTACATGTATAAAATCACTCTGTCAAAAAAAAAAAAAAAAAAAACAGCTTTTAATCAGCTCTGTACTTTTACAAAGGCCTGGGGATATTTTCAAACATTTGAGAATAAAAACTGGGGAGTAGGCAAATGTTTTTGAAGTTTTTATGGAACAGTTTTCCAGTTCTCTAGGTGAACTTCCTACATCCCAAAATCGAGAGGCAGAAGATTGCCCAAATAAACAGGGCAAAAGTCCTCACACCCGTTCTTTGTACAGAACAGTTTGCGTTGCTTGAAGGATCCACACCAGGCCTCTTGAAACTTGATCATGTAAGTTAACAATGAGAACAAATTGATAACCAACTCTACCATATTCACACTACACACAAGAATCCAAGGTCCTAACAAAGCATATGGTTTTCGTAAAGTCATACATGTTGTTGATGGAAAACTAGAATTAGAATATGTTTCCTTTTTACAATATTCTGTGATTAGAAAAATTTGAAATAAAATGGCTGACATAGTCAGACTTTCTATAATATGGGTGGTAAATTCAGAGAACTGACCTAAAGGATTATTATGTTGTTGTTTTAGTTGCTAAGCCATGTCTGACGCTTTGTGACCCCGTGACCCCATGAACTGTAGTCTCCCCTCCAGGCTCCTCTCTCCAGGGATTTCCCAGGCAAGAGTACCAGAGGCGACTGCCATTTCCTTCTCCAACGTATCTTCCTGACCCAAGGATCAAACTTGGGTCTTCTGAATTGCAGGTGGATTCTTTACCAAGGAGCCACCAGGGAAGCTGAGCCTAAAAGATATATTTCAACAAATCGGTTAAGTCTATTAAAAACAAAAAACAAAACAAAAAAACCTAGCCAATGATCCATTGAATAAAGCTTATACTGTAATTGCTATTAAGTATTTCTAACTAGTCTCTGTTAACCACAATGAGCTACTACACAGCCTTGTGGGTAATTAGGATGCTCCCAGGGAAAGGGACTTACTTCTATTTTCTGACTGTGCAGGGCCGCATTGTATCCTAAACGCTGCATACAGCGATGAGGCAGGCACATTGTCACAATCAATCTTGACATGTCAGGTAGCCGCTGGCAGCTCATGACACATTGGAAAAGTTCAACGATTCAAGTACAAAGACTGGAGGAAAAAAAGTCAACAAAACCCCCTGAAACGTGCACTTGTTTCTCCTGACCAGTACATTTTGGTTCCAGAAACAGTATGTGGCACATAATTATCCTTGTCAACATAGATTCATCAAGTTTAGGGAAAATATATGGACAATGGAGACAGAGATTTCTTTTCTGCCTATCCACATGGCATTGATTTGCCCAGAGAAAATATTTACAGTTATATTTGTGTATATATAAGATGCATGATATACATTCATAATGTGCATAGAATATGAATTTATATATACATATATATGAGGATATAAATATACATGCATTTAAACCCACATATATGCATCAAATAATCTGCAGGTACCTGGACCTGCGATTCTTCAGAATGCTCTGATACACAGGAAACTTTCTCATCCAGACCTAATAGCCCTTGACAGTGGGACGCAAGCCAGAGCTGCATTCATCCTGACACAGCACTGACCTAATGGCTTACTTTGCTGCGATTTCCTGCTTTTTGTTGTTCAAATGAAAATAAATTTCAATATTCCGCTTGCTTGAAAAAAAATCCGATATCGCATTCCAGACCGCTGTTAGAAGCTTCTCCACCTATAAATTATTGGGCTATCACTTCACAAAATCTGGCGAGCTGTGGCTATTCTTAGCACTCGGCACTTCTTTCCAGACTTCTTTTGGTGGCATTGCTGTTACAGACCCATTAGAGGGAAAAGAACCGCTGTCTGCACTATGTCCATGATGGATACTAGGAATCCGATTGCTAAAAGCATATATATTTAATGAAGCAAGGCTAAACACAAGGTTATAATGTTTAATAGCTTAAAAGAGGCCAAAATATATGTGAGAAATCATCTCCCTGATATTGAATGCTAGACCCAAAAATTAGGAAAACATTCTTTGTGGGCACTAGCTGTCTGTGACATTTTTCAGTCAATATAGCAAATAAAATTAGTTTTGTATTTGACTAAATTATTAATGCATGGCTGCATTATTAATATTAGAAGCAATTATACTTAACTTTATGTCTCAAGATATGATGTAAGTAAATTATTTCGAAGGACAAAGCATATTACACATAAAGCTCTCTGTAAAATTTACCATTTCTTAATAATATTGGTATATTTGGAGGGTTTTTTCTTTTTTTAGTTACAGTTTTACTTCTCTGAATACTGAAAATTTGACATCATCTGTTTGTTCATATTATCCTGTTTGCATTAAAAATTACACATGAGACGTAAAGAGAGCTGTTAAAAATGTACGAGCCAGTGAAACTAGATAATGCTTCTGTTTAAAAACTGTGCTAATTTTATTTAACATTAGATACACCTGATCTGCCTCTTGAGAAATCTATATGCAGGTCAGGAAGCAACAGTTAGAACTGGACATGGAACAACAGACTGGTTCCAAATAGGAAAAGGAGTACGTCAAGGCTGTATATTGTCACCCTGCTTATTTAACTTCTATGCAGAGTACATCATGAGAAACGCTGGACTGGAAGAAACACAAGCTGGAATCAAGATTGCCGGGAGAAATATCAATAACCTCAGATATGCAGATGACACTACCCTTAAGGCAGAAAGTGAAGAGGAACTCAAAAGCCTCTTGTTGAAAGTGAAAGAGGAGAGTGAAAAAGTTGGCTTAAAGCTCAACATTCAGAAAACGAAGATCATGGCATCTGATCCCATCACTTCATGGGAAATAGA
>SJXQ01001032.1:24263-136445 GCA_006408695.1 Aepyceros melampus
CCTCATGCGAAGAACTGACTCATTGGAAAAGACCCTGATGCTGGGAGGGATTGGGGGCAGGAGGAGAAGGGGGACGACCGAGGATGAGATGGCTGGATGGCATCACGGACTCAATGCATATGAGTCTGGGTGAACTCCAGGAGTTGGTGATGGACAGGGAGGCCTGACGTGCTGCAATTCATGGGGTCACAAAGAGTCAGACACGACTGAGCGACTGAACTGAACTGAACTGAACATGTGTTTTTTAAATAAATAGCATTGCATTTTGCAGCTTGTGTTATTGTATCTACCATCTGCACTTATTTCTAATTATTTCAAATTTCAAATTAGTTGTTATATCATAGCCTTGAATATGACTTTACAAAAATTTCTGATGTCATCTTGTAGGGAAAATTCAGGATAACATGTAGGGAAAGTTCAGGATAACATATCTAATGTCTAGAGGGATTTCTTTCCTCAAAGTAAGTTCCAGATGATGGCTCAGCATGGATTGTTGACTTGTCATGCCATGTCATGATGGTGAGGTACTGCTCACCGCCCATGCCCGGGGCAATACTGAGCATTCCCACACGGTCAGCACTCACTGGCCGTCTCTGCCACAACCATTGCTGACTTTGCTGGCATGGGCATCACTAACCATCTTTTGCAAGAGCATAACCAACCATGGGTAAAATACCATCACTAACCTTTCCTTTTTATGGGCATCAGTGACCTTAGCAACCCTTTGAAATAGGGAACAGCCTCCGAAAGTTAAAATAAAGTGCTCTTAGTCTCACAGCTCAGAAGTAGCAAAACAAACATTTAATACTAATTCATTTCTTTAAATTAAGAAATCTGGAATTCATAACCACAATAAAAATAGCTTAGTCCAGAGTATACAGCGATAAACTGGCATATACCAAAAGTCTACGTCCATCAAAGCTCTGAGATATGTAGCTGTGAATGGAGATTCTTTTGAGACTTACTACGTGAATCAGTTGATTTCCTTGTATTGACATTAATGCTAATGCTTTTTCTCTTTTATAACCAAAGTGTAATTACACACCTTTGATTATAATTTTCAGAGATAACTCTGACCTTGCACAACACGTCCAGGACTGCGTTCCCTCTAGATGGCATTTGAGATAAATGAAGGAAAGTGAGGATCCATGGAAGAGGTCATTTGTTTAAAGAGAAAAAAATTAATTAAAATAATTTGTCATTGTAATTGATTTCAATTTCCAGTGTATACATTTTTAAAGCATAGTTAGCTTTTACAGTGTGATAAGATCCACATTCAGTTAATCATTGCCTTCTTCATGGCCTTAAAATCCAGAAAATTTTGTTTTCAATCTTTTACATTTCACCATTTTTTACTTAGATTACATCCACAGGCATCTAGATGGCATTTGAGATAAATGAAGGAAAGTGAGGATCCATGGAAGAGGTCATTTGTTTAAAGAGAAAAAAATTAATTAAAATAATTTGTCATTGTAATTGATTTCAATTTCCAGTGTATACATTTTTAAAGCATAGTTAGCTTTTACAGTGTGATAAGATCCACATTCAGTTAATCATTGCCTTCTTCATGGCCTTAAAATCCAGAAAATTTTGTTTTCAATCTTTTACATTTCACCATTTTTTACTTAGATTACATCCACAGGCAAAGAAGATTCAGGAGTAAAAAAAAGGAAAGAAAGAAATGAAATGCCAACAAACAGGTTATCAAATGATTATGATGTAGGAAATGATCTCAAGAATCATTTGCAACTGAGTAAAATATCAGAATAAGAAGCATTATAAATTATATCACTAGAATTTTAAAAAATGGAAACTGAATGTAGTTGTAGATGGGGGCTATCTGTTCATAACATTCTCCTCTGCTATCCAGCCACTTAGTGACTTCATTTTTGCCACTGTTCTAAAGTTATCACTTCTTTAAAGCCCTTCCCCCTCCTCCTCTCACCTTAAATATGAATTAAAAACAGTTCCTCACGGAATTAGACAAGAACCAGCTCTCCTAAACAAATGGTTTCATTTTGAAATTACATTATAGAGAACACTGTTTTACATCATGGAAACACATTTTCCCCGATGATTTTTACAGGACCGCGTCTGTAAACTTTACTCTTCAAAACAACCAGAGGAGAATTACAGTTATAGAACAACTGAACTGCTTACTGAAGCTCGGAATGCATGGCATATTCTCAGATGTACTTGGTGTCTAAAAGTCAAGCTCATCCATTCTCATTTTGAATAACAACCTTCACATGTACATAGGTCGGAACCTGGTACATGGCAAAGTCTTGGTCCAAATTCGCTCCTTTCTCTTTCTTATGGGCTTCCCTGATTGCTCAGCGGAGAGTCCATCTACACTGCAGGAGATACAGGAGACCCAGATTCAGTCCCTGGTTTGGGAAGATCTCCTGGAGGAGGAAATGGCAACCTATTACAGTACTCTTGCCTGGAGTATCCCGCGGACAGAAGAGCCTGGCGGGCTGTAGTCCATAGGGTCACAAAGAGTTGGACGTGACCGAGCGACTAAGCATGCACGCACTCTTTCAAAAACGCCTTCTCTTAATGTTCCTCTTCTTTTTATAGTATCATTTCTTTCTGGGGACCCCCACACAGCCTCTGCTTCTAAATTTGTCAAAAAATGAAGTATGAAAAAGAGATGGGACTGGATAGAAGGATCTCATGCTTAAAGCAGGAAAAGTGAATAAAGCCATGGAAGTAATTAAAAGTATATTTTATATATACTATATTATTATATATATTATATTATTATATTTATGTATTATATATTCTATTATATATATTATTGTATATTAATACTATATATATATTTTCTGTTCTTCTTGATCTGATCAGTTCCCCAAGCTTGGAATTAGCTTTCCCTTCCAAGCTCCTGACACAGCAGATATTCAAAGCCCTTGTCTATGTTTAAACCACTAGAAGGAAGGAGGTAATTGACATGCAAAGATTTCACTCAGTTTATAATGTTTTTGCAAATAAATTACCTAAATTGATAAATGTCTAAAACTCAATATGATTGAGAAAAATTCTTCTACCTTATTTCCATACAAACAGGAGTCCAGTATTGACTTGTAAAACTACTTATAAAAAGCCTAATATGAGTCAACACCATGCATTGCCCACCTGTTCTAAATGTATGGATAAGTCAGTGAGCCAAGGAAAGTAGCTTTGCTCCCAGAATTCACCTTCCAAAAAGGGAAGCAAGGCAATCACACACACACACATACCACAGGGACAGTGATGTGTTTATTCTAGAAAAAGGCAACAAAGTAAAGTAAGGAAAAGGAACAGGGACTGTGCCTGTTGGGATGGTAGCAATAGACTAATAGTGTGATGAGTAAAAGCCTCCTTGAAAAGGAGATAGTTGAGCAGAGACTACAGGAAGGGAGAAAATGAGCCATGAGGCTAAGTGGTGAGAAAGTCAGCAGAGAGATCAAGAATCTCCCTGAGGGGGACTAGGCTGATATGGTTGATGGACACCAAGGAGGTCACTGTGGCTGAGGCCAACTGAGAGTGGAGGAAGCTAGAAAAAGAGGGAGAAATATTACTCAATCATGAAAAAGCATGCAATCATGCCATTTCCAGCAACATGGATGGAGCTGGAGATCATCATACTAAGTAAGTCAGACTGAGAAAGCCAAATATGATATTACTCACATTTGGAACCAAAAAAAAGAAAAAAGAAAAAAAAATGATGCAAATGAACTTAACTGCAAAGCAGAAGCAGACTCATAGACTTAGAAGACAAATTTATGGTTACAAAGGGGCAAGGAGACGGGGGGCACCCAGAGGGACAAATTGGGAGTTTGGGTTTAGCATATATATATATATATATACACACACACACACATATATATACATATATATATATCTTACTATGCATAAAATAGATAACCAACAAGGACCTACTGTATATCACAGGGAACTGTAGTCAATATTTTGAAAGAGAAAAGAATTTGAGAAAGAATATTATATGTGTGTGTGTGTATATATATATATATATATAACCAAATTACTTTTCTGAACATCTGAAACTAACACAGCATTGTTAATCAATCATACTTCCATAAAAAATAAAAATTAAAAAAAAAAGAACAAGAAACAAAATGACAACAAAAAAGGAGTGGAATCTCCAAGTAATACTGGAGTTGTATGGAGAAGGAAGGAATTGACAATGATCTAGCTTTCAGAGAACTCTAAGCAGAGAAATTGGGATCAGAGCCATCTTTGAAGGGTGAATAATATTTTTAAGAAAGTAAAAGAGAATATTAAGAGACTCATGAAGAAAGTCACGTTTCAGTTAGGAGAAAACCTGACTGCCATTTAATACTATGTTGAGTTTAATAGGAATAGCTCTCCAAGGTAGGAGGTAAAGTTATCACGTTAAAAGTTCCTGACTTGACTTAAGTTAAAAGTTCTTTAACTTATCACATTAAAAGTTCTTCCCTAGTCAGTGGAAAATATCAGAGAATTTTGAATAAGGGAGAGATTGATTTGCTTCAGGGAAAGGTTTAGTAATTTTGGACCAGGAAGTATGAACATTGAGTTTTTAGTAGTTGATAGGCAGGAGCAAATACAGAGGAACTGAGGCACATGGGGATGATTTGTTATTAGATGGGAGGGGTGATGAGGGTTTTCCCTTTCATCACACCCCCCATACATCACAAGGGGTTCTTTAGACTCTTAAAAATTGAGGTATAGCTGCTCTACGATGTTGTGTTAGATTCTGCTATAGGACAAAGAAAATCAACTGTATATATACGTATATCCGCTCCCTCCTGAACCTCCCAGCCCTCCACCCCGCCGCTCTAGGCCGTTGCAGGGCACTGAGCTGCGCTCCCATGCTAATCAGCAGCCTCCCGCTAGCTGCCTGTTGCACCCATGGCAGTGTGCATATGTCAGCCCTCGTCTCCCAGCTGGCCCGCCTTATCCCCCATGTCTACCTGCCCATTCTCTGCATCTGCTTCTCTATCCCCGCTCTGCAAAGAAAGTGCTTCTGGACCATTTTTCTAGATTCCATATATACGTGTTCATATGTGAGATGTGTTTTTCTCTTTCTGACTTACTTCACTCCGTATGACAGACTCTGGGGGGCGAACCAGATTCAAGAAGTTTGCAAATCTCCTCGTCTTTTTCTCTCCCGCTTATTTTGCTCTTACGTTTCTTAGCTAGCTAGCACAGCTCTGCCACGTTTCTCAGGCCTGTCTCCATCCCCCTGACCTACCCCACAGAGACCATACTGCCTTCTTGATTGGACACTTGGATGAATTGCTAGTTAATTTCCTGCCATCAAGACTATCAACACATTCAACAAAGCTTCTCAATATGGCTCAATATTCCTTCATAGTCTCACATCTCGTTGTTTCTTAGTCTGCTCTCCAGATCTATGGTTAGATGAATATCACATTTCAATGTTCCATCTCTTTGTTTTTGCTCATGTTCTCACTGCCTTCTCTCCCAGCCAGAGAATTATGTATGTGTGTATTTCTGTGTGTATGTATAATCGTACACATAGGTATGCACACACACAAACTCACATCCTCCCCTTTCTACCAGTAGTCGCATTTTGGAAAAGAAAAAAACATTTATACAATGAATTATTATACAAGTTACATAGTTAGTTCAGTCGCTCAGTTGTGTCCAACTCTGCAACCCCATCAATCATGTTCCATCTCTTTGTTTTTGCTCATGTTCTCACTGCCTTCTCTCCCAGCCAGAGAATTATGTATGTGTGTATTTCTGTGTGTATGTATAATCGTACACATAGGTATGCACACACACAAACTCACATCCTCCCCTTTCTACCAGTAGTCGCATTTTGGAAAAGAAAAAAACATTTATACAATGAATTATTATACAAGTTACATAGTTAGTTCAGTCGCTCAGTTGTGTCCAACTCTGCAACCCCATCAATCGCAGCAAGCCAGGCCTCCCTGTCGATCACCAACTCCCGGAGTTCACTCAGACTCACGTCCATCGAGTCAGTGATGCCACCCAGCCATCTCATCCTCTGTCGTCCCTTCTCCTCCTGCCCCCAGTCCCTCCCAGCATCAAAGTCTTTTCCAATGAATCAACTCTTCATAGACAAGCATAATCAAATGGTATATTCCAATTACTCAGCTTCTATGATCCTCAAGTCTCGATTGGGTTTTCACCTAAATCCCTGACAATTTCTCCTTACTGGGAATATTTTTATCACTTTCCAAACAACATAATGCTTCATCCATAAATATTTAAAATCACATCTTTGGAATAAAATTCTGTTAAAATGAAACCACAATATCATTATACCTAAAAATGAGCAATATTCGTTTTATGACATAAATACTATATCTAGTGCTGAAATGTTGCAGGTGGTTTGAATTTTATTAATTTGATTGAAACGGTCCAAGCAAGGTCCATATATTATCATTGTTGGTAGTTAAATATTGCAATATTTAACTTTTAATCTGTCAGTTTCTTATCCCTGAATTTTTATTTTCTCACCATTTTATATTTTGAAGAAACCCCTGCAGAGTTTCCCAGAGTCTGCTGGCCACCCCTTCATCATGTCATCTACCATGCTTTCCATCTCATCTGTCTTCTGTATATTGGTAATTTTAGAAAGCTTGATCATATTCAAGTTCCGTTTTGTTTGGTCAGAAACGCTTCACTAGTAATGCAAATTCACACACGCATCACATAATGTCAGTTTGTCTTTATTTCTGTGATGTCACCAGCCATTGGTAACTGCTGACTCCTGAACAGGATAATTTATTAAAAACCAAAAACAAACAAACAAAAAAACCACAGGGTGAATGTTTGGCGCTATCCTTTTTAAAAAAGAAAAAGAAAAGTTTTTAGAGAAATGACTGTTGTTCTGAGAGTTCTGGTCCTAGTGCTAGCAATACTCATTATTTTTCAGTTGGTCAATGTCCCAAGGCATTTTCTGTGGGCAGAGCCAGGATTTATTTTTCTTTCTTTCTTTTTCTCCCTTAAGAGATAAAATACATCATGAGTACACAGCTAGTTTTCATCTCCATTGAAATACAGAGTATTCTTTCAAAATTTTTCTCTCTTACATATGTTTTGCTTTCTTCCACATCAAAATTCCAGTTTCCAATGACACATACATTTGTTTTTGCCTAAATAACACGTACAACAATCTCTAGGTAGCAATATGGAGCTTTGTTTGGAAGACAGCCATTTATGAATCAGGAACCCTTAAAGGTTTTACTTCTATCATTGAGGAGTTTATCTTTTAGAGTAGCTATTACTTCACTAATACATATAATACCTAAATATGCTTTGTAATGTTCTGCATAAAAGGTTGGGGTATCTGTGGGTATTGTGAATAAATGACTGACAGTTCAATGTGACAATGAATTTGATGACTTGACCATCATTAGATACATATTGAGATCTTTGTGAAAGGTCAGATACAAAGGGCTTTACATTATGTGACTAGAAAAATATTTTATCATAAGTATAAACAGGAAAGCTAGCTAACATAGTCATGTTGTAACATGATTTGATATCAGCTTCAGTTTCCTGGTGGAAAATTCCTTGATGGACAAGTAATTCAGATTGATCTGTTGTGGTCCATTGATATAAAGTAAATATATCAAGTTTAGAATATTGGAGCAATGTCAAATAGGTAAATGTGCAATGACTGTGCTTACTTTCAGCATCAAAGAACATAAGCAGTGAGGAACAGAAGACTGGGTGGGAACATTGGAGGAATGTCCAGTTTAAATCACGAGAGAAAGATCAATAGAGGTGCAAAAGCAGTAATAAAAAGGAGAAGATAACGTGATACTGAGGGCCCCACTGGATAAATGTTTTGAAAAGGAAATCATATGCTAAACTAGGCAGAAAAATTGAGGATAACAATACCACTGAATTGAAAACTTAAGACGTTATTTGATATAGGTAAATGAGATTATCAGTATAGCAGTTGTAAAGGAAATAGGATTAGAGCATGCTCAAGGAAAGAAAAAGGGTCAATGACTTTGAGATGGTGGTTGCAAAAAGAGAAGAGTGACAATATTCTAAGTAGCACTGCTGCTGAAAACAGATACCCTGACTCATTTTGTTCGAAGATGCAGGCTTTGCCAAAGGTCTGCGATGCAACTCATCCTTTATAGCAACTTCTTCATGATAGTTGGTTGGACCAGGGGTGGGAAATAAAATAAAAGCAGATAACCATAAGACAGGTAAGGGACTAGCAATCTGTGAGATGGCTGGGAAAATAAAAACAAAAAACAAAAGGAGCTAACTGGACTTATTTTGGAAATGTGAGATAAGTAATATCAATGAAATAAGACAGTGGTGGAAGCTGAGCTTAAATGTCACTGGTAAGTCATGGAAGGGGAGGAGCCATCCGGGGCTTGAAGAAACAAGGAAGTCAGTACATCGTGAGAGGGTTATTCAGGAAGTGAAACAATGGGATGACGAAGGACGAGAAAGCGCTACAGCTCCAGACAGAGATGGAGGGACTGGATGGTTTTGAAACAACTTCAGATTCTGACAGATTACTTTTTCAAAACTTGCCAGTGGCTCTTTGCTGTTTTGTTTCATTTTAGCCAAAACAGCTTGAAAGAGTCTAATGTCTTGTATGGCCCTCGTTCTAGCCGTGTCAGAGCTCAGTGACCTGTGGAATACAGTGGTCTTATTCTTCAAGGGTTGATAAAGGTGGATGGTAGGGAGGGCAAGAGTAGGAAGCAGAGAAAAGAGGTACCAAGAGAAAGGATAGTAAGCTCTGGCTTAGTGAGCGTGATGAAGAGAAGGATGCTTCTGACATAGCTCCAGTTCCTTTCTGCTTCCCTGGAGAACAGCTACATCCTGAAGAGGGAGAAAACAGATGGCCTTGTTCTAAACCAGGATGAACAGATCCCACTCATTCAACATATTCCCACATCCTTTTCCAGAGAGAGAAAATGATCTGCCCCTTTCTGGTCCTTTCTCAGTCCTCCCAGGGGTGAAAGCACTGCTCTGCAGTATTGCCAGTCCTTGAGTTATAGAACGCCCAGCTTCCCAGGGGGCAGAGTGGTGAAGAATCCACCTGTCAATGCAGGAGACATAAGAGACTTGGGTTCGATCCCTGGTTCAGGAAGACCCCCTGGAGAAGGAAATGGCAACCCACTCTAGTATTCCTGCTTGGGAAATTCCATAGACAGAGGAGACTGGTGGGCTACAGTCCACGGGATCTCAGAAAGTGGGATGCAACTGAGCACGCAGGCATGCATAGCATACGAAGAATAGAACCAGGAACCTCTGAACACGTATGGATCCATCCCCAGAGTAGAAACTGACATGACGAGTCATGAGCTTAGCCACCTGAATGAATTAACGATACCTCCTGCAGCTCGGCATCTGGGAATTTCCTTTATGTGATGGCATCCTCCATCCAGGCTCTGAGAGGAGAAGGAAAACCACTCCAAGAGGATGTTGAGTTCCCCCACCTCTGTCGAAGGTGTCATTCAGGTCTTACATGTCCCTTTGGATTATCTAAAGGAACTCAAATTGATAAAACTTCCTTCCTGCTGATTTAATTTTCTGGAGCTGTAAACAGCTTTCCCATCACCAGAAATCGATTTTGTGAAGGTCTTCTAAATGGCAGAGTTAATAATTGGATAACAGTGAGTTTTCTTATCCCTCTATAGGATTTCCCTAGTGGCTCAGCAGTAAAGAAACATCTGCCAATGCCAGAGACACGAGTTTGATCCCTGAGTCAGGAAGATCCCCTCGAGAAGGAAATGACAACCCACTCCAGTATTCTTGCCTGGGACATCCCATGGACACGGGAGCCTGGCAGGCTACAGTCCATGAGGTTGCAAAGAGTTGGGCATGACTTAACAATTAAACAACAACAAGAAAATCCCTCTAGGAATATTAGTTTCTAAAACATACTGGACATTGAGAGACATCCAGGTGAGTTACTAAGTGTCAGCAGGAATCCTATTCCCAGTATATGGATTATGGCATTTGTAAGAAAGAAAAAAGAAAGTGTATTATACAAATCTGGCATGTCCTAATTATTTCATTTTCAGTAGGAAAGCTACCAATTAATTCTAAAGTAACATCCCCCTTATTCTTGTCTTTAACAGTCAGACTTCTATTTAAACAGTCATCATAGAATTTCCTTGGTATTACTAGTCACTGTTAATATTCAGATAGCCATTGAAAACATTTTTCCCCTCATGGCATGATTATCTGATATAACAGCCAACAAGTAAAAATACTTTCTCCAAAGTCCTCTTGGATTATATAGTAATGTGTTTTGCAAATGATTTAATCCTTTAGGTTCCATGGATTATAAATAATGATGATTGTCCACTGATAATATGTTGCAAATTCATAGCAAGCACTTTAGGTTGAGGAAATACTAGCCCTGGAACAGAGTCTTTTGAAAATTCTTGTGATGCTGGGAAAGATTGAGAACATGAGAAAAGTGGGGGTAACAGGATGAGATGGTTGAATGGCTTCACCAACTCAATGGACATGAATTTGAGCATCTCCAGGAGATGGTGAAGGACAGGGAAGCCTAGCGTGCTGCAGTCCACCGGGTCTCAAAGAGTCAGACGCTACTTAGGTACTGAAGAGTAACAATGCATGTCCTGTTTCCTATTCTGAAATGTAGTTGTTCCTTAATAGAAATAGTAAGCTTTCCTTTTACCTGTTCTATAGATAATATGTAAAAACATGTTGCACACCATTTGGAGAATTTTAGGCATTAAACAGCACTGTTTCTGGAATTCTCTACTCTGACTATTCTGTGGAGGTCAAAGTGATCATCTGAGCTATCATAAGTGAGTAAATACCTATGGTGAGCACAAACTTTATAGATGCTTGCTTCTGTAAGCAAATAACAGAAGTGATGTTTACATACAAAGGCTTGACACTGGTAGAATATAAGGAGCTTAGCTGAAATAGAAGATCTCTGTGCTGGAATTCTAATTCCTTCCAGTTTCACTCCACCCTTTTTCTGCCTATGTTCTACCCTATGAAGCTCCCTCTGTGGGTGGAATCAACCCATCTTTCTCTTTCTTTGTCTTTTGATGGTGTCAGTCAATAGGCTGTAGGAAAAAATGCAGGCGACAGAAAACAGCCAGGATGCTTATTCTCCTGGCCTTGTCATCTTGCATTTTGCCTGTGGCCACATCCTTCCACCAAAAGCACAACTCTACTGGTCAGCATCCCAGCAAAACCCACAGCTCCTGAGCTCTTGGTCCAGCCAATGCTCTCCTTGCATTTTCAAACCTATAGCAGTGAGGCCTCCCTGTTACTGACATAGGGGCTCTTACCATCCATGGTTAGCTAAATAGATGTGCCATTTCATTAAATTCTATTGGGTCTCCTTAATTCCCCTCCTGAGAGCACATTGATTTCTTCCAGGACTTTGGTATAGACACTGTTCACTAGGAATGGCCTCGGGAAAAGGAAGCTCAGAGTGGCATTTTGTGGCTGGCTTACTCAGGCAGTTGATGAGTGCACTGATCATCACCTTGACGACGGGACATGCTGATCTGTGGCAGACGGTGGTGTCTCGAGGACAGGTGGAGGACACAGTGTTCTTAGAGGAAATGGCTGTGACTCAGAGTTACTTAGCTCTCATCATCAGAGCCATCAGCAGAGCGTAGCCTGGCTATTTCTGAAGACCTTAGAAAATGCACACAGAGAAATGGACCAACGGAAAGTCTTGAATAGATGTGCAAGTCAGAGAATGGATGGTACACACAGAGGGCCACCAGGAGGGCTTTAAAGATGAATTTAACCTTCTGCAGCCACACAGAAGACAGGGCTGGAAATTAAGCCCAGGTCTCAATTGCAGTTGTCATGGAGTTGCAGAATGGATGAATGGATCTTAGGATTCTTGTACTAAAGTGAGAGATCTTAGAGGAGTAGGGATGCTCCTGTGACTTGGGATGGGGCATGGAAGACCCCCTGGAGAAGAGAATTCAGTATTCCTCAGAGAATACAGTAACCCACTCCAGTATTCTTGCCTGGCGAATTCCATAGACAGAGGAGCCTGGTGGGCTGCAGTCCATGGGGTCACAGAGAGTCAGACATGGCTGAGTAAGGAACACACACACACACACTTGAGTAGGTGGAGTTGAGGCTAAGAACTTTGAACCCTTAGGTTTTCTTATAGGGGCCCTGTCTGCTAATGTAACTTCTCCCCACTGAACAGAGGAGCCAGGCTTCCCCATCATGAAATGCTTGCAGTGCTTGTACCTGGAGCATTTGCCCCACTAGACTTGGGGATGTCTCTTCCCACCAGATTTGTGGATTCCCAGCCCACAGTGAAGTCAGATCCCAACAATGCCCAGAAATACCAGATAGGGTCTCCTTTGAGACAAAAGTCTTTCTATACCAAAAGAGTTCTAGAACATCTTCAGTTTGAATTGGCAGGAAACTGGGAAACATTTTGGAGTGGGTTCTGAGGATGACAGACCAAGAAACATTAAGAAAAGATACTCGCCTGGAAGCAAGGATTTCATACATCAGCTCAAGTGACTGGAAGAGGCATTGCTAGATTACTAGTTTAGTTAATTAAGTCTGATTCANCAGGAAACTGGGAAACATTTTGGAGTGGGTTCTGAGGATGACAGACCAAGAAACATTAAGAAAAGATACTCGCCTGGAAGCAAGGATTTCATACATCAGGTCAAGTCACTGGAAGAGGCATTGCTAGATTACTAGTTTAGTTAATTAAGTCTGATTCATCTCAGTCAATGGCATTTAATAGCTAGAGCTGCTGGGCATTCTCTCTGTCACAGGTCAGCCCATGGGCCAAGTCAGACCAGCTAGCTTGTTTTTGTAAATAAAGTGTTATTGGAACTCAGCGATGTCCATATGATGCAAGATCTCTGCATGCTTTTGGACAGAAATGGCAAAGCTATATAATTGCAATGAAGACTGAATGGTTCAGAAAACCCAAAGAATTTATGATCTGGTGCTTTACATGAAGACTTTTTGGCCCCTTCATTAGAGAAAAGAACCAAAAGCTCTAGCAGAAAGAAATGTTAGCGTCGATTAATTTTATAAAACTTCTCAATCACCCTTCCTGCCCGCCTATCCCCACCACATGCCTGCCTAAGCTGGACAATGCCTCTATCACCAGGGCTTGAAAATGCGATAATGTACATTTTCCAGGGGCCATGGGTGGCACTGGATGATGTTGCTGTCAAACTAAACTCGGGAATGGAGCAAGCTTTTGTGAGTTCTGTGACTTATAAAATTTTGGAGTCCTTCAAGTAAAAGCTGCAATATTATACATGAAAAAAATGCAAGACTGATTTAGAAGGATAAAAATAACCACGATCATACATTTTTAAAGTGGTCAAATAAGACTAACATTACAAGCTCTAAGAAAATAACATTTTAAGAAAATGGAGTTTATGAGCAATTCTTTAATACAGTGTTTTTTCTCCTGTTGGGAGCACTTGTTTGTTTGTAGTTTAATTTGGTTTTGCTGCATCAGACCTCTCCTTGCATCAGTGATCCCATAACAGTAGAGGCCGGATGTCCTTGCTTCACTAGCAGGTAAGTTTTGTCCAGTCACCATGCTAAGCCAAGGATGTCTGTGGCTGTGGCTGATTCATCACACTCCCTAGGAGTGACAAAGATGAATAGCCCCTTGAGGTCCTGTTTGACACATAAAATTGGACAGTTCGATGTCTTCGGGTTGAACTTGTCTTGAGTTGCCTTGGTGAGGATTGATGGCCACTTGCTGAGTTTCTAATCGAAGTCAGTTCACAAAGCTGCTGCCCATTGAGTGACAGGAAGTTGCCTTACATAAGGAAGAACTTCTATGACAGCCCACTTCTCTCATTATAAAATTGGGACAATAACCACAGGATGGCTGGTGGTTCAATTGGACCCCCGAGAGGTAGACTTGGTCCAAGAACCAATTTGCTGCCTGACGTCCATATCCTTCCACTCTGAGCGATGGATCTTGAATCTCAGCTGATTAGCTGAAGAACAGAGACAGAATAAACTTGCTAACTCTAGATTTTCACTGCAATATTACTAACGCAGTTCTTTAGGTAGATATCTCCAGATACCTTTAGACAAAGACCGCAGGGAGGGAGAATCTGAGAGACAACGTATTTAGTAACACAGAGAACTGCCACAGTAGTTACCAGGTCTGTGAAGAGTTATTATGCTAGAAAGGGTGACGTGAAACCCCTGAAACTGTCTATTTTCACTGTCCAATCCCCATTTTTGCATCCATGGGGCACAAAAGAACTTAATGCCCACATCAAAGCCTTGAGGTGTTCAGCAGTTACATGTCTCTATAAGACCTGCGTGTCTGTCCAATGGAAAAATCAGGTGGGTCTTGCAGAATGACAAGGAATTATTGAAAATATAACTATTGACCTAGGACCATGCTTTATTTTCAAATCCCTGTGAGAAAGATACATCATTTTGTCTCATCAGCCATGAACGGAAATCTCACTACTTTTTCTTACATCAGAATAATGTCAGCTTCCCTGCTTTCTTGGCTAATGTAGATTGTGAGTCCTGCAATTGTCATAGTAGCACATAGAATACAGTGCTGTCTATTCATGGATGATACTGTGCTAATAATTGGGCCTGGAGGGTAGGATGGAGCAAACCCTAGTAAGATATATGACAGAAGATATGAATATGGAGTGGGTTCTGAGGATGACAGACCAAGAAACATTAAGAAAAGATACTCGCCTGGAAGCAAGGATTTCATACATCAGCTCAAGTGACTGGAAGAGGCATTGCTAGATTACTAGTTTAGTTAATTAAGTCTGATTCATCTAAGTCAATGGCATTTAATAGCTAGAGCTGCTGGGCATTCTCTCTGTCACAGGTCAGCCCGTGGGCCAAGTCAGACCAGCTAGCTTGTTTTTGTACATAAAGTGTTATTGGAACTCAGCGATGTCCATATGATGCAAGATCTCTGCATGCTTTTGGACAGAAATGGCAAAGCTATATAATTGCAATGAAGACCGAATGGTTCACAAAACCCAAAGAATTTATGATCTGGCGCTTTACATGAAGACTTTTTGGCCCCTTCATTAGAGAAAAGAACCAAAAGCTCTAGCAGAAAGAAATGTTAGCGTCGATTAATTTTATAAAACTTCTCAATCACCCTTCCTACCCGCCTATCCCCACCACATGCCTGCCTAAGCTGGACAATGCCTCCATCACCACGGCTTGAAAATGCAATAATGTACATTTTCCAGGGGCCATGGGTGGCACTGGATGATGTTGCTGTCAAACTAAACTCGGGAATGGAGCAAGCTTTTGTGAGTTCTGTGACTTATAAAATTTTGGAGTCCTTCAAGTAAAAGCTGCAATATTATACATGAAAAAAATGCAAGACTGATTTAGAAGGATAAAAATAACCACGATCATACATTTTTAAAGTGGTCAAATAAGACTAACATTACAAGATCTAAGAAAATAACATTTTAAGAAAATGGAGTTTATGAGCAATTCTTTAATACTGTGTTTTTTCTCCTGTTGGGAGCACTTGTTTGTTTGTAGTTTAATTTGGTTTTGCTGCATCAGACCTCTTCTTGCATCAGTGATCCCATAACAGTAGAGGCCGGATGTCCTTGCTTCACTAGCAGGTAAGTTTTGTCCAATCACCATGCTAAGCCAAGGATGTCTGTGGCTGTGGCTGATTCATCACAAATCCCTAGGAGTGACAAAGATGAATAGCCCCTTGAGGTCCTGTTTGACACATAAAATTGGACAGTTCGATGTCTTCGGGTTGAACTTGTCTTGAGTTGCCTTGGTGACTTGTTTGTTTGTAGTTTAATTTGGTTTTGCTGCATCAGACCTCTTCTTGCATCAGTGATCCCATAACAGTAGAGGCCGGATGTCCTTGCTTCACTAGCAGGTAAGTTTTGTCCAATCACCATGCTAAGCCAAGGATGTCTGTGGCTGTGGCTGATTCATCACAAATCCCTAGGAGTGACAAAGATGAATAGCCCCTTGAGGTTCTGTTTGACACATAAAATTGGACAGTTAGATGTCTTCGGGTTGAAATTGTCTTGAGTTGCCTTGGTGAGGATTGATGGCCACTTGCTAAGTTTCTAATCGAAGTCAGTTCACAAAGCTGCTGCCCATTGAGTGACAGGAAGTTGCCTTACATAAGGAAGAACCTCTGTGACAGCCCACTTCTCTCATTATAAAATTGGGACAATAACCACAGGATGGCTGGTGGTTCAATTGGACCCCCGAGAGGTAGACTTGGTCCAAGAACCAATTTGCTGCCTGACGTCCATATCCTTCCACTCTGAGCGATGGATCTTGAATCTCAGCTGATTAGCTGAAGAACAGAGACAGAATAAACTTGCTAACTCTAGATTTTCACTGCAATATTACTAACGCAGTTCTTTAGGTAGATATCTCCAGATACCTTTAGACAAAGACCGCAGGGAGGGAGAATCTGAGAGACAACGTATTTAGTAACACAGAGAACTGCCACAGTAGTTACCAGGTCTGTGAAGAGTTATTATGCTAGAAAGGGTGACGTGAAACCTCTGAAACTGTCTATTTTCACTGTCCAATCCCCATTTTTGCATCCATGGGGCACAAAAGAACTTAATGCCCACATCAAAGCCTTGAGGCGTTCAGCGGTTACATGTCTCTATAAGACCTGCGTGTCTGTCCAATGGAAAAATCAGGTGGGTCTTGCAGAATGACAAGGAATTATTGAAAATATAACTATTGACCTAGGACCATGCTTTATTTTCAAATCCCTGTGAGAAAGATACATCATTTTGTCTCATCAGCCATGAACGGAAATCTCACTACTTTTTCTTACATCAGAATAATGTNATACAGGAAATGCAGGAGACATGGGTTCGAGCCCTGGGTGGGGATGATCCGCTGGAGGTGGAAATGCAACCCACTCCAGTATTCTTGCCTAGGAAATCCCATGGACAGAGGAGCCTGGCGAGCTATAATCCAAAGTGTCGCAGAGTTGGACACGACTGAATCGACTGAACACACACACATATATTCTTCAGGCAACACACCTTTGGATAGTTACAACTGACGGTGAAACTGACCATTAGTTATTAATAATCTTTTGAATGACTTATTCATGAAGATAATATTATCTTTGGGGAATAGTTGCTTATGACTGAGGAAGAGTTCCCTCTTATTAACCTAAGCAACTGTCTCGCATTCCTCTTTTACCTTTAAAAATTGAATCTTCATAAGAATATTCTGATGACTGGTGCATTCTTTTCTTTTTCTGTTTGGAAGATATTTACAACACTTGGCTTGTGCATTTTTTTGGTCTTTTCATATAACTTTTTATAGTGTCTGATTCACTAAATATTTTTTCATCAAGTCTCTTAAATACTTAATAGGCTTCAGATTTGTTGTGACAAACTACACCATCACTTACATATTTCATTTTATCATTCTTACTGAACATGCGGATATTCACGTGTATGCATAAATGCATTTGGAATAGCTTATCCTAACATTCTGTCCCTTTACACATTAACTGACCTATATAGAACCTCCCTCACACAGCCCAAACATTTTGCATGGTTTCTATAAACAAAGTTACCCTCAAATTTGTCACCAACTATAACTCTGACAACCCTCCTGGGGTCAGATGATTCTTGGTATTCTTACAAGTCAATAGTGATTAATCTAGTTCATTCGCCCAAAGTCATTCTGACCTGCAAGCATGCTGGGTCTTTCAATTGCAGTGAAGAGAGTGTGATTCATTATTAAGACTTGTAGTCTCAGTCATGTGGTGCCCAGAGGGAGTGAAGAGTTCCTTTCAATGAGCTTTTCCTCTGGGCTTGCAAGAAGTTCACATACTCTGAAAGAAATGGCAAAAATCCAGTCAATATGAAACCAAGAGGTAACTGAGGGCTTAGAAAAATCCTCAGTGTGCTCATTGCTTCCAGTCTGTATTTCAGTGTTAGTAGAAAAATAGTTGCTGAGGGCTTCCCTGGGGGCCCAGCAGATAAAGAATCTGCATGTCATGCAGGAGACCCAGGTTCAATCCCTGGGTCAGGAAGATCCCCTGGAGAAGGGAATGGTTACCCACTCCAGTGTTGCCTGGGAAATCCCATGGACAGGGGAGCCTGGTGGGCTACAGTCCACGGGGTCACAAGAGTTGGACACAGCCTAGTGACTAAAGCACCATACCAGCCTGAACCTTGCACATTCAGAGCTATTCCTGCAGACCTTCTGAGTATCAACAAGTATTGCCAGACATTTGAAAAGAAAGCAGTGTTGAGTGATGTCCAGAAGGTAAAGAAAAAGCAGGATTCTTTTCAGAGGGCTTGCTTAACTCCTATACCCTAAAGCTTGTTTCTTCCTATGATGGTATTCCCTGTGTACTGTTAACGTTTATAGTCAGCATGTCCATTTCTGGGTGACTTGTAGAACTGTCAGGGAACACTCTTACTACCTTGCAGTCTCTTCTCTGAGCCTAAATGTAGACATCTGTTATAAATAAAACTCTTATAAAGCATCCTTCTGGATGAGATCATCATCTCGTCTCTATGATTTTCTTCAGGTATTTCTTATCATCACAAGGAACTGGGGATGTTTTAGAAACACTTTCCCTTACCTGCTCTGCTCTGATAATCAGACCTGTTGCTCATTCATTATGGCAGACTACATCCATCTCAGAATTCCTTTCAGTGATGCAAAATAATGCATGGAGGGTTGAGATATTTGAATCTCACTTATATATGCAATGATATCTCCGAAAATAATCGTTTTACTAAATCTTGTTTTCAAAATGCAAGCTCTTGATTTGTTTTCAATAGCATGATCAAGGAAGATATTTAGAATCCTAAGTTTTCTACTTCATTAGTTTATTCCATTATGATTTTATTTTAATTTTTCTTCTTCTGTCTCATCTGATGTTGAGATTTCTGAGACACTAGCCTTCATTTTTGGTGGTGGCTTAGTCACTCCGTCATGGCCAGCTCTTGTGATTCCGTGGACTAGAGCCTGCCAGGGTCCTCTGTCCATGCCATTCAGGCAAGAAGACTGAAGTGGACTCCCATTTCCTCCTCCAAGGGATCTTCCTGACTCAGGGATCAAACTTGTGTCTCCTGTGTCCCCTACATTACAGGCAGATTCTTTTCCACTGAGCCATCAGGGAAGCCCTTTCAAAAGTTATATAGCAAACAGCATAAACGTTATGATCACACTTTAAAAGCTATTATGCACTGAAGCATAAATATCTCAAAGATCGTACAGCAAGAAATCTAAGAGGAAGCCGTAGTGTGAGAGGATTTGAGATGCTCGCTATTGCATTCTTCATATTTACTTTATTTTCTGCTTTTTATCAAGCATGGGCTATGCCAGTAAATTAATGTTCTTAATGTGATTGCCACATCACATATATTAATGGTCTTTCTCACTGTTTAGAAATTAAGTGGGTAGAATTTATGTTTGTGAAATATATTTATTGTTTTCCTGTTTGCCATAGATGTATTGCCCTTACCTGCACAAGCTCTTAGACATTGCAATCTGAATCAATCTGATGGTAATCGTCTTATATGAAGCAACCTATTACAGAGTGCATTGTGCAAGTGTGATTAGGACATCTGATCGCTGAGGACTGAGGGATACTATACACCAAGGGCTGCCCTGGTAATATCACCTGTGTTACCTTACTTCAGCCGCAGACAACCATGTGAAGTAAGCATTATTCCTAGAGAAGGTGAAGGTGAAGGTGAAGTCACTCAGTCGTGTCCGACCCTTTGCGACCCCGTGGACTGTAACCTACTAGGCTTCTCCGTCCATGGGATTCTCCAGGCAAGAATACTGGAGTGGATTGCCATTTCCTTCTCCAGGGGATCTTCCCGATCCAGGGATCGAACCCAGGTCTCCCGCATTGGAGGCAGATGCTTTAACCTCTAAGCCACCAGCTAGTACTTGATAATAACTTACAAACTCAAAACACCTTGTGATGCACACAGTGTGCTTTGTTTGATACTTATAGCAACCATTCATGTATGTGCTATATCTCCACTTTACGATTAAACAAACTGGGGTTCAGAATGTTTAGGTAAGTCACCAAGAGTCATTCAGGAAATAAGTTTAAACACAGAATTCAAATAAAGATTCTGAATATTAGATATATTTGCTTCTTCTTTGCTATTCCTTACTCAATACCTGGAGAGGACTGAGATACTGAGAGATTAAGTTTTTTCTCCTAAGACATTCAGGAAATGAGATTAGAATTATACTATCGGTCTTTGAACTCTTTTCAATAAAACTGCGTTACTGTTTGGGTTGTGTAGGGTATGTGTGTGTGTGTGAATTTGTATTTCTGTGTATACCCCCATAATGCTGGGCTGGATGAAGCACAAGCTGGTCAGATTGCAGGACGAAATAGCAATAACCTCAGATATGCAGATGAGACGCCACCCTTATGGCAAATAGCAAAGAAAAACTAAAGAGTCTCTTGATGAAAGTGAAAGAGGAGAGTGAAAAATCTGGCTTAAAACTCAATATTCAGAAAACTAAGATCATGGCATCTGGTCCCATCACTTCATGGCAAATGGATGAGGAGACAGTGGAAACAGTGAGAGACTTTATTTTCTTGGGGTTGGAAATCACTGCAGATGGTGACTGCAGCCATGAAATTTAAAAGACACTTGCTCCTTGGAAAAGAAGCTATGACCAACCTAGGCAGCATATTAAAAAGCAGAGATTACTTTGCCAATGAAGTTCTGCTTAGTCAAAGCTATGGTTTTTCCAGTAGTCATCTATGGATGTGAGAGTTGGACCATAAAGAAAGATTAGCACTGAAGAACTGATGCTTTTGAACTGTGGTGTTGGAGAAGACTCTTGAGAGTCACTTGGACTGCAAGGAGATCCAAGCATTGAATTCTAAAGGAAATCAGTCCTGAATACTTATTGAAAGGACTGATGTTGAAGCTGAAACTCCAATACTTTGGCCACCTGATGCGAAGAGCTGACTCACTGGAAAAGACCCTGATGCTGGGAAAGATTGAGGGCAGGAGGAAAAGGGGACAGCAGAGGATGAGATGGTTGGATGGCATCACCACCTTGATGGACATGAGTTTGAGCATGCTATGGGTATTGGTGATGGACAGGGAGGCCCGGCTTGCTGCAGTCCATGGGGTTGCAAAGAGTCAGATATTAATGAATAACTGAACTGAGTTGACTGAACCCCTATAATACCACATATATTCCATAATATCTCCTTGGATATATTAAATAATTATAGTACTTGGCATCCCCCATCACTCAGCAAGTAAAGAATCTGTCTTCAATGGAAGAGATGCAGGTTCAGTCCCTGGGTCAGAAAAATCTGCTGGAGAAGGAAATGCAACCCACTCCAGTGTTCCTGTCTGGAGAATCCCATGGACAGAGAAGACTGGTGGGCTACAGTCCATGGGGTCACAAAGAATCAGATATGACTGAGTGACTAAGCACAGAGTACACACACACACACACACACACACAGAGTAATATATATTGGAGGCGCCTACATACAATTCTTGTCAAGTACGTATGATAATTATATCTTCTTGTTGAGACAAAGATTACTGAATTCATCAGTATTTGGGTTCTTCTTTCCTTTTAGAGCTTGGAGGAATAGACTTCTCCACCCTCTAGGAGGTAATTATACTTGAGTGACATGAGAACACAGCACTTCGAGGTGGAAGCATTTCAGAGCTGATGTGTGATTCTTGACACCTCTGTTCCCACACTCTGGCAATCCTTGAAAGCTTGTGTTGGACTCATAGTAAGATGATGGATCCTCTGTTAGCTGGGATCTGTGGGCAGATTCACCCAGTCTGTTCTAAAACCTATGTTCTTGGTTTCTATACTGTGCTCTCTCACACACATTTTAAAATAAGCCACAGAAATCTACCTTTTAAGATTTGTTGATATCTATTTTCTTATTAAGATATTTGTCTTTTTTATTAAAAGCTTTAAAGCTTTGCAAATGCATTTAGGAACATGATATTTGTATTACAGTGACTACTAGTGTTGGGCTTCCCCCGTGGTGCTAGTGGTAAAGAACCACCTGCCAATGGAGGAGACATAAGAGAGGCAATTTAGATCCCTGGATCAGGAAGATCCCCTGGAGGAGGGTATGGCAACCCACTCCGGTATTCTTGCCTGGGGAATCCCGTGGACAGAAGAGCCTGGTGGCTTACAGTCCATAGAGTCGTAAAGAGTCAGACGTGACTGAAGCAACTGAGCAGGTATGCGTAGTTAGCGTTAGTCCCGTATTCACGTTCGACTCTTTGCGGCCCCAAGACTGTAGCCCACCAGGCTCCTCTGTCTTTGGAATTCTCCAGGCCAGAATACTGGATTGAGTTGCCATGCCCTCCTCCAGGGGATCTTCCCAACCCAGGGATCGAACCCGAGTCATTTTTGTCTCCTGCTTTGGCAGGTGGGTTCTTTACTACTAGCGCCGCCTGGGAAGCCTGCCTCTTCTTTGACCTCATTTTAATTCATTACATTTGTAAAGACCTAAATCCCAAATAAGGTAATTAAGAAGCACTGGGGGTTCAGACTTCAATATATTTTTGCGGTGGCCTTGTGCTTCCCTGATAGCTCAGTTGATAAAGAATCCACCTGCAATGCAGGAGACCTGAGCTCGATTCCTTTGTTGGGAAGATCCCCTGGAGAAAGGAACAGCTACCCACTCCAGTATTCTGGCCTGGAGAATTCCTGGACTTTATAGTCCATGGAGTCACAAAGAGTTGGACAAGACTGAGTGACTTTCACTTTCAAGGACTTATGAATCAACTCATACTAGAATGAATTAATGATCAATATAATTTTTCTTTGTTGTTTGCAATGCCTCCCATCTTACACATGGTGAAAATGAATAATTGTATCATTTTTACTTCTCCAGATAGAACTCTTTCCACACCATATATGTTTTTATGGTTATACCATGAGTCACTCAGAGTAAGCTATTTCTAACATAGTCTGCTAAGTTAGATGAAAATTAACTGATGAATTTTAATCCAATTTTTTTTAATGTTTCTATTTCCCATCTACAGTCTGCAACTGTTCTTTGGGGCTATCTCCAGTGAAATTAAAAGTGAAAGATTCCACCTACACACCTCGCACTACACTTTTTTATGGAAATAATGCTGCCTGCTTGAATAGTTCAAATTAGAGCTGCATTATTAAATATAAGGCTGGTGAAATCTGGTTACATTTTTTGAGTCGTCTCACTTTCTCTATGCAGTTTTCTCATGAAATGCCAGGATGTTTCTTAGCCCAAGGGTTATTCTGGGTTCCTGAAAAGTAAACCATGACCCAGGAAATAGGTCCTCACAATAGGATCACTGATCTCCAAAAGAGGAGACAACAATTTGATTAGGAATTTGTTGTTGTTCAGTTGCTCTGCTGCTGCTGGTGCTGCTGCTAAGTCGCTTCAGTCATGTCCGACTCTTGTGACATCATAGACAGCAGCCCACCAGGCTCCCCCGTCCTGGGGATTCTCCAGGCAAGAACACTGGAATGGGTTGCCATTTCCTTCTCCAATGCATGAAAGTCAAGAGTGAAAATGAAGTCGCTCAGTCGTGTCCAACTTCAATTGCTCAGTCATGTCCAGTTCTTTACAATCCTATGGACTGCAGCACGGCCAGGCTTACCTGTCCTTCACTATCTCCCAGAATTTTTTCAAACTCTTGTCCCTTGAGCCAGTGATTCCAACCAACCAACTCATCCTCTGTCATCCCCTTCTCCTGCCTTCAGTCTTTCCCAGCATCAGGATCTTTTCCAATGAGTCGGTTCTTCACATCAGGTGGCCAAACTATTGCAGATTCAGCTTCAGTATCAGTCCTTCCAATCAATATTCAGGGCCAATTTTAGGATTGACTGGTTTGATCTCCTTTCTGTCCAAGGAACTGGAGCAGAAATTAATTTGGAAACTATAAGATAGCACTAAGGCAACTGGCCCACAAACCTACTCTGAGAGCTACTGGCTTTAGAGTATAGTAGTGAGATGAAAGAGAATTTGTCAGTTAAGCAATTCAGCATTCTTAACTGAGAGAAGGCAGCAAGATCGAGAAGCAGGTGAGAGGCAGACTGAAACCACACTGGAGCCTCTCAAGTTATTGCAAAGAGACTAATTTACAGACATGGAAAGTCATTCAAGGTTCAAGTGGGAAGGAAGGACTGACTTCATTTTGTTTTGGTTCAATCTTTCCAGCTGAAGTTAGAGAGTGGTCTTTGGAAAGAGTGAAGGTAAGTAGGAAAAGAATGTAACAGAGATGGAAAAGACCCTAGCAGGGGCAGTGGAAGGAGGGGGCCGTGAATACCAGTGAAAGAATGATAGACGGACTGGTTTATGGTGCTCAGGGAATGAAAAAGGCACAAGAAATAAGAGGGCTGATCGTCTACTTGATGTCAAAAACAAAAGATGTTTTTAGGAGTCAGGTGAAGAAGAAGAAAATGCAATGCCATTTTAAGGACATGACTTTTGGACTGGAGATGAAGTTGCCAGCTGTGGGTAGCACTCGAGACCCTGATGAGACCACCAAGGAAGTGCAGAGAGGAAGAACCACAGAAAAACAGACCTGGGAGAGAAGAGAAGGCTGCTTCAGGTTTGCAGTTATTAGGTGTTTCTGTGACTGTAATCAGTTTTCAGCAATTTACTGGTCACCTTAATCGTCTTAATATCCAAAGGAACGAGTTTGAAAAAAGTAGGAGTCAGGTGAAGAAGCAGAAAATGCAATGCCATTTTAAGGACATGACTTTTGGACTGGAGATGAAGTTGCCAGCTGTGGGTAGCACTCGAGACCCTGATGAGACCACCAAGGAAGTGCAGAGAGGAAGAACCACAGAAAAACAGACCTGGGAGAGAAGAGAAGGCTGCTTCAGGTTTGCAGTTATTAGGTGTTTCTGTGACTGTAATCAGTTTTCAGCAATTTACTGGTCACCTTAATCGTCTTAATATCCAAAGGAACGAGTTTGAAAAAAGTATTATCTACGTGTGCCATTAATCTTACGATGCTTCATCTGAACTACAAAAGAAACTTTTATCTGAATCAAAGAAGAAATTCCAAATAAATCATGAGTAGATCTCCTGTTATATTTTGTAATTTTCTTTTTGTAATTAGTTTTTTGATTTATAGGATGTTACTTTCTCTTGATTTCCAGAAACCTGAAACTTTGATAGCTTAATGTTTTTGATGGCCTGATTTCTTCAAATACTTCTTTTATATATTAACTTGCTTTTCCCTTAACATCTACTCAAACATGAAAGGAGGAAGCATCTTCTATTAAAATAAATGTATTATAAATGATTTTTTAAATGTATTGTGGCTAGAAGCATTGTGTTCCAGTCTTCAATTTGACTTTACTATGTTCTGATAGTATCTAACTCTCCGTCTGGAATTCTAACAATTTTATCTGAGTACTTTAATATTTTATATGAAACACTAAAAAGTTCACTTTTTTTTCCATCACTTGGTTCCAAAGCTGAATTAACATGGACTTTTAAAAAATCACTTTGCTAATTTTATTTTTTAAAACCTTGAATGCCTGCATTTTCCTCATGGCTAAGAATGTGTTGTGGACCATGTGGGGATTATGCTAGTGATAACGTACAGTTACTTCCTTCAAGATTTCTCACAGTCTAGTAGTTTCATAAAACAGAGATATAAGCAAAAAACTGAGGAGCTGAAAATCAGTTCTAGGCCAGAACATTGGTGAGGCTGGTGCAGGTTTTATAACTTAAGATTACTTGTAACCTTAATACATAGATGCTTTCTCTCCGAGAGTTTTACTTTTCGTAATTTGACCTGAATATCTAACAAAAAAAGAATTGTAACAAAGAATAGCTATCTGAGTGTTTGTATAAGTAGATTAATGAAGATGACACAGGCACAAAGTAAAGAGCACACAGGCATCAATTGGAAAAAAAAAGACACATTTTTTTCTGGAATTAAACTCTTTTCAAAAAGAGTTTCATTCTCTGCTTGCTCTTTAAATAGAAGATAAAGGTTTGTAAGGATGTATGTTTATGTTCCACCTCCAGTTGTTAGACCTGGTCTTTGTAGACCAACATGAGCAACGCTACAGCTCACCTGCTGTTTGCTTTAAGGTAAACATAGCAGCTCTTTTTTCATTCTTATCAAATTTCAGACTTTTTTAGAAGCAGAAAAGTACACTTAACAAAAAGATAACATTCCTCAGAAAGAGACCCTGACTTAGAAATGTGAGTCTATAAGGGACGTGTGTGTGTGTGTGTGTGTGTGTTTTGCTTCTCATTTTTTAGAACTATAGGAAACTCCTGTGAGTGCGATGGAGATTTAAAATAATGAGAAACAAAAGATAAGAAAGGCCAAAGGGTTTAACGTTATTTTCTCCCAAAGACAGCCCGACACTAAAACAATCTACATTGTGTAGCAGAGCAGTTAAAGTCGGTGTGGCCATCTGCAGACTTCCAAGCATAGTGGCCGGATGCCCAAAGACAATTCCCTCTGGATAACTGAGCACATTCATGCAAAACCCTAACTCGAAGTCTATGGAAAAGAAAATGATTGGATAAAAAAGTAACAGTCTGAAGACAAGGCTTCTCTACATGGAGGAAATAAACCATCACAACAATTATTTGGAAGGTAATGGTGACGATAGAAGATTCAAAGGACCAAAATTAGGTCCATATGACTCTTGGCCCCAGCATGTTTTTTTTGTTTGTTTGTTTGTTTTTCATTTAATGCATTACAGAAACAGAAGAAAATAAATATCATATGACATATCACTGTGCATTAAAAAGCTCAGTAATTTCAAATTATAAAGTAAAAGAAAGAAAGACCTTGGTAGCCCCTTATTAAGTTATATCACTGACCCAAAGTGTGGACAGAAGTACCACCAAACTCTTTTGAAATTGTGATTAATGAGTTTCATCTTAATTAATCTGTGTGGGGGTGCTAAGTCACATCACTCCTCTCTGACTCTTTGTGACCCCGTGGACTGTAGCCCACCGGGCTCTTCTGTCCATGGGATTCTCCAGGTAAGGATACTCGAGTGGGTTGCCATGCCCCTCTCCATGGGATCTGCCCGACCCAGGGATCAGCCTCACATCTCTAACATCTCCTGCATTGGCAGGCGAGTTCTTTACACTGGTGCCACTCGATATTGCTATGTTTTTGCAAATGAAATCCAGGTGAATACAGCTAAATCATGTTTCAAGTTCAAATAATTAAATACCAATAGCTGCTTTCACTACTGTGATCATCAAGAAGATATTTTGTAAAGTCAAACATGGAGGATGGCTGTGGACAAGCAGTCTACAATGTTCAAGTGAATCTGCATAAAACTGATCTGTGAGTTTGGTTTTGCTTCTAGCAGCAACACTTCAAACTATTTTTGAATGCAATTAAAATTGTATAGGTGGCATAAATCCAGAGAAGAACAGCTGTCCCTATTGATACGCCAATTGTGCAGAAGACAGTCTCCTGGTTATTTTCACCATTCCATTTTCACAATCTTCAAGAAATTTGGAAATAAATAAATGCTACCATATATCAAACATTAAAGTAAAGCTGTACATATTTTCTGATAGTTGGAAAAATCATTATCCATCAAATATGGATAATGTACTAATATATTAAGAAGAGTATAGATTTTTTGGATGCTGTATGATTTATTTTGTAATTATCATTAATTTGCATGAGTAAGTACCCATTTTTGAATAAAATTGTTTGATATTCTGTGCGAAAGCATCGGTGGACGTATTTCTTACATTACTGAGATCTTGGCTGTGTTAGTCGTTGTTACTGCAGTCTTCAGTGTTAAACCTTTTATAGTCTTGAGTACAATAGCTGCTCAGGATGAGTGAATCAGATTTTTCCAGTGCCTATGATACTTCTTTATTATGAAATAACAGTTATTACTCTTTTACTTCAGTGTTCTGGCATAATTTATCATATGATGAATTTTGTTAAAAGGCAATCCATCATGAATTGTCACAAATGTGGAACCTGTCCCCAAAATAATAATGGATGTCTAACTTAAAGTCACAGGAAATTTTCATTTTACCTTTCAAAAATTTATTTCACTTCCTTGTTTTTATTACTATCACAGACATATCTGAACAATTTTGAATGAACCATTTCTAATAGAAGAGCCTCTGAGGTTATCTGGAAATAGATAAATTGTGAGTCAGGCAGATCTTTGTCGGATTTCTAACTTTATAATTTGTTTGAACTATAATTTTACTTTCTAATCTGTAATGTACCTTATAATGATCTAGGTAAACTGTCTAATTTGCAGGTCTGGAAACTGCTGATTGTAGAAATTAAAAGAGAAAATCAGTGCAAGAAGCTAGCAGTTTGCCTGGCTAAATGTAAACAAAATGTTTGAAATGGAAAAAAAAAGTTTATCTCATCAATAAGATTTTTTTGTTGTTCTTTTTATTTTTTTTAGTATTTTCCTAATTTCTTAACCCTGTAGTGCTAAACTCATTTTAAGTATTTTCTGCCTAATCCTAGAATTAATCATTCATCCAAGTGGTCTTGGTACATATTATTAAATGTGGTACTAGAGATCATGGTCAGATGGACTCTACTACTAGGATATAATTTCTTTAGGCCACTCTCAATTCACGCACACGCACGCGTGCACACAAACACACACACACACCCTCGGTAGCTCCAGTTATGCATGCTCAGTAGCTTCAGTCTTGTCCGACTCTTTGACCCCATGGACTGTGGCCTGCCAAGCTCCTCTGTCCATAGAATTCTCCAGACAAGAATACTGGAGTGGGTTGCTCATCCCTCCTCCAGAGGATCTTTTCAACCCAGGGATTAAACCCATGACTCCTGCAGCTCCTGCATTGCAGGCAGATTCTTTACTGTTGAGCCTCTTTTCTGATGGGTGGCTCAGCAGTAATGAATTTATTATATATTATTTATTTATGTGTATATATCTGTTTTTCTTTTTTGTAGCCACATCGTTTTAGAATCATACAGTATGTAGCTTTTTCATACTGGATTCTTTCATTTTAACATCCATTTAAACTTCCTCAATGTCTTTTGTTGCTTGATGGCTCATTTCTTTTTATCACTGGCTAGTATTCCAATGTATGACAGCTGGCCTATCCTGTCACCTATTGAAGGCTACCTTGGTTGCTTCTGCTGCTGCTGCTGCTGCTAAGTCACTTCAGTCGTGTCTGACTGTGTGCGACCCCATGGACGGCAGCCCACCAGATTCCCCCGCCCCTGGGATTCTCCAGGCAAGAACACTGGAGTGGGTTGCCATTGCCTTCTCCAATGCATGAAAGTGAAAAGTGAAAGTGAAGTCACTCAGTCGTGTCTGACCCTCAGTGACCCCATGGACTGCAGCCTTCCAGGTTCCTCCATCCATGGGATTTTCCAGGCAAGAGTACTGGAGTGGGGTGCCATTGCCTTCTCCATGGTGGTTTCTAGTTAGGGCAATTATTAAAGCTAATATAAATATTAATGTATAGGCTTTGCATGGACCTAAGTTTTCAAATCCATTTGGGAATTACTTTGGAGCCTGTTGCTGTGTTGGATAAGACAATTATGTCTAACTATGAGAAGCTACCATATTGCCTTCTAGAGTGTCTATGCTCATCTGTATGCCCATCAGCAGAGAATGAGCATTCCTGTTTCTCCCCATGCTCACCAGAATTTGGTATTGTCAGTTTTTTCAGTTTTAGCTGTTCTGATAGAAGTTAGTCATGCCTCCTTATGGTTTCAATTTGTAACTCCTTGAAGAAAAGTGATTTCTACTACTAGGATATAATTTCTTTAGACCACTCTCAATTCACGCACACGCACGCGCACACACACACACACACACCCTCGGTAGCTACAGTTGTGCATGCTCAGTAGCTTCAGTCTTGTCCGACTCTTTGACCCCATGGACTGTGGCCTGCCAAGCTCCTCTGTCCATAGAATTCTCCAGACAAGAATACTGGAGTGGGTTGCTAATCCCTCCTCCAGAGGATCTTTTCAACCCAGGGATTGAACCCATGACTCCTGCAGCTCCTGCATTGCAGGCAGATTCTTTACTGTTGAGCCTCTTTTCTGATGGGTGGCTCAGCAGTAATGAATTTATTATATATTATTTATTTATGTGTATATATCTGTTTTTCTTTTTTGTAGCCACATCGTTTTAGAATCATACAGTATGTAGCTTTTTCATACTGGATTCTTTCATTTTAACATCCATTTAAACTTCCTCAATGTCTTTTGTTGCTTGATGGCTCATTTCTTTTTATCACTGGCTAGTATTCCAATGTATGACAGCTGGCCTTTTTTTTGTAGCCACATTGTTTTAGAATCATACAGTATGTAGCTTTTTCATACTGGATTCTTTCATTTTAACATCCATTTAAACTTCCTCAATGTCTTTTGTTGCTTGATGGCTCATTTCTTTTTATCACTGGCTAGTATTCCAATGTATGACAGTTAGCCTATCCTGTCACCTATTGAAGGCTACCTTGGTTGCTTCTGCTGCTGCTGCTGCTGCTAAGTCACTTCAGTCGTGTCTGACTCTGTGCAACCCCATGGACGGCAGCCCACCAGATTCCCCCGCCCCTGGGATTCTCCAGGCAAGAACACTGGAGTGGGTTGCCATTGCTTTCTCCAATGCATGAAAGTGAAAAGTGAAAGTGAAGTCACTCAGTCGTGTCTGACCCTCAGTGACCCCATGGACTGCAGCCTTCCAGGTCCCTCCATCCATGGGATTTTCCAGGCAAGAGTACTGGAGTGGGGTGCCATTGCCTTCTCCATGGTTGTTTCTAGTTAGGGCAATTATTAAAGCACTATAAATATTAATGTATAGGTTTTGCATGGACCTAAGTTTTCAAATCCATTTGGGAATTACTTTGGAGCCTGTTGCTGTGTTGGATAAGACAATTATGTCTAACTATGAGAAGCTACCATATTGCCTTCTAGAGTGTCTATGCTCATCTGTATGCCCATCAGCAGAGAATGAGCATTCCTGTTTCTCCCCATCCTCACCAGAATTTGGTAATGTCAGTTTTTTCAGTTTTAGCTGTCCTGATAGAAGTTAGTCATGCCTCCTTATGGTTTCAATTTGTAACTCCTTGAAGAAAAGTGATGTTGGGCATCTTTCACATGTTTATTTAGCTGTCTCTGTATCTTTTGCACTGATGTGTTTGTTCAGAACCATTGCCCATTTTAAGTTAATTTTTTTACTCTATCTTCAAGTCCTTTATCAAATATGAGATTTGAAAATATGTTTGCCTAGCCTGTGGCTTCATGTTTCATTCTTTCAAGAATGTCTTAGCAGAGCAACAATGTTTAATTACGTATATATATATTTTTTTCTTTTATGGGTCATGCTTTTGTTGTTGTATCTAAATGCTTATCACCAACCCCAAAGTCAGGCAGATTTTCTCCAATGGTTTCTTCTAGAAGCTATGTGATACTGTATTTCATGTATCTATATCATACGCATCCGTGTTCGTTGTACCTTTTGAGGTAATTTCTGTGAATTTCTAACTTCTATGTGCCGGTGTTTTGTTGTTTTTTAGACTCAATTTTTCAGTCATCATTTATTGAGAAGACTAATTTTTTTTTTCTGGCATTCCTTTTGCACCCTTGTCAAAGATCAGTTGATAACATATTTTAAGAAGACCCACCTTGTTTCTGGGATCTCTATTCTACTCCAGTGACATATATATGCATGCTTTTCCGGTGCTAATCTGCCTTAATTTTTGTCTCTGTAAAGTATGTCTTAGGGTTGGGAGCATCAGACTTCCAGCTTTGTTCTTCTTCAGTATTGTGTTAGGGATTTTAGATCTTTTGCTTCTCAATATAACACAAGAATCAGTTTGTTCTTATCCATAGAACAGCTATTTTACTTATAATAGTAGTGTACTTGTAAACCAGTTAGGAAATAATTAATATCTTAATACTGAGTCTTTCAATTCTAGAAAATGAAACATCTTTCCATAAATTTAGATCTTTCTTTATATCAGAGTTTATATATATATGTATATATATAATAATATTTTATTAGTCTTACACCTAGGTATACGATTTTTGATACTCTGTGTTTTTAATATTGAATTACAATTTTTCATTTTCCTATACAGGAAATCAATTAACTTTTGTATATTGATGTTGTAACTGTTGACCTTGCTGTCATCACTTATGAGTTGCAGGTGTTTTTTATTTGCTATTTTCTTAGAATTTTCTATGTAGAAAATTATGGCATGTACCCCAAAAAAGAAAGTTTAATTTCTTCATTCTCGATCTGTATACATTTTACTTTCTTTTGTCTTTTTGCATTCGCTATAGGCAGTTGATATGATAGTAAGGTGAAGGGGGCAAGAGGAACACTCTGTAATATTATTCCTAAAGGTCGATCTTCTGGTGCTCCTATGTGGTTTGGCTATGAACTTCATTATTCATTCTCACCTTCACTCCAGCAGCTGAGTTGAGGCAGGAAGACAAAAGTGTTTTGTTGTTTTTGTTCAGTTGCTAAGTTGTGTCCAACTCTCTGTGACCCCGTGGGCGGCAGCATGCCTGGCTCCCCTGTCCTTCACTATCTCCTGGAGTTTGCTCAGATTCATGTCCATAGAGTCGGGGTGCTAACTAACCTTCTCATCCTCTGCTGACCCCTTCTCCATTTGCTTTCAATTCTTCCCAGTGACAGAGTCTTTTCCAATGAGTCAGCCCTTTGCATCACGTGGCCAAAGTATTGGAGCTTCAGCTTCAACATCAGTCCTTCCAATGAATATTCAAGACTGACTTCCTTCAGGATGGACTGGTTGGATCTCCCTGCAGTTCAGGAGACTCTCAAGAGTCTTCCCCAGCAACCCAATTCAAAAGCATCATTCTTTGGTGCTCAGACTTCTTTAAGGTCCAACTCTCACACCTGTACAAGACTACTGGAAAAACCGTAACTTTGACGTTTGTTGGCTAATTTCCTTCCCTCAAGTCGGGTAAACATCTGGGATTGTTCCGAAATGATTTCTCTCCCCTCCGTCTCTCCACACACGCTTCATAAGGAAAGGTACTGCTAGGAACTCTGCAGGTTTTGTGTTGCTGCTATTATTTTTCTTGTTTTCTGGACTCTTCTCTATGTGAGACTCGTAGGAGTCCTGGAGGTGAATACCATGAAAATGTTGAACCCTTCCTTAAGTCATCAGCACCCAGAATGTCCTCATTCTCATGCTGGTCTGCACTCTGACCTCCGCTAAGTCTTCAGTTTCCATCGCATTCCAGAACATGTATGACTCCACTGGCCCCTGCTGCTGGGAACCTGACCAAATCTGTAATTCTCTGTGTTGCCCTATCTCTTCAGATTTTCAGGTGGTGAATTGACCTGAATTCTCAGTCTGTGATAAGTCCAAGTAAAGTCACTGGAGTTCAGTTTTTTCCTAGGATTTTTCAAGTAGTAATGAAAGTGACAACCTCTAGGCTCCTTACCTTATGTTGCTGAACCAAAAGTGAAGTAGCCTTTTAAATATTTGATCATTCTATTTATTCCTGTGACTTCATCAATATCACTCACTAAGGGATCACCATATTTGAACTGTATAATTTATTTATAGGAAGCACAGGGCTGAAGTTTTAAAACAGCTTTATTTTCTTTTTCTCTTATTTTCCTGCTAAAGCTGCTGTTAACGTCACAGCTGTCTTTCTAAGGGATAATAAAATTAAGGAGTTGTCCTCTCAGTACTGACATCATAAAGGGCAACAACAATACACTCACAAATGTAAGAAACAAGATTTTGGCAAAATAAATCAGACTCCATATTTCTATCTTTGAATTATTCATAGAATGTATTATATTGAATATCTTAGTATTTAGTATGCATTTCTTGAGCTAAATCTTGCTGAAATAAGATAAAATTCTAAACAGTACTATGATCTTAAGTAATAGCCTTCGCAAGTATCATAAATTATATTAGCAAATTCCTGATCATAAGTATCTTTGTCTTTTTAATTGTTTTTACTTTATTTTTTATTGGAGTAGAGTTTATTTATAATGTTGTGTTAGTTTCTGCGTGCTTGCAAAATTGTTTTAGTCATGTCTGACTCTTGTGATTCTATGGACTGTAGCCAACTAGGCCCCTCTGTGTGTGGGATTTTTCAGGCAAGAATAATGGGATGGGTTGCCATGCCCTCTTCCAAGTGGTCTTCCTGACCCAGGGATCAAACCCACATCTTTTATGTCTACTGCAGTGGCAGGTGGGTTCTTTACCACTAGCACCGCCTGGGAAGCCTAGCATACAGCAAAATGACTCAGTTGACTCAGTTATATATAGATATACACATATACATATATATTATTTACATATTTTTATTATAGGTTATTCCAAGGTACTGAATATAGTTCCTCTACTAAGTAGGACATTGTTATTTATCTATTTTACATATAATAGTTTGTATCTGCTAATCTTCAAACTCCTATTTGTCTTTTGTTTAGGATTATTAATACTACAAGCTTTAAATACATATGATCCTATTTCATATTTTCTAATTTTATCTAAGCATAGTATTGATTCTTTTAAACATTCAATCCACATGCCTAGAAATTACTGATTATCGAATTCATGCACTTTCCATAAAATTGAAACTCTGAAATTAGGGCGGTTCACCAGCAAAGTATAGCTTCATCTGAATCAATTTCAGTTTTCTAAGCTTTTCATCAAAACTCAAGATGAAACATTTTATGCTCTCTGACTAGGATGCATCTTTTTGCAGACAAATTTCTGGTGTTCTGCCGTTCGTAACAGAACTTTCATTATAGAGATCAGAAGAAAGATTGTGTAGAATTGAAGCTTCACCAAAAAATGAAAAGCAAAGTGTAAAATAAGCTGCAGCATCACATTTTTGTATGGAAAGTTGAAGTGAAAAAATAGTCACAGTCAATCTCTTTGGCAAGAAATTTTACCTGCTGGAAGAGGGTGAGATCTGAAAAGTGCTACCATGGAAGAGAATTAATATTTACTGAGAAAATCCTAAGATCTCTGATAACTGACTTACCATCTCCTGATTGAAATTGGGTAGACGATAAGAAATTTAAAATATTCAAACTCATTTTAATTCAAAAATTCAAGCCCATGTCCAGTTAAATCAGACAGGTGACTTTTATGAAAGTGACCTTTTTTAAAAAAAAGTATGCTATTTTTCTTTATATTTATATTTATAGAAAATGAATACAAATTTTGATATGTTAATTAGGTGCTTATTCTTTCCTCGAAAAATCAGGATTTATCACATTCTTTTTTATAGCCGAGGCTTTCAAGTGATAGATTAATCACCGGGAGATCTTTGCAAAGTGCGTTCTCTGATCTTCTACGTCTGGCGAGGTACCCGTGAGTCTGTGTCTCTAAGCTCCAAGGGGGTGCTGAGGCCTGTGTTAGGGGCCACTCTGGTACAGCACGTGGCCAGACTCCTCAACAGACGTGATGATGTTGTCAGAGGCAACTTGTGCTTTGCTTGTGCTTCTCTGTTGGGCACATTTTCAGAAATTAATTTCTAACTGAGTTGGTATGCCACCCTGACATTGTTAGCTAGCCACAGGCATTCAGAGCTACAAGACACTTTACCATTGCCCTATCAACCCTGCTACAGCCGTGTGGCTAAGGAGTTGTAGCAATGATATATCCAGCTTCTTTCAGGAAGGTGTGAGTACTGCTGCTTTCCCTGTGTATGATGTCATGAGTGCAGCTAAATTTTATTAAGTATCTACACTTGGTAGGGAATTATATAGCATGCTGTGTACACAAACGTAGCCCTGGCTTTATGGCAAAGTGTCAATAATTTTGTGTACTTACAATATGAGCATTTTATTGTATTTTTATTCTCCATTACAGTTTTAAAATTATAAACTATTTAAAATATGTTGAAAATCATATAAGAATATAACAAAGTCAAAATATTAAAATGTGTTTGACAAGTTCTTATATTTATTAAAATACAAATATTTTAAGTACAAATCTGTTTTTAACAGACTATATCCATTGAAATACAAATATATTAAAATACAAATATTAAAATAAAATGTATTAAAATGAAATGCAAATAACATATATTTGTAAGATTTTCAAAACTTGGGTATGTAGCAGAATTTGATGATATTTTCATGTTATCTGTATATCTGTGAGTCTCTTAGTTATAGGAATGCTGTTGTTGTTTGTATAATCTCATATTCTCTTGTGCAGACTCTTGTATGGTCACTTTTTGGGGGTAACAGGAATTTCAGTTTTTTCTTTTCGTGTGTTTATTTACCTGCTATTTACTTACTTATATTTTGTTTTACTGTCTACAGCCTTGGATACAATGTCCTGCATCCATAGTCAGAATGTTAACCCTTGTCCCTTCCATTACTTCAGGCACTGTTCTTAAAATTTCACCACTAGATATTATTTGGATAGATTTTTTGAAAGTTATTGTCTGTCAAACAAAGGAAAATATCATCTATCTTCAGATTCCAGGTACATTGTTTTGATTTCATTTATTGCTAGTTGATCTAACCAAGTTTTAATGTCTACTGAAATGATCATATTAACTTCTTCCTCTAATCTGTGACTATGATGTGAAGAATTTCATGTATCTTTATTCTGACATTAATGATACCATTCCAGTCATCCTAGGATGAATTTCATTCATTGATGATATATTGTTGACTCTTTTAATTTTGGTGAGAGTGCCGGGGGGTGCTGATATTGTATTTAACATTTTTGCCTAAGCGTTGTGATTTGCCTAAATTTGTCCTTGCCTGGTTTTGCTATCAGAGCTATAGTAGCCTCATAAAACGAATCTGGAAACTCTATTTTTCAGTTCTCTGGAACAGTTTATATAATTTAAGGATTGCGTGTTCTTTTAAGATTTTATAGAACTTGGTTATAAAACTGTCTGGGCCTGGTGTTGTTTTGTGTGTGGGAGGTGGGTGGAAAGGAGAGTAAATGTTAACTGTAGCTTCTACAGCTTTAATTTCACAAATGGTTGGTTAGGGTTTGTATTTCATTTTCAGTCAGTTTTAACAATTTTTATGGTAAATTATATGTTATAAAAATATTTATTTTATATAGGTTTGAAGGCTATTTGTATTATTATTTTGTTTTTTAAGCTATCAAATTTATGGTCATATATTGCTTCAGTTTCTAATGTTGGTATGCATGTGTGTTTTTTATATCTCCTTGACTGATCTCATAAAGGATTTATCCATTGGATTCTTCTTACTAAAACAAAATCACGTTTTTAAAAAAAATATTTTCTCTAGACTCTGTCTTCTACTTAAATTAATTGATAGATTTCATGTTTATCATTCCCCTACTTCAATATTTCTTGTGCCTACTCTTTTGCTATTTTTCTACATCTCTGGACAAACTAGTCATCATACAATTTTTAACCCTCTTTCTAACTGAATGAATATACTTTTAAACTGCTAATTTCCTTCAAATTACTGCTCTAGTTGCAACCTAATTTTGATGTATAGTTTTTAAGCTTGTGCTGTATTGCGCTCAGTCGTGTCTGACTCTTGGTAGCCCCATGGACTGTAGCCCACCAGGAACCTCTGTCCATGGGGATTCTCCAGGCAAGAATATTGGAGTGGGTTGCCATGCTCTCCTCCAAAGGAATCTTACAACCCAGGGAGTGAACCCAAGTCTCCGGCACTGCAAGCAGATTCTTTACTGTCTGAGCCTCCAGGGAAAACCATTTTCAGGGTTAGTCAGAACTAAATCCTTTGTACTTTGTTATTTCCTTTTTTAACCTGAGAATTATTTAAACGTGAGTATTTTGTTTTCCAAAGTATAAAGTTTTGTGGATGTTTTAAAATATGAATCCTTAATTTTGTGATACATGCATAATATGTCTATCTTTTTACTTGTTGACACTTTTTCTCTGTTCTATATTGGTAATTGGAAATAGTCCATGTATCATTCAAAATCATATATACTTCAAAGTCGTACATATTGTCTAATTTGAGATTCTCTCTTTCAATAATCTTGTTAATTGTGTTTTTTCACTACTTCTTTTCAGATATGTCACTTCTATCATGATTTCTTGAGAAAGAATTGTTATACATAAGAGGTGCTAAATTTTCCAAATATTTTGTACATAATATTCAGAATTAATTGCTACTATTTATCTCACATGCCTCTACTAGATCTCCTCAAAACATTCAATCTGCTTTGTTAGATTTTTAGATTTTTGTTTCTTTTTAACTTCAAGCAGCCTGTCAGCCCTCTTCTATTTTGTGAGCATACTTGACTCTCTTAAGTATCGTAAACCAACACAGCTATCATTCTTTCAGTGGTATTTGCAACCCCTGCGATGCTTAGCCTCTGTTGCCCCTGCCAGGGTCACCCCCATTTCTTTTTAGATGAATTTCCTACCTACCTTCACTCTTTCAGAAGACCACAGTCTAGCTGCAGCTAGAATGATTGAACTAAAACAAAACCAAGTCAGTTGTTCCGTCCCACTTAAAAGCTCTGATGGCTTTCCGTTGTCTGTGAATCAGCCCCTTTGCAAACACTGAAGAGAGGCTCCAGGGTGTGGTTTCAACCTGCCTCTCACCTGCACCTGGGTCCTGCGGCCTTCTCTTTCACCTTTCAAGCGTGCTGAATTGCTCACCTGACGATGCGCTCTCATCTCAATACTGCATGCTAAGTCAGTGGTTCTCAAGCTAGTCCCTGGGCCAGCAGCATCAGTGCCACCCAATGACTTACTAGACACGCACGTTTCGGAATTACAGCCCAGACCCACTGACTCAGAACCCTGAGGGTGGGGCCAAGCAGCCTATCTGGTAGCAAGCCTACAGATGTTTCTGATGAATGTCACAGTGTGAGAACCCTTCCCACAGGTATTTCTTCTGTTTGAGACAATCCTCCTTTTCTCCCTAAACCTGCTTTGCAAACGGTCTCACGCTTCGGACTCAGTTACCTTATCATCAGGCAAAGCAGACCTTTCAATCAGCTTGAGTACAGTTGCTCTGTGCATCTGTGGCTCAGACACTTTTCTGATACGTGGTGTTGTCTTGTTATATGCAAAACACTGTCTCCTGAAAGCCTTCTGTGGGAAAGACGGGTTCTGTCCAACAGGGCATTTCAGTAGCTTCTTTGCCATGTATGTTCAATGCTTATCATATACCTAGAAGGTAGGTGATTAGGAAGAATCTTTAAATGAATGAAAGGATGGCTTTAGCAATGTTTTGCTTATTGAAATCAGTCCTTCACACTCTTTCTCTCCTCATTTTCCAAGGATATTTCCTGAGGGAACTGATATCAAAGAAGTCTGAACCTCAGATATTGTTTTCTGTCCTTTGTCAAATACAAGCCTCTTGGTGGGAATATACACACAAACATGCTTTTTAAAAAGTCTATTCCACTTTTTTTGAAGTCGGTGATGGATGGGTTAGGATTGTGTACGGATGTGAATTGCCTACATCTCTAGATATTGTAGGGGGATAATTTGTTCTAATACAGACTCAAACTTCAATTTATTCAATGAATCAATACTCTTTAAGAATTCACTCTATGGAGAATGGTGTGAGGTGTTTCCAATGGATTGCTACAGCTGTGTTTACAGGTGAACCTGGAAAGGAGAGGCTGGGGTCAGAGTTTGAGCTGCCAGATGGGAGCTGAAGTGCAAGAGGCTAATGGTTTGTACTCTTTTCCTCATTCTTCACTTTCTACCTTTGCTGACCTCATCCTGCCCTGTATGCTCCGGGGTTCTTTCACCTACAAGGACTCTGTTTTCATTTGTCTGCGTTTGGTTATGCTTTCTCATCTATATTAAGAATCGGTTTTATTCATTATACCACGAAATCTGCAGACCTATTGTGGTTATATGTTTTGCAGTCGTATGTGATTTCATTTTGGATTTTAACTTGTCTAGCTATATTTCCACGTTATATTCATTTACCTGTATCTCTATTCATTTTACACTCATGTAAATTTTTAGTCACTTTTGTGTTTGCTTTACATGTATACTTTTAATTCCTGTACTTTATTATTTTTATTACTATATATTTTATTGATATTTTCTTTGTTTAATTTGACTGAATTTTCTTTGCTTAGCAAATTTTAGTTTCAGATTTCTACTTTAGATTTTACATTATATTATCTTAAATTTATAGTTTTATGTTTAAATTTCTTATTTTTATTTCTTAAATTTTTTTTATGTTTCAGCTCTATTTTTATTTATTCTCCTGTCTCTTAACATTTGTATGTGAACTTATATTTTAGCATGTTAATTTTGGTTTACTCATGCATTATTTCAAGATCTGTTGCTTTGAATAGTATGAATTATTTTTCATCAACAACAAAATCCAAAGGCAGCCTTCTAAGTGAGGGAAAATATTTTAAAATCATATACCTGAGAGGAAGTTTATATTCACAGTATAAAAAGAGCTCAGTCAACTCAATAGCAAAAAAATGAACAGTCTAATTTTACAAAGGGCAAAAGATTTTAAGGAAGACACATAGATGGCCAACAGGTACATAAAAGAAAAAAAAGTTCAACATTGCTAATCATCAGGGTAATGCAAATCAAAACCACAATTAGAAGTCACCTTACAGCTTACAGAAGGGGAGCTATTATCAAAAAGGCAAGAAATAACAAGTGTTGGTTGGCAAGGATGTGGAGAAATGAAAACCCTTTTCCTACTTTTGGCAGGAATGTAAACTGATGCAGCCACCGTGCAAGTAATGTATGGAGGTTCCTCAAAAAATTTAAAATACTCACATCTTAAACACAATAACTCACAGAAAACTATCTCTAATTCGTGCACTTTCCTTTACTTATCTCCTGGAGATGCCCCTCCCTTGCATAATATGAATACCTAGAAAACTGTATGACCCATATTTTATACTTGCCATATTCTGTTCTAGTCTCCGTTCCTTTCCCAATCCTACCATCCTCTACCATCAAGTCAAAATGATATTATTAAAGAAACTCCAGGGAGTAAAAAGAACTCTCAAGATAAAATGTCAATCATGCCTGTTCTATTATGTACTCTTTATTAAAAATCAGTTTATGTTAAGTGATATGCATAATATTCTAATTTTCATATTATAATCTGTTAATTAGTAGTAATTAGTACAGTTTAACTAGCCCAAAATAGCTGCCTTAAATTGTATGTGCTCTTTGTAATGTTACGGATGCCTCTGTGACATTTAACCATCTAAAGAAATTTCTTTTTGAAAGCACAGTTTGAAACATTAAAAAAGATCATAGTTGTACTTTGTTTTCTTTCGAACTGACAGCGCCTTAAAAATGAACTCTAAAGATGGTTAAGTTAAATGGTGTCAACTGGAATTTGAAAGGATAGTGTATAATTTTTATAGTACTTGGAATGCAGGGCATAATCACCCCCCCTCAAAGATGTCTATATTATAGTCTCTAAACCAACAAACATGTCAATTTATGAGTCAAAGGGACTTTACATACATGATGAAGAATTTCGGGATGGGAAATTATACTGGATTATTCAGGTGAATCCAGCGTGCTGATGACGATTCCCATAGGAGGGAGGGAAGAGTCAGAAAGAGACAATGAGAGGTAACAAAGGCAGTGCAGACCAGGCTTAGAGATTTGAAAATGCTAGTTGGCTGGTTTGGAAGATGGCAAACAGTGCCTTGAGCCAAGGAATGCCTTTTCTGATGCTGGGGAGGCAAAGAGATGGAATCTCCCTTAGAGACTACAGAGGGTGCTCAGACTTGACGACACCTTCATTTTGAGCAGGTTACACCCGTCTCCCACTTGTGACCTCCGTAACTGTAAGATATTACATCTGTGCTGTGTTCTTGTGGTCATTTGTTACAGCAACCATAGGGAACCTAATGGGCATTCTAGACTCACTCTGTAATGTTGCTGATGAATTATTTTCAATACAATGCACTTTGGTAGTGATTTCTGTGCCAGTTTACGTAGCTGTGGCCATTCATGTTCAAACAGTGAGGGGCTCTGAAGTGGTGACAAAGAGAGACCAACTCTGCTGTAGATATGAGGCGACTTGTGATGACTGGGCTTGCTCAGTGGTAAAGAAGGCACCTGCAGTGCAGGAGACCCAGCACCACACATTCGATCCCTGAGTCAGGAAGATCCCCTGGGGGAGGAAATGGCAACCCACTCCAGTATTCTTGCCTGGGAAATCCCATGGCCAGAGGAGCCTGGTGGGCTACCATCCAAAGGGTAGGAAAGAGCCAGGTGTGACTGAACACACACACATGTGAGGACTGGGAAGTTCAGAGGAGCAGACAGAGCTGAAGCTCTCCCCACTGACAATCGATGCATCAGAAACGCCCCTCCTGCCCAGGCTGCACCCCACACTGGGTGGGAGGGCATTTCCACGCAGCGTCTCTGCTACTGCATCTCAAGCTATAGTCTCATCCCCTACAACAGCTCACACAGACTACCTACACCTCAGGAGAGCCCACCCATGCGGTGACCGAAAGGAAAAATGAGAAACACACGTGATGTTTGTTACTGCGAGCATTTTCATTACTGTGAGAGTTCTGTTACATTTTCACGCATCTTACAAAATCCAGAAGGCTTCCCTGGTGGTTCGGTGGGAGAGAGTCTGTTTGCCAAGCAGGAGACCCGGGTTGTATCCCTTGGTCTGGAGGAGCCCCTGGCGTAGTCAATGACAACCCACTCCAGTATTCTTTCCTGGACAATTGTGTGGACAGAGGAGACTGGCGGGCTACAGCCCATGGTTGCAAACGGTCAGAGTTGGGCATGACTGAGTGAAAATCCAGAACTAGTCTTTTCTTTCAGGGGTTGGGTGGGGCTGGCGGGGAGGAATCTATTTATCAATTCTGAAGCAACTCAGAAACTCTTTTGAAAATATTACTATGGATATCGGGAAAAAAAAAAAACTTAAGATGTGTCCTTTCTGACATTTAGCCAGCTGTAAATAATAAAAAATAAGAAACTATTTGTTTAACTTCTTGGAAGAATGAAAATACTGAGAAAGTCTGAATTCGAATGCCTTTTAACAAATCAACAAAATTTTTGTGTTTTTTTCTCTTTGCCTGTGTTCCAAGTTTGACTATATATTTTTTCACAACAAAAATTTACCCAAACGGTAACCCATACATTTCCAGGTTAACTAGAGACATAAAACGGTGACATTCTATTGTTACATCCGAATGCCCTCATTAACGTATGACAGAGCTCTTTACAGAAGTAGGAGAGAATACATGTGAATAAATCTTATTTAGCTGGCTCCTTTTAACACTTGAAAAAATCTATGAGTTATGCCATGAGGGCTGTGCATAAAACACACAAAGAAAAAAAAAAGAGTTTTTCCCAGTGACAATCACCAAGTAGTTGGGCTTGATGGTTTTTTAGCAGCTGTGTGCAAATCATTATGTATCAATGGCCATGGGGAAACATTGTCAACATCTGGAGTTTTTATTAAACAAATACCAGCAGCTACCATTTGATTGCTCTTTCCCCAAGCAAAGATTAAATAATCGTCCATCAGACACCTGCTGCACGAGATTCATCACAGCACCCCTCCTTGTCCATCAAACATAAAGTGACATCTTTCTTGTGTTCTCCAGCACACAAAAGTTGTGTGTGTGTGTGTGTGTGTGTGTGTGTGTGATTAAAACTGGAAACAGAAGAAAAGGACACTGATTAATGAGAAACACATTCTTCTTTAGTTAAATGAGAATTTTTTTAAAAAAATGAAAATGAGATCCTTGCATTATAATACAGCCATGTAATTTTCCTGTGAATTTTGGATTCCATGTGCTCTTTTTATTATAGTATTAAATACTTGGAATGAATCACAATGAATTCCAAAGATAGGAATGGTGGGGACCCATTTCAACAAGAGCTATCAGAGTTGGAGGAGGGAAATTCACGTATTTGCATACGTGTGTTCACGTAAGTTTAAGAGCTCTTTGTCTAGGAAATGAAGCTGTGGATCTTAAATATCAATGGGCATTTTACCAGTGCTATGCAATGGTCATGCTAAATGCAAACATGGTTTTCACCTCGCACATGCCAACACCTTTCCCTAAGACAAGTGATCTCTCCAGTATGAAGCAGTACAAGTACAGGGGCTTTCCTGAGGGTCCCGTGGTTGAGACTCTGTCTTCTGATGGAGGGGTGCAGGTTCGATCCCTGGTTGGGGAGCTAAGATCTCATGTACCTTGAGGCCAAAAAATAAAAACATAAAACAGAAGCATTACTGTAACAAATTCAATAAAGATTTTAGAACCAGTCCATGTCGTTAAAAAAAAGAAGTGCAAGTGTAGCAGTGTTATCAAAAAGTATCCTTTGAAATTATTTGTATCCATGCTACTGAAAATGTGGCCCTCAGACCAATGATAAGAATCACCTGGAAACTGGGGAGAAATGTAAATTGCTAGACCCCACACTAATCTCTTGGATCAATTTTTGCAAATGTGACCTAGTATATGGCTTTTAGGTCTTCCTAGGTGGTGCTTAGTGGTAAAGAACCTCCCCTGTAAAGATTCGATGCAGGAGATGTAAGAGACATGGGTTCAATCCCTGGGTGAGGAAGACCCCCTGGAGGAGGGCGTGGCACCCCACTCCAGTATTCTTGCCTGGAGAATCCCGTGGACAGAGGAGCCTGGTGGGCTACAGTTCACGGGGACAGTGATTAGTACCTGAGATAAGTTAGAGAACCAAGGCTAATGTGATTTAGGGGCATCAGTAACTTGAATTTATTTGTCAAATACTGAGAAAATTCAAATTTAGCACAACCCCCAAATGATTGATCGTACAGGAAATCCATGGTCTAATATGAAGTTTTCAAACACACCTCATGAAAATAACTTCCCTCATGTTTCATTTTGTAAAAATACTCAGATATGTGGGACTAGATACATTGAAGACTTTCTCCAAATTTAGTTTTAAATTTAAACAAATGTGTGTTTTTAGTGGTTCAGTTAGGTGAGATGGAATAAAAAATAGTTGGAGTAAGAAAAAATCATCAAAGCTAAAGGAAAAATATTCTTGGTGCCAGAGTGTTTGAAAGGGCTTTCTAGATTATAAACCTAGATATAATGATTAAAATTATATTTTTGGAGGGAGAATTGAATTAATATTACTCTGGTGCAGGCTTTTTGCTGTTCAGATGTTGTAAAGACTATTTAGACACTGTAAATGCATCATTTAGGTGTGTTTTCAAATGAAGTTAGTGAACTAAGCCTGACTTAAAATGGGAGATAATTATATTCGCAAAACAAAAACGTGTTGCCAGGAAGGTTGCTGGAATAATATCAGCAATTTGCAATTCTCTTGCTTTGCTTCCATGGTTGCAATACATCAGCAAGTTCATGTTCAAGGCAAGTGGAAGGGGAGAAAGCACAGCATGAGACCCTTTCGTCTCTTTAATCAGAAGAGCAAATCTTTCTTTAAAACCCTCCAATGGGCCTTGGATTAAGGCTCACTGCCCCATGAAGCCACCTTGAAAGGCAAGCGAATGACTTTTACATCAGTCAGTCAACCATGCCTGAATAGCCAGACCACGGCTGCCACTAACAACATGGACAGAATCCAGATCATTTTTCAGATCAATAATTCTATGATCAATAGACATTTGTTTAGTGCTTAATGTCAATTACCAACCTGTTCTTGAAGCACACTAGCTCTTGAAACCCTGTAAATGTGTTTAAAGATGAGCATCTGTTTCTAGGCTCTTGGTCTCTGAGGATTCTGATTGGTTGAATACATGTGATAGGAAAAACCTATGCAGTCATTTTCTCATCTCCTACCTCCAACAAGATAGCTTAATATAAAACAGATGTTTGTAGCTTACAGCCCACACTTACTGAGGGCGATGTACTACCCGACTGTCCTTGGTGACCTATTCTGGTACCTCTCTGCATGGTACCTCAAGGATGCTCATCCAGGACATCGGACTTTGTCAAGCACATCCCTAACAGCCGCAGGGAGCTGAACTCGATGAACTTTCAAGGTCTCTTTTAAGGCTATTATCAGCTTTGCTGCCTGTGTAGTCTCAGGACTTGTTTATATCCACATGAGGTCAACGCTTCCTCCCTCCTATTAATTTTCCTGCCATCTGTGCTGCCAGATGTAGTGAGAGCAGGGGCGGCTCTCCACCCTGGGGAAGAAAAGGCAACTCCGCCTCCCAGCTCTGCCCCTGGCTCAGAACTGATTCTCTCTTTGTTGCAGGAGATCTATGCTCTTGTTCACCAAAAGGAAAGGTCTGGGTGTACAAAAAGCTGAAAATCGCTCTCCGTTTGGTGCAAAGAAGACTCAACCTGAGTGCATAATACGGCACACATTTCTTTACTTTTGCTATTCATAAAATATTTTTGAAATGTGCCTACCGGCTAAAGTTATGCTGGGTTGGTGGTTTAGTTTTATTGAGTGATTGACCGAAGATAAGTGGGATAAGATCCACTTGGAGAAGGAATTCAGAGGAGCATAAAGTAAAGAAAATCGGGGCCTGGAATTAATTTATGAAAGGAGTAGAAAAGACATCAGCTTCTCCTTCCATTCCTGGAGCAGGCTCATAAATAGTCCCCTGAATATGAGATGTACCCAGATAGGGAAGATGTGCCTTGTGGATGGCCTGCTTCTTCTGCCTCTTCAGTGTCTTCCTTATTCGTTTGAACCCTTGAAATTCTAGCACTGAGAATGATGGGAAATGTTGAGGAATTATTGCTTAGCTTTGGGCCACCCTTCTATAGATTGTGTGAGCCTGAAAGGTCTTCCAAAGTCATCCATCTATCTTATTCCATGTTGCAGAGGCAGCGATGGCGGCATGTGGAGATGCCTTTTTCAGACCAAGTTACCTGTTAGAGAGAAAGCAACTCACGCTTGTAGTAATTAATTCAACATGTTTGACACGTTAATATTTTAGTTACGTTTCACAACTGCAAATCCTAGCAACCAAATTGAGCTTTGTATTTATCAAGTAGAAAAATCTCTTCTCTTTATATGAATACTGGAAGTTTTTAGGAGCAAGTTTACTTTAGGATCAAACCATTCCTAATGCTCTCACGATACTCACAAAAGTGAGATGTTCAACTGAATTGAACAGGAAATGATTATAACAAAATACTAGACTAGTACCCGTATCACTACCAACACTGACAGTAACGGTAATCATCGTGTATTGGGTTTCCCTGGTGGCTCAGATGGTGAGTATTTCGCCTGCAATGCAGGAGACCTGGGTCAATTCCAGGTCTCTGATGGAATTACGGATCTTATGGAAGATCCCCTAGAGAAGAAAATGGCATCCCACTCCAGGATTCTTGCCTGGAAAATCCCATGGACAGTGGAGCCTGGTGGGCTACAGTCCATGGGGTCCCAAAGAGTTGGACACGACTGAGCACAGCACACAGTGTATGAATTCTTGATCTTGTACTGTGTTAATCGTGTTGAGCTTCTTTAGAAGGTTGGTTGCCTTAATGCCGCAGCAGCTAAAAAAGTACTCAGCTTTGATAGTGTTAGTTGCTCAGCCCTGTCAGACACGTTTGTGACCCCATTGACTATAGCCCTCAAGGTTCCTCTGTCCATGGGATTTCTCAGGCAAGAGTACTGGAGTGGGCTGCCATTCCCTTCTCCAGGGGATCACCATGATCCAAGTATCGAACCTGGGTCTTCTACAATGCAGATAGATTCGTTACCATCTGAGCCACCAGGGAAGCTCAAAAGCCTTGAAAATGAAAGTGTTTGTCGCCCAGTCATGTCCAACTCTTTGCAACCCCGCAGACTGTAGCCCCTGTCCATAGGATTCTTCAGGCAAGAATATGGGAGTGGGTAGCTATTTCCTTCTCCAGAGAATCTTCTGGACTCAGGACTGAACCCACCTCTCTTGTGTCTCTTGCACTGGCAGGCAGGTTCTTTACCACCTGGGAAGCCCCTTAAAACTATGTTCACACAAATATGACTAAATTATAGTATTAGGGATGGGGGAGCCTGGTGGGCTGCCGTCTACGGGGTCACACAGAGTCAGACACGACTGAGGTGACTTAGCGGCAGCAGCATAGGATTAGATGCAGAGTTAAGTGTAAATGAATTCAAGTACTATTTTAATCTTTTTTTCTAATTTTTGGAATGTTGAATCTCAACAAGTTAACATCATCAAATATAAGTTTTAAAAACACAGAGAAGATCCTGAAAAAACAAGTGAGAAAACTTTTTTTTTCCCAATCCTGAATCCACCGAGTCTCTTTAGGCAAATGAAACAAATAAAGTACATTTATTCAACTATAGATTTCACTGAATTTGAAGATTTCACTGAACTTGGAGATATCTCAAGGGTCAAGACATCACAAGTTCGAAACTGTTCCGGAACAGGTTTCATTGTTTGGTTTTGTACTGACACACTCATCTTGACATAGAACTTACTGGATGAATATTATTCAACGTGGCACCAAATCCCAGTCAAGAGACTTGGTTCTCAAAATAATATCAGGCTTTCCACTGTGCCTGTGAACACACCTGCATGTGAAGCTCCCAAAGTTTCATAGTTTTATTGCAGCAGGCCACCTTCCCTCACATTCCCCATAAATCCAATAACGCCACTGCCCTGCTTCATGACATCTGGTCCTCAGTGGAAGGCTATGACAAATAGTAGCGCTCAGAGGTCTGGAAAGAAGGCGCAGTATGCACGGGACTCTCATCTGTGTATTTTCAACACAAACAGAACCCGATGCAAATCCAGGGCCCTTATACCCTCAATATGAAAAAAAAAAAGACAAAAACTATATATTATAGGTGATAAAACAATCCAGGATAATAATTCTAGTTAATTTTAATCAAATGGACATTTATCAAGGGTGACACTTTTCTAGAGCCTGTGGGAAACATGGAGATGTTTAGACATAACACATTGGCTTCGAGAACATGATATTTGAAAGAGACACAGGAAACATACAAATAATAATATGAGGCAGACAATTCTTGGGAAAGAGAGGTTTCATAGAAATGCGTATGCAGGAAGAAAATGGGAAAAGTGTTCTGGGAGTGATAAATTTCAGTCTGAGCATTGATGGATGAAGCTCACTTGGCCGTATTTAAAACAGCTTGCTTTGTCTTCAAAGTCATACGTATTTGTTTTAGGAACTTTCACAGAAGTGCAGTGGAGGGGATTTCTCATTGGGGAGGATGTGCTTGCACATTTGCATATTTCAATGATGAATAATCCTTATTTCCCTTCCCAGGAGGGGTCCACTTGGCGAAAATAACTCCAAGTACCCACAGGAATAAATGCGCTAAAGCAACTGGGGAGCATCTGACAGCCCCAGGGGAAAATTTATGCTATGGAGGCGTCGTTTTTCCTCAAAGTAGAAAACAGGTTCCAATCTCCCCTCTTTTCTGTGAGAACACTTGGAAAAGCCATTAGAAAGCAAAATCCATAAATTGGAGGTACCGTGCGTTTGTTCCAGCACAACCACAATAAAGCATATATTACAATAAAGCAAGTCACATGAATTTTTTTGGCTTCCCAGTGCATATAACAGTTGTGGGTATACAGTACAGTAGTCTATTAAGCATGCAATGGTATTCTGTCTATAAAAATAATGCCATGCCTTAGCTAAAAATACTTTATTGCTAAAAATGCTAATCATTTAAGCCTTCAGTGAGTTATGATCTTTTTGCTGGTGGAGGATTTGAAATACTGTGAGAGTGACCAAAACGTGACGCTGACATGCAAAATGAGCAAATGACACGGATACACTTGCTGTCAGCAGAGTTGCCACAACATTTAACCTGTAAAAAAAAAAATCACCATATCTGCAAAGCATGATTAAGCAAAGTGCAATTAAAAGGGTCTTAGGTAAAAACTGCAGAATGAGTAACAGATATTGTCTGTTCAGATCCAGGTGGGTGATCTGAATTGGTTGAAATTGAGAGGCAGCTGATGGCTGTAGTGTGGTGAGAAGTTTTGTAGTTTGTAGAAATTGTTTTGGTAATATGTCTAGGTTAAAAATATAATCACTTTATTTAACACATTTTATTTCTCATTGAGAGAGCCTTGAAACTATTCTTGCATCTGTTATGAACCACAGATTAAGTTGATAGAAATCTAACTTGTGGTAAAAGGAAACGAGAGACTTCTCTGTGTTATGAACAAAAGAGCACAATTTATCATTTATCTTTAAAGATAGGACGTTAGAAACAGTATCCATAATGGTTCTATTATCTATTGTTCTATGCACAGAAAAAAGTGTAAAGTGTGAATTTTTTCTAAAACTCACTGCTGAGAAAAGAAGAGAGTCACACACAGGTAACTATTATGTGTGTGACTTTGTCAATACTGATATTATTCATCCTAAACTTTTTACTCTGTTCTGTGTTGAAGTGTAAGATCATGCTATACATGTCAAGAGTGTGATATCTGTTCATGGATCAGCTAGACAGTGATTCACTATTTTCCACATTACACTGGCATCTGATAGATAGAACCTAGATGTTGTAATTGTATTAATACAATTGTCAGAGAAGAAAGAGTAAATAGAATGATGTACACACACATAAATGATTGTTGCTTTATATTTATATATTGCACATGCATACTGGAAGCATGCATATAAAGTATATCTATGCGTATATTATATAATTATGCACACACATATTTTTGCAATTCTGTTTCTCTTTTTTTTTTTTTTACCAGTTATCAGTTTTCAATTAGTACAGTCATCTGTGCAATTATTGGCATTTTGACAGTTCATAAGAGTGAGCATTAAGTTTTCTGACTTCCAGAGAACACTGGCCTATAATATCTCCAGAATGCAGAAAGCAGGAAGAAGACAGTCAATTCCCAAGATCCACCTTATCTGCCAATAGCAGAGTGATGATCTGTCTGCAGGGAGTTCAAGGGTATCAATAGAAAGAAATTGTCTGAGGGGAACTTTAAAAGAAGGAAGGCACTGCACACCCAAGGCTGTCCTCTACCCAAAGACAAAATTTCTTTGGAAAGTACACAGCAGTACTAACTGTATTCTAAATTCAGAGGAAATTAAGAACCTATTAAATATATTTTATGATATGTTACTCAAGCAATATTCATGTCTATGCAAAGCAAATTTCCAAGAAGTTTTCTATGTTTCTATAACCTTAGAATCAGTCTTTACCGGACTTATTTCAAGACTCAATGTCTCAGCTGAAATCTAATTTTTCTCTCAGAAATCATTTTGCTTGAGCCTAGAAATGGACTAACTTGCATTTGAAGGTAGTATAGATTGTTTGGATTGTGTTTGCATGTATACTTTTGGAACCATATGCAGTATTCCAAGGAAATGTCAGGTGAAAACAATTTGAATATGAAAGTTCTAGTAGAATATTAAAAAAAAGATGAGACACCTCAGTTCTCTTTGGGCCAACTACTTCTGAAAATGCACACACACATGACACCAAGTTAAGCTCTCCTAGAAAATATGTTTTGCTCATTTCTCTACAAGGGGTCTATCATCAGTGAAGTTACTTTGAGGCATTAGCAATGTATATATCATTCCCCAATGTTTAAGTCTTTATAATTATTTTAAAGTTAAATCCCTAAAATAGTGATTATAGTTTGAGTCAACTAGTACAGCTCTAAAACCTGATGCAAATTATATGGTTTACAAGGAAGATTTCAATGACTTTCTTCAACCGAAACATACTGCTAGTTATTATTTTACAACTGTTCTTCACCAGACATGGGAGTTTGGTCTACTTTAGCTAAAATAGCATCCATTTTATATGTAAAATTATTTTTAAAATACTTAAATACATACTTTTGTCTCTGAATTGACTATTATAAAGAAGAAAATGGCATACTCTATATTACAGTAGGTCATACTTAACATGGTTGTATGCACTTACCTATGTAGACAAAAGCACACACACACACATCTGTTAGAAGTGTATGGTGTGTGTGTGCATGTGTGTGTTGGAATTGGAGTCCTCTGAATCAGACCCATGATACAGAACGTTCACTCTGTTTCATCTATAGAACATGCATTCCCTGCAGTTTTATTTCTGTTTCCTTAAACTTCACTAAATTTGAGGAGATTCCCTAGAGTTGTGACCATAGCATCTGCCAATCCATATCACTTTGTTCCAACAGGACACCCTTTTGCTGTCGTATTGAACTGGGTAGGGATTATGTGGGGCTGCCCTGGTGGCTCACTGGTAAAGGATGCTCCTGCCAATGCAAAAGGCGTGGGTTTGATTCCTGGGTCAGGAAGATCTCCTGGAGGAGGAAATGGCAACCCACTCCAGGATTCTTGCCTAGGAAATCCCATGGACAGAGAAGCCTGGCAGGTTACTGTCCATGGGGTCACAAAGAGTCAGAAGGGCTTAGTGATTAAACAACAACAAGGGATTGTTTGTGATGTCAACGCAGAAAGGTCAGATCATGTATTTGCCTTGTATAGCCTGTTTCGATTCTGTTTGCATCTACACTTTTGGAAATCTCAGGGGGAAAGAATCCAGTTGCTCACCATTAAGTGAGGTCTTACCTGCATGTTTTGTAAATGTTCTTTTTCAAACTGGAGAAATTCCATTCAACTTCTAGTCTTTTGAGATTGCCATGAGTTTTTGTTTGAATTTGTCACATATTTTTCCACATCTATTGTTATTATCGTGTGATGTTTCTTATCATGCAGAATTGATTTTCAAATGTGAAGGCAGACTTGAATGCCTATGTCTTATCTGGATATGGTATTGAATGCTTTTACATTGTTGAACTTGACTTTCTAATGTCTCCTGGAGGAGTTTTGCATCTATGCCCAGGGGAGCACTAATGAAAAATCGGACGACATGCTACAGTAAAATATAAGCAGAGACGAAACAGTAAGAAATAGTCAAAAGAAAAATAGAAGGAAAAAAAGTGACGTAAATGAAGACTGCCTTTGTTGGACTCATCAGTGGGTTGAATATTGCCAAAGAAATAATTAGTGAGATTGAAGAGACTGGTCATTGGTTCCTTTAAACGTGTGTGTACATGACCTGTAGATAAATTATGTCTGACTTTGCAACCCCAAGGACTGTAGTTTGTCAGGCTCCTATGTCCATGAGATTTTCCCAGGCAAGAACACTGGAGTGGTTTGGCATTTCCTCCTCCAGGACATCTTCCCACCCAGGGGTTGAACGCTTGTCTCCTGTGTCTCCAGAATTGGTAGGTGGATTCTTTACCACTGAGTCACCTGGGAGGCTGGTTCTTTTAAATACATGACCTGATTACTCCAGGATCCACATCATCTGAGCCTAGTTTTGATGCCTGCTCTGTGTCATCAATGCTGTTTTCTCTACCTTGTCTTTGGGCATGCTTTATGATTTTTGTTAAAAGTTGTTCAATTGCTAAGCCATGTCTGATCTTGGTTATCCTGTGGACTACAGCATGCCAGGCTTCCCTGTCCTTCACTATCTCCTGGAATTTGCTGAAATTCACGTCCACTGAGTCTGTGATGCTATCTAGCCATCTCATCCTCTGCCGCCCTCTTCTCCTTTTGCCATCAATCTTTCCCAGCATCAGGGTCTTTTCCAATGAGTCAGCTCTTCGCATCAGGTGGCCCAAATATTGGAGCTTCAGCATCAATTATTCCAGTGGATATTAGGGTTAATTTCCATTAGGATTGACTGATTTGACCTTGCAGTTCAAGGGCCTCTTGGTTAAAAGTTAGATATGCTATCAATATATCAGTTAATAGGAGCTGGGTTGATTACACGCTTAATGTGGGTGCTTTTTGTTAATCGGCTAGGATTTTGGCTGTGTTTAATGTTTGTTTCAGCTCTTGGTTCCAGAGTTTTCAAATTCCTCTATTACTTTTCTTTTCCCCTATTTCCTTTGGATTTTCCTAAGAACTCCCCTTTAGGTAAAGCCTCTGTGTCTCAGCTTTTTCCAATTGTAATTTGATGTTTAACATGCAAATCCTATGGGTGTGGCAGGAAGGCAAGGGGCAGTGTTTTAGTGGATCTGAGTTCTCACTGGCATGACTTTCACAAATGTTTCTTACTTTTCTTTTCTTTCTCCCGTTGGTCACACATTTTGACGTGAGTGTGCTGGAGTCAGATATCCCTTGCCTCAGGTGATACATGACCCAGGGAGGTCCCTTTCCCTTGGAAGTCCTGCTTATGGAGAATGCTCTGGGAAAATATAAATGATTGCCAACTTCCAAATCAAACACTTCCCCACAGAAGTTTTCATTGTTTTCAAAGAAGGCCTTTTCCACAAGTTTTCCCCTAATCTTTGTATTAACCTAGAGATTGAATAATAGCTGCTTTGGGAGGGATATTATAAATTTGAATTACATTAATAAATTCAAATCAATTGAAATACACTTAGGGATTAACACTAGAGATTGTAAAGTAACCTCATATTATAAAAGTTATAGGACAGACATGGACGTTTTGATAGCAGACCCAAGGGATTAAACTCCCCTGCCCTAGATACACAGGCATCAATCTATCCAACAAGAAATGGTCTGTGCCCTCAAGTTACGTCTTTTTTTAGCCAGAAGACAATCTGTGCAGTAAAGTAACTTCTATCTTTTTCAAGATTGAATCAGTTGACTATTCAGACTTGTTTGTGGGTGACATTGCTGTGTAAAAGAGAAAGCTGCATTTTAAGTTACCAAGCCGTGAATGCTGAGACGCATATAAATAATGCTGAATAGAGCATTTGTGACAAATGCACCAAAAGTATACTAATTATACTAAATAAATAGCACCGGTGGCAACAATGTATAAATGCAGGGCCTGTTAGAGGAAGGGAGAAAAGCATCCAACCCTGTGACTGAACCCTGCTGTTTCCTGGGATAATCGCACCCCATATGGTTCCTGGTCTGAAAGCCCCACAACATAAGGCGTATTACATGCTCTGGAGCACCGTTAACAGATAGATTATAATGGTGTAGTATGGAAAGTATGGAAAGAATTCCTTTCTTTCATCTAGAGGCCAGGAAAGCCTAGAGGAAAATAGTAAATAATTTTTAAGGAAGTTTTAGGGAAAAGATAGTTTCATAGGACTCCATTTTATGAAAATTAGAACTTTGTATAAAACCAAGGGGAAAATGAATGACACAGCCTTCACCATAAGATACCTCTGTTTTACTCTCTTGAGGGTTGACATATGATGGTACAAAACTTTATTACAATAGAGAGAACAGAGACAAGGTTTTGATTGTTGCTAAAATATATAAACTACTTGAACAGGTTGAGACATCAAATATTCCTTACCTACTTCATGAAAATCAAAATTGGGGTGGATAGTACTGAAATGTGTCTAACAATACATTTGTGCTAGTGTGTAGTATAGTAAGCAGCAAAGTCAGCTCTGTCAGATAGGAAGCCGTCAGCATTTTATTTAATTGATAGACCTGTACTGTTAAGTTATGTTAATGCTTTAATGTTATGCTGTTTATGTATAATTTATAACTTTCATGGCAAAAATGTATTAATGGGGACCCCTTGATTAGATCATTTCCAAGTTAAGAAGTCTGAAAATATTGCATTTTAGTTTTATTTGTTCTTATTTTTTCTTTTGCCAAATCAACTTACATGGTATGAAGTTACATAATAGTGGTTTTTAGATAACTCACTCGGGCCTAGGGTGCTTTATCATTAGAAAGGGAGCTAGAATCGTGATGTTGCAATATTCCCATGGTTCCTGTTAACAAAAAAAGTATGAATGTATTATCATAAACAGTTTATTAGACCTGATTAAGACATCTCCTCACACTTCATGCTTCTTGCACAAAATGTGTTGGTGCCTTCATCTCTGTATTTGAAGCAGAAATACAAATTTTATAATGAGAATTAACAGATTTAAATCACAAGTGTCTGTTGGATTTTCAAGTTACCACTTGAGAAGCATTAATTTTTATGGGGTTTTGTATTTGAAAGAGAATCATTTTGTCCCTAATTCTACATTAATCTTTTATGAGAAGTTAACATTAGATAATATAGCGATAATTATTTATGGTAAGCTAAAATGACAGCAAAACACTCCAACATTAATTCATGTCATTGTAAATTTTAAGCTCAGCTTCTAATAGAATTAATTGAAGACCAAGCAAAATACATAATTTATTGTATAATCCTGCAAATCTATACAAAGGATAATGAGAAGATCTGTATCCCATTATAATCAGGAATTTGAATGTTGTTCATAATCACCAAATCTTTGATCTTGTTTTGTTAATGTAAAGTGGCTGGGAAAGGAGAAAACTGGTTCTTTCAATAAGTTGAAAAATTAGATATATCAAAAGAATGAGCTATTTAAAGCTGTTCATTCAAAACAGTGGGGTATTATTTAAAATTATTCAGTCAAATAGCGTAACAGTCCAAATGTAGGCATAAACTTCTTTGGATTCCTGTGTTAAATTTCAGAGAAAAAGTTTATGTGCTAATGGCTACACATATCTTCTTAATGTGTTAGAGTTTTCTTTATGGTTACGAGAAAAAAATATCAGAGTGTCTCTTTCTGTCTTCTCTCTCTTCCTCTTGTAGATCAAAGTCACATAGAAATAACTTAAACAGGAGAAGAAATGATAAATTTAGAGTCTTATTTGAAATAGAAAATTTTCTAAAATGATAGTAATGTAAATTTAAGCTTTCTGATAATTTTCAGAAAATTACTCGTTTTGTTTTTTTTTTTAAGCCAAAGTTAACCTTTTTTTGAGGTTGACATCTTAGAATCTTTCATGTTCTCTCTGAATAAATGAAAATAAGCTATTGCACATTTCTGTGTTTTTAAAACTTATTTATGCGCTTTTTCCTTATACTTCCACTATATTCTGTGAAGAAAATAGAGTTGTCATGAATCATATTGGTCTTGAGTTAAATACAATTGAGAGAGTTTAGGTAAATCTACCATTCACTGAATAACTAACCATGTGTATCAGATGTTCCAGTAAATATTACATAAATGTGACTGCATTTAAACCTTTCCCAGAGGTTTGTGACATCTTGTATGATTTTTACTTTGGTGATAAGGACAGTAAATCACTGAAATTTATCACTTAAAGTCACAAAGCTAGGGGTGGGATTACCACCCTGATCTTCCACTCCAAATCCAGTCCACTTTCTCCTACAAGAATGTGTTAAAACTAGCAGTATGTTGGAAGTTTTCTCAAAACTCTGAAGGCTGAGTGGACCGACCTGTTGACACTGGTCTCAGCAAGACATGTTTTTCTCTCATACGTTGTACACAGAAGAGTTTTGCTTAAAAAAGGACCAAATCCCATAGAATGTACAACTCCAAGAATGAACCCTAATGTAAGCTATGAATGTTGATTGATAATGTTTATCTACACAGTTCATCAATTGTAATGATTGCCCCACACTGGTGTGGGAGGTTTTTGTTTTTGTTTTTTTCTTTCTTTTTTAACTTTTTATTTTGTATTGAGATAGAGCCAGTTATCAACATCAGTGTTGGGATATTTTCAGATGAACAGCAAAAGATTCAGCCCTACATATGCATGTATCCATTCTCCTCCAGCTCCCCTCCCATCCAGGCAGCCACGTGCATCAGGCAGAGTTTCCCACGCTATACAGTACATCCTTGTTGGTTATCCACTTTAAACAGAGCAGTGTGTCCATGTCCATCCCAAAGTTTCTAACTATCCTTGCCTCACTCCTTCCCCCGACAACAACCATAAGTTTATTCTCTATGTCTATGAGTCTCTTTCTGTTGTGTAAGCTCATTTGTATCACTTATGTTCAGATTCCATATATAAGGGATGTCATACAATAGCTTTCCTTCTCTGTTTGACTCACTTCACTCAGTATGAAAGTCTCTAGGTCCAGACATGTTGCTGCAAAGGACATTATTTCATTCTATTTTACGGATGAGTAATATTCCCTGTGTGTGTGTGTGTATATATATCTCGCCTCTTTATCTGTTCATCTCTTGATGTCCTTTAAGGTTGCTTCCGTATCTTGGCTGTTGTAAACACTACAGCAGTGAACACTGCCTTTGGACCATGCTACTCTCCAGATGGACACCCAGGAGGGGGATTTTGGTGTCCCCATGGGGGGGGGCTCTATGTTTAGTTTCCTAAACATATATCCCTATATTCTCCATAGTGGCCACCCTGGTTTGATATGAGAGCTTTGTAGAAGGTGAGGCTGCCCATATGTGGGCAGGGTATGGGGAATCTCTGTGCCTTCCACTCAAGTTTTGCTGTGAACTTAAAACTAAAAGGACAAAAGTAAAAAGATAAAATGAAAAAGATGCCCTAAAAAGATAAAGCCTATTAAACTAAAAAAGAAAGAAAGAAAGAACCAAAGCTTTAACAATGGTTTAAAATATCTATCCTAAAAAATGACTTTCCTTGGACAGCAAGATACAAGATTTCACAGTGTATGAGAAAGTGAGAGCTAAAACCCACTTTAAAGTCTCACCACTCTATTGGTGTCAAATTAAAACACAGCATCAGCAGAATGTTTTCTCCTATCCCAATTTGGTTATTTTTCTGTTATTTCTCCAGTGGACAGAATGTGGTCCACTGGAGAAGGGAATGGCAAACCACTTCAGTATTCTTGCCTTGAGAACCCCATGAACAGTATTAAAAGGCAAAATGATAGGATACAGAAAGAGGAACTACCCACATCAGTAGGTGCCCAACATGCTACTGGAGATCAGTGGAGAAATAACTCCAGAAAGAATGAAGGGATGGAGCCAAAGCAAACACAATACCCTGCTGTGGATGTGACTGGGGGTAGAAGCAAGGTCTGATGCTGTAAAGAGCAATATTGCATAGGAACCTGGAATGTCAGGTCAATGAATCAAGACAAATTGGAAGTGGTCAAACAACAGATGGCAAGAGTGAACGTCAACATTCTAGGAATCAGCTAACTAAAATGGACTGGAATGGGTGAATTTAACTCAGATGACCATTATATCTACTTCTGTGGACAGGAATCCCTCAGGAGAAATGGAGTAGCCATCATGGCCAACAAAAGAGTCTGAAATGCAGTACTTGGATGAAATCTCAAAAACGACAGAACGATCTCTGTTCGTTTCCAAGGCAAACCATTCAATATCACAGTAATCCAAGTCTATGCCCCAACCAGTAACGCTGAAGAAGCTGAAGTTGAATGGTTCTATGAAGACCTACAAGACTTTGTAGAGCTAACACTCCTTTTCATTATAGGGGACTGGAATGCAAAAGTAGGAAGTCAACAAACACCTGGAGTAACAGACAAATTTGGTCTTGGAAGGCAGAATGAAGCAGGGCAAAGGCTAGTAGAGTTTTGCCAAGAAAATGCCCTGGTCATAGCAAACACCCTCTTCCAACAACACAAGAGAATATTCTACACATGGACATCACCAGATGGTCAACACCGATATCAGATTGATTACATTCTTTAGAGCCAAAGACGGAGAAGCTCTATACAGTCAACAGAAACAAGACCAGGAGCTAACTGTGGCTCAGATCATGAACTCCTCATTACCAAATTCAGACTTAAATTGAAGAAAGTAGGGAAAACCGCTAGACCATTCAGGTATGACCTAAATCAAATCCCTTATGACTATACAGTGGAAGTGAGAAATAGATTTAAGGGCCAAGATCTGATAGACAGAGTGCCTGATGAATTATGGAATGAGGTTCGTGACATTGTACAGGAGACAGGAATCAAGACCATCCCCATGGAAAAGAAATGGAAAAAGCAAAATGCCTGTCTGGGGAGGCCTTACAAATAGCTGTAAAAAGAAGAGGCAAAAAGCAAAGGAGAAAAGGAAAGATATAAGCATTTGAATGCAGAGTTCCAAAGAATAGCAAGAAGAGATAAGAAAGCCTTCTTCAGCAATCAATGCAAAGAAATAGAGGAAAACAACAGAATGGGAAAGACTAGAGATCTCTTCAAGAAAATTAGATATATCAAGGGAACATTTCATGCAAAGATGGGCTCGATAAAGGACAGAAATGGTCTGGACCTAACAGAAACAGAAGATATTAAGAAGGGGTGGCAAGAATACACAGAAGAACTGTACAAAAAAGATCTCCATGACAAAGATAATCACGATGGTGTGATCACTCATCTAAAGCCAGATATCCTGGAATGTGAAGTCAAGTGGGCCTTAGAAAGCATCACTATGAACAAAGCTAGTGGTGGTGATGGAATTCCAGTTGAGCTGTTTCAAATCCTGAGAGATGATGCTGTGAAAGTGCTGCACTCAATACTCCAGCACATTTGGAAAACTCAGCAGTGGCCACAGGACTGGAAAAGGTCAGTTTTCATTCCAATTCCAAAGAAAGGCAATGCCAAAAAGAATGCTCAAACTACTGCACAATTGCACTCATCTCACATGCTAGTAAAGTAATGCTCAAAATTCTCCAAGCCAGGCTTCAGCAATACATGAACCATGAACTTCCTGATGTTCGAGCTGGTTTTAGAAAAGGCAGAGGAACCAAAGATCAAATTGCCAACATCTGCTGGATCATAGAAAAAGCAAGAGAGTTCCAGAAAAACATCTATTTCTGCTTTATTGACTATGCCAAAGCCTTTGACTGTGTGGATCACAATAAACTGGAAAATTCTGAAAGAGATGGGAATACCAGACCACCTGACCTGCCTCTTGAGAAATCTGTATGCAGGTCAGGAAGCAACAGTTAGACGTGGGCATGGAACAACAGACTGGTTCCAAAGAGGAAAAGGAGTACGTCAAGGCTGTATGTTGTCACCTGCTTATTTAACTTCTATTCAGAGTACATCATGAGAAACGCTGGACTGGAAGAAACACAAGCTGGAATCAAGATTGCTGGGAGAAATATCAATAACCTCAGATATGCAGATGACACCATCCTTATGGCAGAAGGTGAAGAGGAACTAAAAAGCCTCTTGATAAAAGTGGAAGTGGAGAGTGAAAAAATTGGCTTAAAGCTCAACATTCAGAAAACCAGGATCATGGCATCTAGTCCCATCACTTCATGGGAAATAGATGGGGAAACAGTGGAAACAGTGTCAGATTTTATGTTTTTGGGCTCCAAAATCACTGCAGATGGTGACTGCAGCCATGAAATTGAAAGACTCTTACTCTTTGGAAGATGTCATGACCAACCTAGGTAGCACATTCAAAAGCAGGGTCATTAGTTTGCCGACTAACGTCTGTCTAATCAAGGCTATGGTTTTTCCTGTGGTCATGTATGGATGTGAGAGTTGGACTGTGAAGAAAGCTGAGTGCTGAAGACTTGATGCTTTTGAACTGTGGTGTTGGAGAAGACTCTTGAGAGTCCCTTGGACTGCAAGGAGGTCCAACCAGTCCATTCTGAAGGAGATCAACCCTGGGATTTCTTTGGAAGGAATGATGCTAAAGCTGAAGCTCCAGTACTGTGGCCACCTCATGGGAAGAGTTGACTCATTGGAAAAGACTCTGATGCTGGGAGGGATTAGGGGCAGGAGAAGAAGAGGAGGACAGAGGATGAGATGGCTGGATGGCATCACTGACTCGATGGACGTGTGTCTGATTGAACTCCGGGAGTTGGTGATGGACAGGGAGGCCTGGAGTGCTGCGATTCATGGAGTCTCAAAGAGTCGGACATGACTGAGTGACTGAACTGAACTGAAGTGAACCTTCAGGGAGCTTGCATTTTGCAATTTTAAAGAGTCTTTCTTTAAACTTTATCCCCCCACCCCAAATTTGGTTTACAAAGAGAGAGTAGTATCATACACTTCCTTATATGTATAAATGGAGTTTTCAAATTTACCCTTTATCTCCCCATATTCCTCAATGTCACTTTACCTGACTTCATAGATTCTGTGTTCCTGTCCTTTAATGATTTTCACTGCTGAGCTCTGCACTTTCATCACAGTCTTGACCACCTTCTTAACTCTTGGAGGACAGCCGGGTACAGAGCACCCTAACAAACGATGGTGCCACAGAAGGGATAAGATGGCTTCCCAGCTTCTTCCAGACCTTTGTCTTCTCATCAGACCCATTTCCTAGCAGGATCCCTATGACTCTTCATCATGATCTTGAGGTTCACTAGGACCCTCTGTTCTTTCTTTTCTTTTTTTTAACTTTTTATTTTATATTGTTGCACAATTGATTAACAGTGTGGTGTTAGTTTCAGCTGTACAACAAGTCATTCAGTTACACACATACATGTATCCTTTTCAAATTATTTTCCCAATTAGATTGTTACAGAATAGTGAGCAGAGTTCTCTATGCTATGCAGTAGGTCCTTGTTGGCTATCCATTTTAAATATAGCAGTGTGTGCTTGTCAATCTCAAACTGCCTAGGGCCCTCTGTTCTTCCAATACGTATGTGGATAGAAATGTGTGTATATGAGCTTCCTTTGGAGACTTTATGAACTACTTAAACATCATCTGTGCAGACTTAATTTAAGTTTGTTGGAAGAGAGTCTGATATGTTAGGAATCCTGTACATTTTGAAATCAGAGAAAAAGTTTTGGATCAAGTCGACATCATTTCATTGCAATATGTTAAAACTCTCTAGCTTCAGTCTCATCATCTGACTAATTATTTACAAAATCTAAGAAAATATCTTTTCCTTCAGAAAGTTGACAATTAACTTGGTTACATATAAGGTTGTCCTTGGCTTGCATAGAGCATCAGTGACAATATTTGCCTCATTGTGTTAGTTCTAATAAATATGTCTTGTCTCCAGACCATTTTTCAACTAAAAAGAAATGGACAAGGTTTTGGAAAACTTGAAATTCTAAAATTAAGATGCGCATCTTAGATGAATCTCTTCCCACTTAACTCTGATGAAGTCAGTTAATCATTTAGTTTCTCAGTTTCCTCAAACACTGTAATTATGATGACCTATATCTTTTAAAGTAGCTATAATAAATTGAGATAACATGTGAAAACTGTTTATATAAGCTACTATAGAAACAGAAGTTATAAAAATACTATATTTGAAATTAGACTAGAATAAATACTATTAATAATATATATCTCTATATATAATATTAAGAGTACTGGAGTGGGTTGCCATTTCCTTCTCCAGGGGATCTTCCCGACCCAGGGATCAAACCCAGATCTGCTGCATTGCAGGCAGACGCTTTAACCTCTGAGCCACCAGGGAAGTGCTTGCATAGAGCATCAGTGACAATATTTGCCTCATTGTGTTAGTTCTAATAAATATGTCTTGTCTCCAGACCATTTTTCAACTAAAAAGAAATGGACAAGGTTTTGGAAAACTTGAAATTCTAAAATTAAGATGCGCATCTTAGATGAATCTCTTCCCACTTAACTCTGATGAAGTCAGTTAATCATTTAGTTTCTCAGTTTCCTCAAACACTGTAATTATGATGACCTATATCTTTTAAAGTAGCTATAATAAATTGAGATAACATGTGAAAACTGTTTATATAAGCTACTATAGAAACAGAAGTTATAAAAATACTATATTTGAAATTAGACTAGAATAAATACTATTAATAATATATATCTCTATATATAATATTAAGAGTACTGGAGTGGGTTGCCATTTCCTTCTCCAGGGGATCTTCCCGACCCAGGGATCAAACCCAGATCTGCTGCATTGCAGGCAGACGCTTTAACCTCTGAGCCACCAGGGAAGCCCATATATAATATTAATGTCTTCATGTCTATCTGAATATATGAAATGTATAATTATAATAGGGGCATATACATTTTAATTTGGAGAAGGCAATGGCAACCCACTCCAGTACTCTTGCCTGGAAAATCCCATGGACAGAGGAGCCTGGTGGGCTGCAGTCCATGGGGTCACTAAGAGTCGGGCATGACTGAACGACTTCACTTTCACTTTTCACTTTCATGCATTGGAGGAAAAAATGGCAACCCACTCCAGTCCCAGGGATCGGGGAGCCTGGTGGGCTGCCGTCTATGGGGTCGCACAGAGTCGGACACGACTGAAGCAATTTAGCAGCAGCCGTATACATTTTAATTGGAAGTTCTTATACAATTCTGTACAAGAATATACTCAAATACACAAACAACACAAATATTCAATATTGCTACATTAAACTGGCTGCTTCTGGAACACTGCACACCTGATTTGAGAAGAGTGAAGTGTTGTTTACTAAATAGGATGTGTTTAAAGATGGGCGTGGGAATCTTAGTGTTAGAAATTTAGGACAAGTAGTCATAGTGAAAAGTTCTACTGGTGAGTGGCTGTAACATGCCATTGGAAATGATCTCTTTGATATGAGAGTAGCTCCAAGGAACATGGCTATTGCATTGGCATAAGAAGTTACATAGAGAAGCTCTGATAATATTATTAGCACATTTCATCTCAAAGTCTTTTGCAAACACCTGATTTTTATTACATCTGCCAACATTCTTTTGCTTGGACATTAATGCTTTTTTTGGCTTTGGGTAAATCAAGGGCTTTTATACATATGTTATTATATGGTTGGTAAATGCATTTTATGAGTCTAAGGTAAATATTAATAAAATATGCTTGCTAAGGATCCACACCTGAAAAAGTGTACAGCCATCGTGAGCTATTTGGCACAAGCTCTCCTACACCCTGCATCTAATCCATCAACAAATACTGTTAGATCCAATTTCAAAATCCTTTCAGAACCTGCCTACCCTTGAAATCTTCCCAGATAAGCCACAGGCCTGGTTCCTGGTTTTATTCCTCCACTAAAAACCAATTCTCCATTCAGCTGCCAGAGTGACCTTTTAAAAAGTGACTCAGGTTGTGCCTCTCCTCTACTCAAAACCTTCCAATGGCTGGTTTGAGATCTCATTCCTGCTGAACCCTAGTCGTCACGATGATGTAAGGACTTTGCAACATCTGGTATGTTCTGGTTCCCTACCTCTACATCCAGCAGCTTCTCTCTCTCTCTCTCTCTCTCACACACACACACACACACACACACACACTTGCTTTCCTTGTCTCCTGTCTAATCCCAATCCTGTCACTCAGGTCTCAAAGATCTGTGTGTGGTTTTCTTTGCTTGGAGAACTTCCTGGACTATGCACATGGCTCACCTGTCCTGTCTTTAGGTCACCCCGAAACTTCATCTTATAAGGGAGGCCTTTCCCCACCCCACCCCTGACTCCAGATTTTCTTTGTCCTATTTTTATTTACCACCTTAAATGACCTGATGTTATACACAGATTTCCCAGTTGGCTCAGTGGAACGGAATCCACCTTCTATGCAGAAGATGCAAGAGATGAGGGTTTGATCCCTGGGTCAGGAAGATCCCCTGGAGGAGGAAATGGCAACCCACTCCAGTATTCTAGCCTGGAAAACCCATGGACGAAGGAGCCTGATGGACTACAGTCCATGGGGTCTCAAAGAGTCAGACACGACTGAGGCAACTGAGGGTGCACACACACAGACGGGTATATGATATATGAAGGTGCCTGTGTGTTTATCTGCTGTGTGCTCAAGGCTTGTGTGCTTAGTCACTCAGTCATGACTCAGTCAAGATTAATCCCATTCTTGCTTGGATAATCCTGTGCAAGAATGGATTGCCATTTTCTCCTCCAAAGGATCTTCCTGACCCAAGGGTCAAACTGTGTCTCCTGCATTGCAGGTAGATTTTTCTTCACCTGCTGAGCTATCAGGGCAGCCCGGCTCAGTCACTTAGTGACTTAGTGGCCAACTCTTTGCAACCTGGTGGGCTGTAGCCCACCAGGCTACGCTTTCCATGGGGTTTCCCAGGCAAGAATACTGGAGTGGGTTGCCATTCCCTATTCCGGGGGATCTTCCTGACCCAGGGATCAAACCCACGTCTCCTGTGTCTCTTATATTGACAAGCAGATTCTTTACCGCTGACCCACCTAGGGAGACTATATACTCACACAGTCCTATGTTAAATAGCTATAACATTCCTACATGTCACGGTTCTTTCTTTGTTTTAATTTTTACAATATACAAGATTGGTCAATGATTCCTTCAAGAGCCAAGCTTCGATTAAAAGATAGGAAGCTTTAGAGGAATAAACTAGAATGCTAGTTTGCCACAAAACTTCAAACTAGAGGGGAATGAAAAGGAAAGCTGTAGAGTAAATAAGAGGGAGCAATGATGAGAAAAACCTGCTTTTCTTTGGGGCTGGGTCTGAAATCAAGGAAGTGAGTCAAATGTTCCCAAAAAGAGCACTCTTCAGAATCTTGCAAAATGCACGGTGCTACTTAACATTTTAGAAACGTGAATGCGAATCAGCACAGATGGCAGAGCAAGGAAGGGGCCTCAACTGGCAGAACGTACATGGTAAAGGCTGAAAGGCAACGCCCTGACTGAAGTTTCCAGGAAAAGATTTCAAGCAAAAAGCGCTCAGTGTAAATAACTAAATAGTGTGCTAGAAAACCAAACGGTTGTTATATAACTGTATATATGTATGTATAATGCACAGCTGCCATCGGTGGCCTGGAAGTAAGTTCCTAGAGTCTTGTTTTGATTGAGAATATATTTGTACATTCTGGAATTACACTTCAATTTTCTTTAATACGGAGTAAAAATAGATGAAATAGGATACAAAATAAACTTTTTTTTTTTTTTTGCAAAATGAAATGTGTCATAACGAGAAGCAATGTAATAGATTCTTAACCTTTGTCGGAGAAAATCCTTAGTAAAACCTACTGAGGAATGTTGACCTTGGCCATCTGTTTCAAAATGTGATTTCAAGTTCACAGAGAAATGCTGACATACCTTCTCAAGAACATACAGTCATCAGGCCATTGGAAGCACACCCTCATGCTTATGAGTAGCACAATTCCTGGGGCTTCCCCGGCAGCCCAGGGCTTAAGGGTCTGTGCTGTCAGTGTAAGGAGTACAAGTTTGATCCCTGGTAGAAAACTAATATCCCACATGTCGCAGTTACCAAATAAAAAAGGAAGTTCAATTTCTACCTTTCCCTGTCACCCACCAACCCAAAAAGAAAGGAAGGTTTGTTTATTGGTGAAAAAAAAAAAAAACACATAAAAACAAAATAAAAATCAACCAATCATACCTACAGATCTGTGGGCCTCTACCTCTCTCCTGCAAATGCCAGAGACCCTGGTTCGATTTTTGGGTTGGGAAGATCCCCTGGAGAAGGGATAGGCTACCCGCTCCAGTATTCATGAGGTCCCCTGGTGGCTCAGAAGGTCAAGAATCTGCTTGCAATGCAGAAGGCCTGTGTTTGATCCCTGGGTTGGGAAGATCCCCTGGAGAAAGGTATGGCAACCCGCTCCAGTATCTTTGCTTGGAGAATGCCCATGGACAGAGGTGCCTGAAAGGCTACATTCCATGGGGTCTCACATAGTTGGACACCACTGAGCAACTAAGCATGACATCTCCCTCCTGATAACTTGTAATTTCATTCGCTCAAGGCTTTAGTGTATGTCCCCAGATTTCTCTTTACCCTCACTGACTTCAATCCATGTGTGTAATATTTCCAACCACGTATTTTTTTTTCATCTCTGTGATCACCTCACACTCAGTTTTATTTTATTCTTTTTTTCTTGCCCCTACCTACTCCCAAGATGACATCATGCACATTTTCATCACCAGAAATTGCAATATCGCTGAACTCACTTTCTAATCTAGTTTAATCAGTATAACCACTCTTTAAAAATACCCCCCCATTCCCTTGCCTCTCTCTCCTTTCATCACACTTGGTCTACCACATCCACAGCCCTAGGAATCCAGCCAGCTGAAAATCTCTGTCTGAATCTTCCTTGTATATGATTCCAAATGTTCCTGAAGAAAATCAGAGTTAGGCACCTGAAGCCACTTATGTATTCATTGTTACCTGCCCGATATGACAATATACACCTGTCACTCCTATTATAATTTTTGAAGAAGCTTGATCTGTTCCCCGCAAGGCCTACTATAGACATACTCACTCCCAGGATCCTCTTATCCACTACAGAGATCCATAGTCTTCTAAATATTCCATGGGACATACAGGTTCTAAAACATTGCTCACTGCTATCTGACAGTCAAATTTCACTAGTCATCTTATTTTTATTTACTAAACTTGGCAGCATTATCACTGCTTCCTGTTAAAAACAGGTCCCCTTCCTCTGCTTGATTGGAAAAAAAAAATAAAGATTGCCTCTTGCGGAAGTTCTTCATTTCCTTCCACCACTCTCTCTGAATCCTCCCCTCACACTAAGTTTTTTCCTTCCTCTTTATTTGTATCGAAAAAGAGAAAAGTCAAATATGTTGTGACCAAAGGTCAACGCCAGGAACTGGAGCTCCTGTCCCCGTTCCCTGCCTGGCCCCTCATACGTTAGGAACATGACCGTGTGCGGCACCACTCCTCTTGCCCAGCCGCTAAGTCGTGTCTGACTTAGTCGTGGGTCAGGCTGCTCTGACCCAGAGATCGGCTCGTGTCTCTTGCATCTCCTGCACCGGCAGGCAGATTATTTACCACTAGCGCCAAGTCCTTACTAAACCTTCCGAGTCTACTTTATGGAGAAAACCCTGCTTCCATTTTCTCTCACCGTATCCTCTTCATATTCTTATCATGTTGCATTTCTGTTTAATCATCCCCTCCACTAGACTACTGTTTGGTTCACTGCTGAGTTTCCTTGCAGTATCTAGCACAAATGGTACATAACAAGCATGAAATGAATATCCATTGGATAAATGGAAAAATACATCAATATATTCTTTGTGAGACAGTATTTTTAAATGTAGGATGTGATTGTCAAATCAGCACAATTTTATTATGGATTATAAAACTATTAAGATAATTCAATACTAAGCTTATATCTTTATGATATATAATTATGCATTCAACATTAGGTTAATATATGACACAAATGTTACCAGATAATAGGTTATAATATTCATTTAAGCCCTAAATAAAGTAACTCAATAAACTAAGATAAATAGTGAAGAGATCTAATGAGAAAAAAAAAATTGCATCTATTATAGTGATAATTCTAAGCTTTTAATTAAACTTGTTGCAGGTATATTTCATTGTGAAGGTAAATTGCCTAGAAGCCAGGGTTTTACTTCCAAGGCACATTTGGGGTTATTTTTGCAAAGCCCCATACATAATTTTATTGTTGTGTGATTATATCAGCTATTAATAATATCACCACCATAATTATTTACAGCTTATTAATCATCACTGAACAATTAAAAAGATTTAATAGCCCATTTCTCATTAACTTATCTTTTGCATAAGAGTAAGAAATTTGTTTTCCCTTGTATAATAACACATTCTGAAAGAACATCATCAGAATGTAGAATAGGAAAAGCATAAAAAGGACAGAAATTTTATTTTACCCCTAGGCATAAAAAATAATTACTTAAAGATAAGATATTTCATGTTTATTAGAAGGCTGCTTCTTCTATTCTCTTGTTATCTTTTTCTCTCTTCTTTGAAACTCTCTCCTGAGGACAAACACCACACACAGCATAAAACATTTCTTTCTCCCATTTAAGGGAGTTGGACCATAAAGAAGGCTGAGCACCAAAGAAAACTGATCAGCACCAAGCAAAAGTACCAAATTGAAGACTCTTGAGAGTCCCTTGGACAGCAAGGAGATCCAACCAGTCCATTCTTAAGGAGATCAGCCCTTGGATTTCTTTGGAAGGAATGATGCTAAAGCTGAAACTCCAGTACTTTGGCCACCTCATGCGAAGAGCTGACTCATTGGAAAAGACCTGATGCTGGGAGGGATTGGGGGCAGGAGGAGAAGGGGATAACAGAGGATGAGATGGCTGGATGGCATCACTGACTCAATGGATGCGAGTCTGAGTGAACTCTGGGAGTTGGTGATGGACAGGGAGGCCTGGCGTGCTGTGATTCATGGGGTGGCAAAGAGTCGGACACGACTGAGTGACTGAACTGAACTGAACTGATGCTTTAGAATTGTGCAGCAGAAGACTCTTGAGAGTCCCTTGGATGGCAAGGAGATCAAACCAGTCAAACCTAAAGGAAATCAACGTTGAGCACTCATTGGAAGGACTGATGCTGAAGCTGAAGCTCCAATACTTTGGACATTTGATGCAAAGAGCGTCCTCATTTTAAAAGACTCTGATGCTGGGGAAGATTGAGGGCAAAAAGAGAAAGAGGCAGCAGAGGAGGAGATGGTTAGATAGCATTACTGAGTCAATGGACATGAATTTGAGCAAATACCAGGAGACTGTGGAGAAAAGAAAGCCCAGTGCGCTGCAGTCAATGGGATCACAAAGAGTCAAACCCAACTTAGCCACTGAACAACAACGTTTAAGGGAGAAGTGATGACAGTCTGGTAAACAAACAACTCTGATGTTGACTGCCCTCAAGAGCTCTATCTCATTGCATAAAATCATTTGAATTTTCAAGGATGGGAGGCAGTGAAAAATATTTGATACAGAGAGAGAGGCAATATTACTAGTGAAATTTCCCATATCAGTGGGGTTAAAAAGGAGTTGATTTTCCTGAGGCAATGGAACCTGTGCTAGGCCTTTGCCAACACTGTCTGTGCAGGAGGAGTTCTCTGATCTCATCTCAAATGGGACTATTTGATTAGGTTAGGAATAAAAGACATTATATTACTTCCTCGTACTAAATTATAATCATCAGCCTGCTTGTTTTGCTTTCCAGAACAAAGCACAACTCTTCAGAGCAAAGCAATTTCATCAAGTACCAGTAGGCTGTTAATAGAGCTTGCTGTTTGATATTTTTAGCTGGACATTGTCCCAAAATTACATTGTGACTCTTATCTGAATATTTTGCAGTTGCTCAGGACTCTCTTTAGCCTAAAACTGAAGCCTGTCCTCTACTGTGTTAGTAGCTCAGTGGTGTCTGACCCTTTGTGACCCCATGGACTGTAGCCTGCCAGGCTCTTCTGTCCAAGGGAGTCTCCAGGTAAGAAAACTGGAGTAGGTTGTGATTTCGGCCAAGAAAGATGAAAGAGATACTTCACAGGTGAAAGGACATGCACATCCCTTTACCAAGTAGACTCATGGCTACTAATTTTACAAAAACATAGCATTCTTCCAGGCAATATGTATGGACCAGTTGATGTGTAATATACAAAAGCTATACAGATATTTGTGACAAAGCTCTTGACCCAATGAAGCCTTACGTTCCAACAGGAAAGATGAATCCTCAACTCGAAATAAAGTTGTATGCAAAAAGTGCCAAGGAATACTGTCACTGCTGGAAAGTCACTCTCCAACCAGTCATAAAGGCACTGAATATTTCACCAGTATGTACTTTTAGACTGTTGAATTTATGAAAATGACCACCCTGTAACGAGAATTTGAAGTTTAATTCAATGTTTTTGATTAATAACTCTGCTGTCATATAATCCAGTGTTGTGTGGTATTTGATATCTTCACGTCAGAGAAAATATCACCGCTCCATATTTAATTTGTGAGTTCTTCTCATCAGTGGCGTTTGCCAGATAGGTAAGTCTACACGAAAAGAAGGACATAACCCTGTGATAGTGGACCCAACTCTTTAGGGAAAAAAGTAAAATAATAACGAGATAGCTTTATCATTGCGTTTCTACCAGAGAAAACCCAGTCACAGTCATTACTTTGGTTCTGTCTGCTTTGATTAGCTCTGCTTTATTAAAAAACAAAAAGCAAAAGTAACTTAAACACTCATCACTTTGTTTACCTCTCAAATCTTGTAGAAGAAAATGAAATGTGTTCTTATAGGTAAATTGAGAAAACTTCAATACTTAAAAAGAACAGGCCTTGAATCAAAGCAGTTGCTTTCAGCAAAATAATAATAAGACTAAAATAAACTGAAATCACACAGTGTCTCCTAACTTCGTGAATGAAATTCATAAGACTTGGGAGAAAATATACATCTTCCAGCAAAGCAACTTCCATCAGAGAGGATGCGGTGACTTACAACCTCATGAGGAAAGTTTCCCAGGATCTCCAAGGAAAAAGATATGGAGAGAACAGGATAAGTTGCGGTGTTTACAGTGATCGAATGACTTGTACATGACAGAGTTTTCTGCAATATCACTCCAGAGATAAATGAAGAAGGAAGCCCAATTTAAAAAAAAAACTTCTTGAAAAATTTGATAAACAAAAAGTCTTCTTAGAACAAAGAAGGTTTAATGAAAAATCAAGCCTTATAATTTATGTGAGGTGCATCACATCTAGAAATTCAACTTCCTCTTAGCTTTCACTGGCTAGGATTTTTAAATGGCGAGGGAAAGGACGTGAAGGCAGGTGTTTGTTTGCCAGAGTTCCACGTTTGAATAATTTGAGCACAGGTAATTTGATCTCCAAGGTGGTGTCCAACTCCAGGCAAAAGCAGTGAAGCAGGCAGGAATTCTTAGTTTCTCCTCCCCTATCCTGCTGTTCTCCATGGACTTCTGGAAGCATTACTGGATCTCCCTAACTTCAAATATTTTTTTTTCTTCTCTTTTCTTTAAGTGTATCTCCATGGTGCTGAGGGTTATGCTAACCAAAAGACCACTTTGATAGGAACATCAGTATGTGACCTTGATAAGATACTAAGGATCTTTAAAGCTTCCTTTCCTTGTTTGTAAAATGAGGACAATACTGGCAAGCTTATAGAATGTTGGTTAGAACAAAAGTAGGGTTTAAAGCATAGACCCATAGAAGATCCCTCATAAGGGTAAGATGCACCTGCCCTTTCCTCCCCCTGCTTAGTTGGAACTACATTCTCTAGTAGGAAGAGCAAGTCCAAGAGGCTTAAAAGGCACCTTTGTAGCCAGCCAGACTGTTGTACTTTCAGCCACTGACCGAAAGGAAGAGCTTCTCCGCTCAATACGATCCTAGTTTATTGGAGCCGTTTATCTTGCTGGTTGCACATTTCAAGCTGCATCTTCTGTGTGTCTCTGGACCGTGGCTTCCGTCCAGCTGGCTCTCCCGGTGCTCTGCCCGGTGAGCGTGTGGCTCTGAGACTGGAGAAGCAGGCTGTTTCCCAGCCCCGGTTCCTGTCCTGGTTTGTGGTGCCCATGGTCCCTAATTTCGATAGCACTGATCTCTGTCCATCTTCTCCTGATCCAATCTTTCCCTTGACCTCTCTGTTGCTTCGAGGCAACCTTCCAAAATTTGCCATCGCAGCCTTGGTAATACTGTTATTGTTCAGTCTCTTGATTGTGTCTGACTCTTTGCGACCCCATGGACTGCAGCACGCCAGGCTTCCCTGTCCTTCACTACTCCTGGAGCTTGCTCAAACTCATGTCCATTGAGTTGTTGAAGCCATCCAACCCTCTCATCCTCTGTCATCCCCTTCATCTCCTGCCCTCAATTTTCTGCAAAATCAGGGTCTTTTCCAATGAGTCAGCTTTCCACATCAGGTGGCCAAAGTTTTGGAGCTTCAGCTACAGTATCAGTCCTTCTGATAAATGTTCAGGGTGAGTTTCCTTTAGGCTGGACTGGTTGATCTCCTTGCTCGGTAAGACTGGGATTGTCTAGATATAGACAAGAAATGAAATGCAGGGAAACATCAGACAGGAGGTCAGGATGGCATGGTTCTAGTTCAGATTTTGACAGTAACCACTGTGTGACTTTGAAGAAATCAATAAACTGCTCAAAGCCACGCTTTCTTCAATTGAAAACGAGGCATAAGATTTCCCTGGGGTCCTTCTGGGTCTAAAGTTTAATGATTTCATGATTCTAATTTCACTGTTGCTCTCAGCAACTGCAGTAAACTAGAAATAGTGCCTTTCTCTGCCTGTTGCTTAAGCAATCCTGAGTCTTTAGAAGCAATCTCCACTGCTTGGCTTAATGTTGTCTGTGAGCTCATCAGGACAGAAGCAGAAGGGAAAAGAACAATGCCTCAGAATTCAAAGAAGGAAATAAATAGTTTTTTTTTTTTCTAATCTTAAAATATATGTTTTACCTATAAACTTTTATAAAATCAACTTTTATCTTTCCAAAGCAGAAAAAAAAAGTGATCTCCTGGGTAATAAATAATAAACTGGTAAACGTTGTGGTCAGATCAAGGCTCAGCCTGGAAGTTGCAACCATGACGTGCACCCCATGCGGGAAAGTTACACTCGTGCATGGAAACATCTTACTGAGTAGGAATTAGGCAAAATAGTGATCATTATGATGATAATAAATTAATAACTGAATTAAATGTGAAATTAAACTAACTTTTGAAAATGCTTTATTTTATCCTTACGTGGAAAAGTTAAATAAGTGAAGTGAGCTACTGAAGTGTAGATGTTGGCTTCAAATATTTCCCTTAACATGCAATTTACTGGGTCCTGTTCTCAATATCCATGTCTTCCTTACTTTATCTAAAGGTTTGTAGTTGATTATTCTACTGTTGATTATTCCTTCTCAATTGAAGATTAATTGGGATTAATCCTAATAGGGATTTTTTTTTATCAAAATGAAATCCTCTAATTTTTTATGACATCTTACATCCAGCCCCTCTTCCTTTGTCAACTTTTCATATTTTCCAGGTTATTTCCAAGGATTCCACTGCTTAAGCCCTTTCATCTTCATTCTCTGTTCTTTTTCCCTGGATGAGCAGGTCCACTTCTGACACTTCAATTATCTTGCACACTTGAGACTCACAGTATGTTCTTGCATACCAATATACAAAGTCCCCCACATATGAACGTTCAAGTCGCAAACTTTTAAAGATGCGAACGTGCATTCACATGTCGAGTCACGTAAGTTAGTTCATGTGTCTAGCGTTCTCTGTAAAAGTTTGGTATCTAGGTTAGCTTTATTGGACTTACAAGATTTGGAATTACGAACAAGCTCTCAGAACAGAACTCTTTCCTGTGTAGGGGACTTACTGTACAGAGTATGCATTTTATATACACACAGACACATGTATTATACTTGCATATGTGTGACTATATGTATATGTATCTGTCTCTCTCTATATATATATTTATATAATTTACAGCAACATTATTTCCTCCTGTTTTTGGATGCTTCTTTTTTTTATTATTTTTAAGGTTGTTGATTTACAATATTGTGTAAGTTTCAGTTGTACGCCACAGTAATTCTTCAGATTCTCTTCCTTTATAAATTATCACAAAAGATTACTATATATACGATATGGACGTCTCTTATAACTTGCCTAATTTAACCTGTCCCAGACCTTCATTTTTTCTGATGTCCTCAATATTAATGCAGAAACCTGAATGTCACTCTTCACCACTTTCTTTCATTTCTCCTTCATGTTTTATCCATCAGTAAGTTGCACTGATGTTTCCAAAAAATGTATTGTTTTCTCCATCTCCGCTCCAGTTTCTCTGGTATAATTACCAGCAAGCATAGGAATGGACTGGTACCTGGACTTCCTGTCTCTGGCCTGACTGCCCTCTCGACCCGCAATCATCCATCTGGCTGCAACCAGAATGAGTGTGATCCCATCAAGCCCTCTCTGACATTTTTCTCTTAACCTTGGCCAATGTGGTCCCTACTTATCTTGTTTATATGGGATTTTAAGATTCATCAGTTCATCAAATTCATCAAATTTCCACCTGCTGCTCAATGCTCTGGGAATATAAACTAATTATAATTCCTCAGTGAGGTTCCTTTATGCTTTTAAGGGCTTTTTAAAGCTCTTCCTTCTACTGAATAGTTCTTCCTCTTACCTCCCTCCTGTGATTTATATTTCAATTTTTAGCTTAGACACCACATCAATATTTCTAGAAAGAAATATTGGACCACCCTAAAGAGAGGTTGAATTCACTTCTCAGCATCCATACTGCACTAATTTATTGGTAGTATACCCGTCTAGTTAATTACACATCTCATTGCATGCTAATGTCTGTAATAGCAAATAGCATTTATATCTTGTCCACAGCTGTATATCCAGTAAATTTGCCAAATTTTGAAAATAAATATATAGGAAGTCTATTTAAAGCTGAAGTTCAGATAAACACAATCGTCTTTATGTTCCGATACTTAGAAGATATACTGGAAATTTGCATGTAACCTGAAATTTAAATTTAACCTGGAATCCTGTATTTATTCAACTGCCTTAGTTCCAGATCTCAAATTTTAAAAAATGAAGAACAAACTCATTACATACTAGTTGTTCAATAAATATTTAATAATACAATGTAGCAGCAGAATTATTATGAGATTTTACTCTATTTCTTCGAAAATGTCATAATACAGTTTATTCGTTTGGGGGCGTTAGCAATGAGTGTTCCGTGCTTTATTTGACAGTAGAGCTATTTTAAGACAGCTAATATTATGGAATTGATTGTGTCTATGTGGTTTGGTTGTGATATTAACAATGGAAAATATGCTTGCAGACGAGCCATTGCTAGAGGATTCAGAGACCATGTTTTTTTGTTTTGTTTTGTTTTTTTTTCGGGTGTGTATTGCTTTTGTTTTTCTCATAGGTCAGAGACGAGACCTGTTTAAACTTGCTTAGGAAAGCTTTCCTTAGATTTTCACTTCGCACATCCTCTCCCAGAACCGTCCCCGCCATCGCACAGCTGCCGTCAGAAACACTCCAATTGCTGACAATTGGAGGAAGAGAGAACCAAAGCCATCTGCTGCCGACCTGGAGGCAGGCTCTGGGGAGCAGAGAGCATCATTTCCCAACTTTCCACTCTGTCACTTTGATGCATAAATCCTAAATCTCATAAAGACATGCCTTGATTTTCTCTGAGTTATTGTGGAAGAAAAGGGATTTTTTCCAATTCTGGATCTTTAATATTAACTTAATTTTGTTGTGTTATGATTAGAAGTCTACCCATAGATTTTGATTTAAGGAAAAAAAAAAAGACTAAATAGCACAAATGGTTTCCACCCATAATATGAGTAAAACAACTTAATGAAATTGATGAGCAGAGTATTCATAAATCTTAATGTATATACATACATGGATTGCATCTATTCAAGTTTACACAAATTATGTTGGTTGGCTTATCTGTTTCCATTCGCAAAAGGCACTAATGTTAATAACAGAAAAGTGGAGGGTTAAATTCCTGTGAGGTAGCAAAAATAATAAAGAACACTGAATGCCTGCTTCTCTTAAAAGGCAATGGAATAGCTAGGGGAAAAACAAGAAAAGAAACAAAGCAAACTGTGAGAATTGACTTTTTCAGAATTTTGGAAACTATCCAGAAGCTTGCAGCAACCAGGGAGAATTCATTCAAGAAAAGTGTCTGGATCTTGGCAAGAACCGAGAGCTAGGCGTCATTTTAACTTAGTCTAGTCCCATGTCCCAGTTCCCTGCTTAGTGGCAGCCTTAAAAATGACAGGCTGGATTCCATTACAGATATAGGAGGAAGCATAACTGATCTCATTTGCGAAGAGTCCTATGCATTTATGTTTATTGGCATGTTTGTTCATTTGTTATGTTTATTTGCTTTGTTTATTGCTTGTTGGTAGCCACCTCTAGAAAATAAGCTCAAAAATTTCCTCTTTGTCTCACCTAATTCAGAATTTACCCAGCGCTAAAGCTGCTAACTTTGTCCAGAACATACACAGAAGCGTGTTTAAGTCACTGCTGCCTGAGGCAATGAATAAGAGTTGGGGGGTCAGGAGGGGGAGACTAAACAAGAAGACTGTGAGGACAGGTTGGTGAATGAGATTCTTTGGAGAATGTCTTTGAAAAGCTCTGACACATTCTTCAGGATCAACGAGGACATGTATACTTCCCACGCTACTTATACATGAGCTCAGTGAAGACCTGCGAAGACCCTGAGCTCTTCTGGTTGACTTTGAAGCTCTGTACAGGGAAGTAGTGAAGGCTAAAGCAGAGTTGTCAGCTGCCAGGCTGGGTGCCGGAGACATGTTTTAATGAACACACATAAGCCCTCTGCAAAGTCTGGGAGATTTTTGTTGGCATTTTCTGTCATTTCATGAATTCAATATTACCATGATATCAAAGACAGATAAAGATATCACAATAAAAGGAAACGTAGATCAATATCCCTCATTAATATGCACACAAAAATATTCAACATACAGTCCAGCTGTATTAAAAAAGATTGCACACCACGATCAAGTGGAATTCATCTCAGGAATGCCAGATTTGTCTGACATCCCAAAATCAATTAATGTAATATGCCCTATCAACAGAATGAAGAAAACAAAAACACACAATCATCTCAAGTGATATAGAAAATTTATTTTACAAAATCCAGCACCATTTCATGAAAAAGGAAAAAAAAAAATTAAAACAACCCAAGAATATAAACTAGAAATAAAACTTGGAATAGAAAGGAACTTTCTTAACATGATGCTTAATGTTGTAAGAATGAAACATCCCCCTTAAACTAGGAACAAGAAAATGTATTTTCTGACTACCTCTGTTAAATATTTCACAGAAAATTTAGCCAGGGCAATGAAGCAAATAAAAAACAAAAAAATATTCAAATACAAAAAAAGGATTAAAAATATCTCTATTTGTAAATGACTTGATCTGAAAAAAGAATACTCCAAAAAGTCTAACATTAACATTCACACAATCAATATAATTGTAAGATTTGTATACACACTAAAAATTGCAAGATTTTGTTGAGAGAAATTAAAGAGATACATAGATGAAAAGCCATCCTGCACTCACAGATTGGAAGATGATATTTTAATAATGACAAGATAATCCTCAAATTGTTCTATAAATTCATTGCAATCTCTATAAAAATTTCAGCCGCCTTTTTTCTCCAAAAATTAAAATTTGTTTTAAAAACCTGTATGGAAATCCACAGTAAATATTTAAAAAGAAACATTGAAAAAATGAATGAAGCTGAATGGCACACACTTCCTGATTTCAAAACTTCCTACACAGCTGTCATAATCAAATGGTGCAGTACTGGCATTGATTAGACATATAGATTGGAGAAGGAAATGGCAACCCACTCCAATGTTCTTGCCTGGAGAATCCCAAGGACGGGGGAGCCTGGTGGGCTGCCGTCTATGGGGTCGCACAGAGTCGGACACAACTGAAGCGACTTAGCAGCAGCAGCAGCAGACATATAGATTAGTGGATTAAGATTCACACCACAGAAATTACTCATATTTATGGTCAATAGATTTTCTACAGTGTTTCCAAGACTATACCATGGGATAAGTGTAGTTATTTCACTATATAAAACTGTTCATCCACATGTGAGAGAATGAATTCAGAGACCTGTTTCATAGCATACATGAAAATTGACACAAAATGAATCAAAGATCTAAATATAAGAGCTAGAACAATGAGATCCCTAGAAGTAAAAAGACTGGAAAAATACCATTTGAAAGGCAACATAAATGTAACTCAGGAGCTGATCAAGCATATGCTCTATGAATTTCCATGATTGCCTATTGGATACACTGCCGATAGAACATGGAAGCCCACCCCAGACGCAAGAATGGTCCATGTCCTGAGGACTCACCCTGGAAGAAAGAAGCCAAATATGTGACTCAGTCATGGGTCACCTTCCAGGGGCCTGGGCCAAGCAACATGACAAACTGGGCCACACCAGCAGGAGCATCAGTCCTGTAAGTGTGTAAGTGTAAGTGTGTAAGTGTGTCAAACTGACACATCAGTCAACTAGTCCCCAGTCACAGATGCGTGTGGTGCTTCACCACCGTGGAGCACACGGCAGATGTGGGACCAGCATTCCAGTGAGCCAGGTAGCTACTGGAACCACTTTCATGACTTCGGGGAAATATATTTGCTTATGTTCAGATATCCAGCAGGTTTCCAGTCTGCCAAGCCGCAGCGATCATTGCTCAAGCTCCCCAGCAGTGAGTATGCTCCCATGGCATAGATGAATGGTCCATGTTGTCCTAGGCAAATGATGAGACAGAATGTTGAGGCCTGCACGTCCCCCTGGTGCATCCATAGAAGAGAAATATTCTTAAGAAAGTTTGACACCTTCTTTGAAATCGTGGGAACATATGTGAGCAAGACTGGTGACCGCTCCCTTACTTGCGACATCTGAGTTTGTAGACCCGCTGGAGAGAGCTTCCGTGGAGACTGAGGAAGGAGAGTAGCCTCAAGTACCAGACAAACATGTGACTTTGCTCCCTATACATTTCTGATCTTCTGGAATAAAATATGATTGGATGTTATGGATCCTCATGAAGAGAGATGTGGGGTTCCGACAGGTACAGTCTAGACCAACCAAGAGAACATCTGAACTAGAACAACGTGAAGAAGAATGGAGCGTATGGGGCTAAGAGAGAGTTTCCTCTCTCTTGCTGCTGCTCAGTCACCCAGTCTGTCTGACCCGTTGTGGCCCCAGGGACTGCAGCACGCCAGGCCTCCATGTCCCTTACAGTCTCCCAGAGTTTGCCCAAGTTCATGTCCATTGCGTCGGTGACACCATCAACCATCTCATCCTCTGACACCCTCTTCTTCTTCCCCCGATCCTCCTCTTTGAGGCATCCTCATATTGAAGGAATCGGAACTCAAAGATGATGGAGTGCACTGGAACATTAGTGCTTGAGTTATGTTCCAAGAAAACTAACTATGGGATTGCCTTCAAGGAACTGGAGACACAGCAGATGCACTTCTGTGAAGACCACTTGTGGGCCTCCCCACTGATGTGCAGAGGCTCCTTCTCCTCTTAATCAAGACCATCCTGTTAAAGACAGTGACCAACAGCTGTGCTCATCCACGGCCCTGAGCTTGACCTCTGCTTCAGAGATGAAGTCCTTACATTTCAAATCATCAGGAGTTTATTACTTTTATGAAGTTTTTGTTGTTGTTGTTGTTTTTTCCAGAAAAGTTTAAATCAAGATATCACTGAATAGCAATTCCAATCATGCATAAAAATTGCATAAACTCAGACAACAATGCCATATAGTAATACTTCCCAAATACAGAAGCATTGACTTAAAGCTATTCTCCTTCTTGATTCCTAGCTATGAAGAGGAAAGAGGAAACGGAGTAAAATAATTTCATATCATCATTTTCTATTATATTTCAATTTATGTTAGTAGGATGAAAAGATTACTTTTTATCCTAGGCTTCCTTGGCCATGTAAATTTCCCCATAAAAATAATTTCCCATGTGTCATTGTTAATAATAACATGTTGACTTTTTTCTGTAAAAAATACTTTTGTCACAGTGACTGTCACAGAAAAAAATAGTGATAATATATTACCCAATAGTCAAAAATAGAATGACAAAATTACTGAAATAAATTACTTTTAAAGAGAAATAAAACTTCTTATAAGAGTTTAAATAAAAACAAGAAGAGGGGAAATTAAAGTAGAAATGTATTTTTCCACTTCTTTTCAAAATCATTTCATTATTTTGTAAACATTTGTATCCCCCTTATTACTTAAATATGTTAGTCTGTAAAGAGAGAGGGACAGCTTTTCAATGAAGATACGTTACTTTCACTAAGCCTTTTATCACATGTAACATTACATTTTTTTTCATTCAGGAAGCCAGTAATAAAATTCAATGAACTCTTAATGTGTTTATATTTCAGGAATGCATTTCACCTTACGGTATGCGTATACATTCTAAATTAATTAAGCAAGTTAACTAAATAAACTTCAGAAATTCAGTGCTCTGCTATTATCATCACTAATTTGCTTTTAAAGAGTTTCAAAATTGTATTTCACTGTGTAGGTCTGGACTTTACTCTGGCACACTCTAAACTGTCTTAATTGGGGGACAAACCATTGTTTATTTTAGGTTTTTTTCTTGGACCCATGTCCTCATGATTAGTATGTTCTTTATGGGGAAAGAATACATTTTGTGGCTTTAGAGATGACACCACCCTTATGGCAGAAAGTGGAGAGGAACTAAAAAGCCTCTTGATGAAAGTGAAAGTAGAGAGTGAAAAAGTTGGCTTAAAGCTCAACATTCAGAAAACGAAGATCATGGCATCTGGTCCCATCACTTCATGAGAAATAGATGGGGAAACAGTGGAAACAGTGTCAGACTTTATTTTGGGGGGCTCCAAAATGCAAAGACGCTTATTCCTTGGAAGAAAAGTTATGACCAACCTAGATAGCATATTGAGAAGCAGAAACATTACTTTACCAACAAAGGTCCATCCAGTCAAGGCTATAGTTTTTCCTGTGGTCATGTATGGATGTGAGAATTGGACTGTGAAGAAAGCTGAGCACCAAAGAACTGATGCTTTTGAACTGTGGTGTTGGAGAAGACCCTTGAGAGTTGTAGAGTGAAAAAGTTGGCTTAAAGCTCAACATTCAGAAAACGAAGATCATGGCATCTGGTCCCATCACTTCATGAGAAATAGATGGGGAAACAGTGGAAACAGTGTCAGACTTTATTTTGGGGGGCTCCAAAATGCAAAGACGCTTATTCCTTGGAAGAAAAGTTATGACCAACCTAGATAGCATATTGAGAAGCAGAAACATTACTTTACCAACAAAGGTCCATCCAGTCAAGGCTATAGTTTTTCCTGTGGTCATGTATGGATGTGAGAATTGGACTGTGAAGAAAGCTGAGCACCAAAGAACTGATGCTTTTGAACTGTGGTGTTGGAGAAGACCCTTGAGAGTTGCTTGGACTGCAAGGAGATTCAACCAGTCCATTCTGAAGGAGATCAGCCCTGGGATTTCTTTGGAAGGAATGATGCTAAAGCTGAAACTCCAGTACTTTGGCCACCTCATGTGAAGAGTTGACTCATTGGAAAAGACTCTGATTCTGGGAGGGATTGGGGGCAGGAGGAGAAGGGGACGACCGAGGATGAGATGGCTGGATGGCATCACTGACTCGATGGATGTGAGTTTGAGTGAATTCTGGGAGTTGGTGATGGACAGGGAGGCCTGGCGTGCTGCAATTCATGGGGTCACAGAGTCGGACATGACTGAGCGACTGAACTGAATGATGCAATGAAATTACTGGTTTATTTTAACATCTTTTGAATTGTGATGCTAGAGAAAACTATTGAGAGTCCCTTGGTCCTCAAGGAGACCAAACCAGTCCATCCTAAAGGAAATGAACCCTGAATATTCATTGGAAAGACTGATGCTAAAGCTAAAGTTCCAGTACTTTGGCCACTTGATGCAAAGAACCTACTCATTGGAAAGGACTCTGATTTTGGGAAAGACTGAAGGCAAGAGAAGGGACTGGCAGAGGGTGAGATGGTTAGATAGCATAGCATCACCAACTCAATGGACTTGAATCTGAGCAAACTCCTGCAGACAGTGGCGATCAGAGGAATCTGGCTGGCTACCATCCATGGAGTTGCAAAGAGCTGGACACACTTTTGTGAAGGAGCCGGCATACATGCAACTGTCATAGATTTCTGTCTGTTACATGATGGTTTTGAACCAGATGGATATGATAAGATGTAGCTAGTGTAGAATATCATTGTTCCTGGTTTCCTTCCCTCCTCCAGCTATGACATAATCTCTCTAGTACTGGAGGCAGATAGACTTATTTTTTGTACCACTTGCTACCCTTAGCCATTACACATCATTTATGAGGCTGAGGCACTATTGAGTTTCATTCTAAAGGAATAATTGTTGTTGAATGTGAAAGTTCAATAAATAGATTTTAACATTTTATTGTGAAAAATATTATCCCAATAAAAACTGTGTTTTATTCATTCTCGTGTTTGGAGATTTTATGTGCGTGCACATGTGCTTGTATCTGTACTGTTTTCCAAAGCCTCAGGCAAGTTGAAATAATAATTATAAACATTTATTGCCCCAGCCCTGGGCAAAGGGGGATTATGTCACTTAATCTCCAGAGCAAAGTAAAAGGGAGTAAGGGGCTTGACATTTGATTCCATTCTTTTAGCACCAATTCCAGGTTCTTGTGTAATGTGAAAGGGCGCTGAGAGTTTCTCCCCCATGGTTGACGTTGATTTCAGCTCTGATTTTCTCAGGGTCTCAGCTGAAATCTCCAAGGTCCCCTTTCTCACCTCCATAGTTAGGCATAGGCTGAGCATCCCCTTGGGGTGTTGAACACTGGCTGCTGGGACTGAACTGTTCATCTGTGTGTGTGTGTCCCCAGGACAACGCGAGGGTTGGAAAACCATCCCCACTTCTCTAGAAGGCCCTGTGTGTTCAGACTGGGCTTCCCTGAAGTGAGGCTCTTAAGGAAAGTGATGGAGGAGCTTCCCTGGCCGTCCAGTGGTTAAGACTCTGCATTCCCACTGCTGGGGGTACATGTTCCCTCTCTGGTCAGGGAACTAAGATCCCGAACACCTCGAGGTGCAGCCAAAACGAAAGAAAGAGAAAGGAAGGAAGGAAGCAAACAAGACAGATAAAGATTTTTCCCACAGAATCTCACTCCCTTTGAGTCTGCATTCTTCCAAGGCATCATCAGAGGCTGCTCCTCTGCTGAGGCTCTGGTGGGCAGAACTGGCGTATGAAGGTGAAAGAAAGGGGGAGACTTGGCTGGGTGGGGGGCGGCGTGAAGCACTCACGCGTGGGTCCTCTATGTTCTGCTGTTCCGGCAGCGTCTCTGGTACTAGTTTCATTTTTAAGCCCAGGTTGTATAGCACACGTAACAACAAACCTTAAGTAGCTTAAATAAATTGATGGTCTGAATCCTGAAGTTACAAAATCTCAAGAGAAATTGACACTTTGAATAAGGAGGAACACATTACCTCCCTGATATATATATATATATATTTTTTTTTCCTAATACTCTGTTTATTGTTGTTCAGTGGCTCAGCTGTGTCCAACTCTTTGCGACCCCATGGAATGCAACACGCCAGGCTTCCCTGTCCTTCACCATCTCCCAGAGTTTGCTCAAACTCATGTCCATTGAGTCAGTGATGCCATCCAACCATCTCATCCTCTCTCACCCCCGACTCCTCCTGCCTTCTCTTTCCCAGATCAGGGTGTTTTCTATTTCATATGATGCATTTTACTCCAACAGGCAAACAAGGGTAAAGATCACAATTGGGCGTACAAGTAAAAATAATGAAATCTGATAAGAAATATTATTATCTGTTAATAAATATTTCATTTTACTCTGAAAACAAAGGTAATGAAACGTTATTTTACTAAATTTACCCACAAGATAAGTCCAAATGGAAAGTATAGTAAGTTCCTCAAAGTGTCTTATTTATTTCCTGATTATCTGATGGAAGTTAGGTTGGAGAAGGAAGAGGGGAAAAAAGAAAGAAAAACACTTCTAATTATTTTGCAATTTGATTTTATTAAAATCAGTCTAATTTGTTGTTACAACAGATTAAGAGGCTTCATGACCAAGTATAATGAATTCAGTGCGTCTCAGAGCCAAGGGCTTAAACTTGGATTTACTGCGGGCATGCACTATATTCAACTTCAGACTTCTCAAAACAGAAATGTTTTTAAATCATAAATATAAACAAAAAGGGAATCAAAAAATCCAGCAAATCTCAAGCTAGTGGCACAGGCATTTGAGGCGATGCCATAAACAGTAGTAAGCCCATTTCATTTTCTTTTCTTAGCAAAAATTCAACTGTTTTATGGTACAGCATTTTGCCTTGTGCCTAATCTAAAATAGCCCTTTTTTATTAATATTGTACTAAACCCCAGGAAATGATGCCATAGGCCACAGATTAGTGCCAAAATACATATGAAGCCAGTTGATTCTATTTATTAAGACCATATAAGGTCTCTGACCCTGTTGCCATGAACAAACATAGAGCCAGCTGCTACACAGCCGTGCTTTTATGCAAACCTGTCCACTCATATCTGTTCGCAACTTTTCCTTTCATCGGGGTCAGAGCGATCCAAAACCGGGCAGGGACACAGTGGTGGCGAGCAGGACTGGGGAAGCGGACGGGAGGGCTGAGCAAGGGGGCCAATTATCCACCAGGACAATCGGGTGCTAACCAAAACCTGCTCCTCGCAGGCGTTTGTAAAATAGACCTGGGGGCTGTCACTGCTCTTAGATGCCCTCCAGTGATTGCTGTTTTTGTGGGGAAAAAAAAAAATTCTGCTTGGCATTTGAATGAAAGAAACTAGCTTTGGATAGAAAAGGTGAGAAAATAAGTTTGGGTTTTATTTATTTATTTTTTTTAAATTAATTTTTATTTTTTAGTTTGTTTTGCTTTACAATGCTGTATTCATTTTGCTATACATAAATTTTTATACTGTGCAAGATTCAGGGCCAGAATTAGACTTGTAATTTGAAATGTGTATCATTTTTGACCCAAGTGACATAATAATTAGATGGAAGAGGTGTGTAAATGTATACCAATACCATTTCACAGGTACTTTTTGAAATGTAGTTATTAAAATAATTGAGATATCATTATTGATCTACTTAGATGGGCATCTGTGTTTTTTTTCTTTTCTGTAAAGCACATTGCACAGTAATGTGTAGAGTGTGATCTCACTTTTGTAAAACAGTATCATATTCACAAGTATTTTTTTTTTTCGAAAAACTGAACTCAGCCTTTCCTTATTCTTTCTGTTTATTTTTTGTACTTAAATCTGCAACCTGATTTTAAACATCTTTCAAGCTTTCCCACTGTAGTCCTTCCTTCTCTTTTCCAGAGTGAAATGCTTATACCACATAGGACTAAAGTCCTCATGGGATTTCAAATCAGGTCAGTGGAGCAGTTGCTAAAAATGCCACAGAAAAGATAATTTGAAAAATAAGCTGGGAAGATAAATATCTATGGGGAAATAACTTGTCTGTGGAATTCTGTTCCACTGAGTAAGTATGATGTTTTCAATTCACAGATAAGTGCAAATTCCTCTCCTTTATCCTCAGTACTGATGACTTGTTCAGCTTGTTTGGCATTGCAGAGCTTGGTATTTGACAAAAACCTTAAGGTCGGTGTTGTGTGTGTGTGTGTGTGTGTGTGTGTGCTGAATCATGCCTTTGTGACCCCATGGACTGTAGCATGGGGTCAGGCTCCTCTGTCCATGAAATTTTCCAGGAAAAATACTGGCCTGGGTTGACTTTCCTCCTCCAGGGGATCTTCCTGACCCAGGGATTGAACCCAGGTCTCCTGAATCTCTTGCATTGGCAGGTGGATTCTTTAGGACTGCCCCACCTGGGAAGCCAGCAAGGTGAATGAGACGCAATGAGCTCACATTGGTGGCAGACACAAGGTTGAGATGATCCCTACTCCCTTCAAAGAGAAACTTGTGTGAGTTTTGCCCACAGCCTGCAGCCACTCAGCCCTAGGGAACTACGGCAGCTTTTATGATGAAGCCAGATTTGGGCCTGGCTTCTCCCAACCAATGACGAACATGGAAGCACTACTACACTCAGCCCATTCCTGGTCCCCATCACGTTGGCCATGAATCTCTCAAGATGCTCTGTAGGGCAATTCCTCCTATTCAGACCCGTGCTATGGTCTACCTGCTTTCCCCACCTATGCCTTCTCTCTCTCTGTTTATCTTTCACAGGGTTTCCCTCATCTCAAAATAAATGGCTTAACTATTTAATTCCATAATGGCATCTTTTTGGAGGACTCAGACTTATAGCTATATCTTTCTTCTTTTGTACGAGAGATGCCAATCTTAAAATATATATTGTTAAAATACAATCTAGCTATGTCCAAAGAAACAGAGGTTTGCAACTAACTTTGGTATTACAAATTCTACTCCCGTGGGGCAGTGCATGTTAAACTCAAGAAGTAATGTACGGCAGTCCAGAGAAGGTACTAGTAACATCCCAGTGTTCCCACTCCACCTTTCATCCCCAGGTTATTCCATTCGGCTNAAAAAGGAGCGATTTTTCAGAAGTTCCCAAGTGTGTGATTTTTCTTAGGTGGAATAGAAGCTCTCAGAATGGAGCCATTCAGAGATCTAAGCTGCTCACTTGACAACCTTTTTATATGCCTGCTATTTCTTTAAAAAAACTACTGTGTAGAAAGTTGAAGCTGCGATTATCAAGGAAGAAAACTTGGTGGCACTCCTCTCCGGGGTGGAAATGGAAGGCAAACATAGATGTGGACCTCCATTGGGCTTCTCTACTGGTGAAGAGGACTGTGGCTTTGAAAAATATACAATATGTACTTAGTCAGCTGCAGCCACTATGCCAAGCCCTTTAATGGCGTTACCTCAGTTGACATGATGTCCTTATAAATTATATGCTTTATTTCTCTGATTTGATAGATGACGAAGGTGCGGCTCAACCTGCCTGAATTAGTAGCTTTTGTTCTTACAATTAGTGAAAATGAAAGTCACTCAACCCTGCTGGACTCTTCGCAACGCCATGGACTGTACTCCCCTACACTGCTCTGTCCATGGGATTCTCTAGGCAAGCATCCTGGAATGGGTCGCCATGTCCCCTCCGCCCGGGTCCCTCAAGAGGAACTTCCCAGCCCGGGGATTGAACCCAAGTCTTCTGAATTGCAGGCGATTCGTTACCACCTGAGCCACCAGGGAAGCCCATTCTTACCGCTAAGCTGACTCTGTTTTTACTCAGGTCTATTATATTCTCTGTTCTTTGTATTTTTCCTCGGCACCTTCTATTTCTTATTTCCTTTCTTTTCCTTACATAAATCCCAAAGAATTTTATAATGAAAGCAAGTCGACCTTGCTTACGGAACAGTCCTGGAATGGGTCGCCATGTCCCCTCCGCCCGGGTCCCTCAAGAGGAACTTCCCAGCCCGGGGATTGAACCCAAGTCTTCTGAATTGCAGGCGATTCGTTACCACCTGAGCCACCAGGGAAGCCCATTCTTACCGCTAAGCTGACTCTGTTTTTACTCAGGTCTATAATATTCTCTGTTCTTTGTATTTTTCCTCGGCACCTTCTATTTCTTATTTCCTTTCTTTTCCTTACATAAATCCCAAAGAAATTTATAATGAAAGCAAGTCGACCTTGCTTACGGAACAGATAAGCAGGAAGAGATGAATATGGGTAATTTAATTTTATGTCTCATTTTCCAAGTACTTTGGGATAAACCTGTGTTGGTGACAAGAGTGATTTTTTTAATAGCTACAAAACTGATGGGGCAAGCGGGCTGAGAAATTTTGTATAATTCAGAGGAATAAATAGAAGCGTTGTCGGTCCATGTGACACTCAGGAGGGGCTCAACTGCAGACAAACAGCCAAGAGGCCAAGGTCTTCTGTACAGAACTGCCTGACACCTTCATTTATTGTTTCATCAATAACAAAATTACAGTTGAAGGACAGTTAGTGAGATCCATGGGGTGTATACATGTTCAGTCACTGACAAAGCCAGGGAATAGCATCTTTCCTTTATTTAACTAAGATTTACAACATGTTTTACTAGGGTTTATATCCCCATGAAGAAAATGTCTCTGTAAAACTACTCTTTGAAAAAATTAATTTTCCTGTGACAATTTGAAAGTAGAGTCTTTTCATTGTTGAGAGTAACCATGATCAGAACTTTGATAAATATGAGATGGGAAGTTCTAGGTGATCAAAGACTAAATATGCTGATTGTGATCTGACATTTTATAAGCTCAGTTAAGAATAATATTTTTATATTTTTTGGTTATTTATTTTACCATGTATTTGTTAAGCATCTTGTGTCATTAAATGCCATTGGAAATATGAAAATTTGTGTTATGGTTTTTGACTGAAAGACTCATAATCCTAGAAGAAGGACCAAGGTGTAATTAAATTTCATTTTCTTCCTGCCTTTCTCCCTCCTTCCCTTCCTTCCTTCCTTTCTTCCTTCTCTCTTCTTTTGTCTATTGATTTATTTCCTGAAGTGAAAGATAGACTAAGAAATTAGAATGATCACTGAGGTTTGGGTTATGAAACAATGTGATCTGAAGAATCTCAAAATTTAAGAATCTGTACATAGCAGAGTTCTTCATATACAATGTCACACTTTATTACATTAAACTTGACGTCTATATAGATGAACAAAGGAAGAAAGAGCATTAATCGAGTGCCAACTCTGCACCAAGAACCACAGAAGACATTCCACAGATATTTTCTCAGGCCTTTCTCACAGCAATCAAAATTTTGTTTTCAATTTCTGAAGTTAATAACTGTCAGATAAGCCACAATCATACTTGCATTCTCCAGGATGTATTAAAAATATACACAAAAGGAAAAGAGAATAGAATGAAAAAGGAACTCCTCAAAAGTCAATTATACTTGAGGGAAGACATGAAGATAAGAAATGGGAAACAAACAAACAAAAAAAATGCTTCAAACTTGTTTTATGAGACAAAGCAATAAGACATTCAGTTCAGTTCAGTTCAGTCATTCAGTCGTGTCTGACTCCTTGTGAGCCCATGAACTGCAGCATGCCAGGCCTCCCTGTCCATCACCAACTCCCATAGTTTACTCAAACTCATGTCCATTGAGTCGGTGATGCCATCCAACCATCTCATCCTGTGTTGTCCCCTTGTCCTCCCGCCTTCTATCTTTCCCAGAGTCAGGGTCTTTTAAAATGAGTCAGTTCTTCATATCAGGTGGCCTAAGTATTGGAGTTTCAGCTTTAGCATCAGTCTTTCCAATGAATAGATTTCCTTTAGGATGGACTGGTTAGATTTCCTTGCAGTCCAAGGGACTCTCAAGAGTCTTCTCCAACACCACAGTTCAAAAGCATCAATTCTTCAGCAATAAGACGTTATACATTGGTAAAGGGTCAATTTCTTTATCAGTTACCTGCAGATCTCCATGTCTTTGGAGGCAGTTACTATAAGATTGCTGGGCTCCTTTGGTGATGTCACATTTTCTTGAGTTGTATCTTCTGTGAAGTCTTGCACGGCTGTCATTTGCAAGAGCTGTCACTTCTCCTGGTCTTTAGTAAGTGACTTTGGGAAAGAAATGGCCTCTGCCAGCCCTGCTGGCGCTTTGGGGGCTTGCTCCGACCTGTGGATGTGTCTCACGCCCTCTGTGGCAGAATTCACAAGCTTGCCGCCTTCTCCGAGCCCTGTAGTGTACCAGGCCATGTGCTGACCTCCTCCCTTTCGCTTTCACATGCACAAGGCTTAAGCTCCTGCTCTTGGTCTCTCCCAGACTCCCCCCAATTCGAGCTACTTTCTGCGGGTGCCCATGCATCTGCCAATGCTTGTTTTCGCCACTGTCAGAGCTGGCACAGAGGACTGGCTGCAGGGTTGATGTCTGTGGGTTGTGATGTGGGGTGAGCTGCAGAGCCCTGGGGGTGCCCTTGGGCCAGTAGGGAGGGTCCCATGGGCAGGAGTCCTCAGATGGTCATGGGCAGGATTTTCTGTGGAGCGTGCCGCACTGTGCATAGGATCCAAGTCCCGCTGAGAACAGATCGTCCTTTCTCCAAGCCTCTTCCAGGCCCAGAGTCTCGTAGCCCAGGACTCAGCACTCTAGATGAAGCCAGGGGGAAGAGAGTCTCTCTCTGCGTCCCACATATCTGGGGAAGCCAGACACACACCCAAACTCTCACCTTCCCTCTGGGAGGAATCAGAGGTTGAGAAGCTCTCGTTTGGCACAGAGCTCTTCTTGCACCTGGGGGAGCAGAGATGTGGGGAGAGTCAGACCATACCTCTCAGCCCTTCTGCAATACATCCAACACTGTATTTTATTCTGAAGCATGTTGCTGGGATTTCTCTGCTGAAACCTGGACTTCCACAAAAGCTGTCTCATCCATGGGTGATGAGCCGAGACATGGTTCTCTTAAGACTCCCAGATCACAGCTGAGGGGGGCTGGAGCCAGGTCGCAGCTATTGCAGGGTCCTCAGCTGGAGCTGATGACTACGTCTGTACATGTCTTCTACCCCACACATGAGTGGGCAAGACTTCCTCTGCAGTCTCACATATGATGTTGCATCCCACAGGCCCCAGAGATGCATTTTTGTCCTTGGATAAAAGCCACATTGTTGACATTGAGCCACGTTCCTGATGGCATTCTGTCCAAATAAAGATCTTGATGCATCAAATTAACTTCACCATCAACAAAACTATTAAAAGCAGAGACATTACTCTGCCAACAAAGGTCCATATAGTCAAAGCTATGGTTTTTCCAGTAGTCATGATTACTCCATGGCTTTATTTAATTCCCTCAAGAAAACAAACTTTTGCTTCCTTTAGTATCTTAGATGGATTAGGGCCAAGGCCACATAATGTTGCATACCAGTGTACATATTTTTAAAATATATACATTTATTTTGGACTGTGCAGGGTCTTTCTTGCTGAGTGGGATTTTCTCTGATTATAGAAAATGGGGGCTACTCTCTAGTTGTGAAGCGTGGGTATCCCACTGTAGTGGCTTCCCTTGTTTGGAGCATGGGTTCTCAGCATGAAAGCTTCAGTAGTTACAGCCCATGGGCTCTAGAGCACAGGCTCAGAGGTCGTGGTTCATGGGCTTCGTTTCCCCAAGGCATGTGGAATCCTCCCAGGTCTGGGGTCAAACCTGTGTCTCCTCCATTGGCAGGTGGAGGCACCAGAGAAGCCCTAACTTGTAGATTTCTAGCCTGTATTTCTGTCTAGAACGATGGAAAACAGCAAAGGGTATGATTTTACTGTGAGATATTAACTAGCTTTTGTATCTAACCTGGTAATTTTATTTCAGCATTTTTTTTCTTTCAGTGCCAATATTGATTTAGTCCTTTGAGCTATCTTTTCAATCACATTTCCCATCCTGGTGATGCCTTCATCAATAAGTTAAACACGTTTTTGACAAAGGCTCGTCCCATGTTTGTATGAGATTCATCATTTTTACTATCTGTAAATTGTACTTTGAAATGTTTCATATATTCTTCTATGCCATTTCCATGGAAAACTCTGGAGTTAAAGAGAAATTTAATGGTTAGAAAAACAAAACATAAAGGAAAGCATACTTTCAATGTATTATATTGAAGAGCATCTAAATATGCTTTACCCTTGAATGTTTATTTTATTATTCATCTTTTCATAGGCTTCTGTTTTGTTGGACTTTTTTTATTAACCCTGTGTTCAATGTTGACCACACTACAAATGAGTCATTTATCAAGTCTTTCCGTGCAAGGGAAAATCATGAATACTTATTCCATTGTTTTTGCCACCTTTGTAGCACCTTTTGCCACCTCCCTGATTTGTAGCAGAAATCTGAGTATAAAGGAAATATTGCAATTATAAATTCATTTTCTTACACTGTGTAGCTAATGTCTGAGCTACATTAGTTAACAAATTGGAAGTAACTCATACTTAAAATCTTTCAGTTAAGTTCTAAAGCCCTAAATAGTAATTTAATTTCCCTCCCACAATTAGAAAAGTACAAGGAAAACTGAAAGAGTAGATACTATAAAAGGAAATAGAAGCTGGCTGCCATATTACTTTGCACCCCACTCTGATTGTGCATCAAAAGTATGTTGACACTGGTATTTGATTTAAAGGTATAGCTTTAATCAATAAGTAGATAAACAAACCAATGTTTAAAAAGTGTTTATGCTAAAATTGCACTTCCAAGTTAATAACAGAAGAAAATATGATTTAAAACACTGCATGCTTTTGTTAAAAGTTTATTGTGTATTTTCTCATCTGTAAGACAAGATAGATACAAATTAAGAAATGGTTTTGAAGACACTTTAAAAAAATGTTGAACCAAAATAAATTTGTTTGAAGAACTACAGGGAAAGATTTAGATAACAGTGCAATTCTGTTTTAAAACACTCAATATCTTGTTGTAATTTATAATGACAAAATCAAAATTGAGACATTTTGCTCATGCTAATGATTTACCAGATGTTGAATCAAATGTTCGGGCTTCCCGGGTGGCTCAGTGGGAGATAATTTGTCTGCCAATGCAGGAGACACCAGAGACATGAGTTCGATCCCTGGGTTGGGAAGATCCCCAGGAGGAGGAAATGGCAGCCCACTCCAGGATTCTTGCCTGGGAAATCCCATGGACAGAGGAGCCTGATGGGCTAAAGCCCATGGAGCCACAAAAAGTCAGACGCAACTGAGCACAGTTCTCAAACACTGACCCAGCTCGGCTGGTCCGTATTTGTGATAATAGTGGTGATGGTGTGAATATATTTCCATCTTTATAAGGAGCACATATTTTAAAAGTTTAGAATCACAACACTCCAGAAAACATAGATTTCCACCAGTCCAATCTCATGATATCTTAGATACCGCTTTTAATAAATTAGTAGAGGGAACATTTATCTCCCCAGTGTGGATATCTGGATATAGCACCCTGCTCCTTGACTGAGTTAGTTAAGCCATGAATCCAAATATTGATTTAGCACTTACACACTGAAAATGAGCATGAATGCATTGTTCTTGGCTTTCCAGGTGGCTCAGTGATAATCTACCTGCGAATGCAGGAGACACAAGAAACAGAGGTTTGATCCCCCGGAGAAGGAAAGGGCCCCTCACTCCAGTATTCTTGCATGGGAAATCCCATGGACAGAAGAGCCTGGCAGATTACAGTCCATGGGGTCACAAAGAGTCAGACACAACTGAGTGACTGAGCATGCACTTTCACACGCATTATCCTGGCACTATTCTAAGTGCTATAAAAAAGTGAGAAGCTCTTTCTGAGCATAATCATGATGTCCATAAGTAGTTCACAATTTTTTTGGAAGGTATTTCCATCTGAGCAGTGAATGACAGACACAGAAGGATAGGGAATGAAGTAGGAATAGCTCATATGCTAATACAATAAAGAAGCATACATACTGGGGTAAGAAATATATAATGATGTAAAATACTATTAATTGCAAGGAAGGATTTTGAGCAGGAGAAATATATATATATATACATATATCATAATGATTGAGAAGATGACAGAGTATGAAACTTAACATCAAATCTCCCAAGAAAATGAATCAATAATTAATAATTCCTACATCTTTGCTTCTTAAGTGGGTGATCAACAAGAGACAGACCATTTGGCTGACTACAAACCATGAAAGACATTTCTCAGTTGGAAAGTTCTGCTCCTAACATTAGGGTACATCATTTATAATAAGAAGTTTTCCAGAAGTATTTCCTTAGAAGAATCTGGTTTGGAAATTATATTGCTACTGTCAATGACACTGTGCAGTATTTTCTTTGACAAAACAGAAAACTTTTTGAAATATGCATCTTTATCATAATGACATTCATGGTATCAGAAAAACCTCTTGTGCTCTTACATAAATCAGAGGAATTTAAAATATAGAAAATATTAATATGTCAACCACCATCTTCAGTATGAAATCACATTGACAATTACAAGTTCATTGGAAATGACTTTTTCTGGTTTGTCATAGAAGAATCTCTCCTATAGGCTCAGCATTTTTGCAGTTGATAAAGTATTTCTTTTTAAGATCGCTAATAAACAGTCGAGTTCACATTTTATTCTGTTTCCATCTTATTTTTATTAACATTGATTGTGTTTCATGTGTCTGTGATTTTCAAAGGTGTTTTGTTTTTAATAGCTATCAGTTTTGATGTTTCTGCCAAATTGAAAGTTGATAAATGGTCTTAACCAGATTACTTATAGATGCATACTATTAAAAATCTTGTTACATGGATGCCTTTATTAAATTGACTATGGTGGACACCATATCTAGAATGACTTTTGATCTTATACATTTCCTTGCATCATTATAAAATAAGGCAAATTAATAGTCAAACTATTGGTATTAAAAAATAAAGAAACTGTGAAGTGATTAACTGACAAGGGATCGAACTTCAAAGTGTTGCCAGGAGCAGCATCATTATCTTGAGAGGAGCCTTTACTCAAAGGAAAGAATAATACCATTATGATGAGAAAGATGAAAATACTTTTACGGTGATTAGATGCAATATTTAAGGGTTAATTTTATTTATTTTTTTGCTTATATGTTTTTGTTAATTTGCATGTGAATTCCTTTTAGAGAACTAAGAAATGAGATTTCTGTTAGTGAATGTGGTAACTTTGGCACACATGAAGGCATTTGCATACACTTGAAATATCTGATATTTTCATATACATATTCAAATTTGAATACAATTTTTAAAGACTTTATAAACATTTCCTATTTTCCTAAAATATGCTACATAAAAAGAATTTCTGTTCCTATTAAGCATTTTTAAAATTAAGTAGTTTATAGATAACATAAGATAGACTCTCTTAAATTTAGAAGAGAGGACTGAGATTCAAATATAGAAGTAATAAGTTGCCTCAGAGTAAGTGAAATAACCACATAAATCATATAAGACTTTTTTTTTCTTTCCAAATATGTCTATTTCTCTTGTGGTCATGAAATGATTGCATTAAAATCAAGCCATCTTTATGAAAACATCCTAAGATGAGTTTAATATGTGGGACATTTATCCTTATTGTTAAATTAAGTTACTGCATCTATACAGAATTCTTGGTATTTCCAACATATAATTTTTCACCTCTTTTGACTGGTCTAAGGGACCCATTTAAAATTTCTAAATCTGTCATGAATTTTAAAAGAACTAATATTTTGGCCCAAGACCTTTGGTAATTACAACGCAATACATCTGCAAACAGAATGGATTCTGTTCTGCTCTTAAGTCCAAAAATGTGAACTTCAAAAGCTTCACAGAAGATGTATTGCATTCTAGAATACGTATCTGTCATGCATAAGAACTAGTTAACTAATTCGTTTGCTTTGGGGTCATTTTTTTTTTCTTAGAAACTATATATAATTCTTTGAATTCAAACTCATAAAATCTGTTGATGAGATTCAGCTTCAGAGGACTACTTCCTGACTCATAATATTTCAAAAAACACATTTCTGGAAACTTTACTATATTAAATCTTATTAATACAGAGGTCTGGAGCAATCATTATTGAGTTGTCATCAGAGTCTACAGGATATAAATCTAAACAAATGCGTTTTGTATAAAAAGAATTCTTTATTAAAACCACCTTTCTTTAAGGTTCTATTACCTCAATATGTGACTTTGGTGTGTTTAAACAGTACCCCCCCCTCCGCCTTATGTCACTGTACCTGGCCACTGCTTGCTTGCATTTTATCAAAACTGACACCATTAAGAATTTCGAAGAACCACTTGGAAACTCCCTATTCTCATATATAAAGTACACTCAGTCACACTGATCATCTTAAGTAGAGTTTTATTATGAAGGATGAGGACAAATATTCCTGTGGTTCAGGCAATCAAATTCTTCCAAATGTCTGTGATTGTTTTTAATTCACATGGCTCAACTTTTTTTTGTTGTTGTAAAAAATCATTCTCTTTTCCTCATTATCACATTCCAAAAGATGAAATCGGTTGTTAACTAAATGTTCATTCCTTAAAGCAAAGGGATCTATTTAATAAAAATAAACTTGAGATGTTTTCATAATAGTGGTTAATTTTCTTAGGCTACTTAAAATGCTGACATTTGATCCCCATCTTGCAAAATTCACCCTTTCTTAAAATGTGTTTCCAAGGGAATGAAAGGCTGAGCTTCGAAGAGTCACAGATTGTTATGTGTGATTTGCTACAGCTCACATTACTGCAAGGTAGAAACAATGTCAGCGGGAACAAAATCAACTTTTCATATAACTCACTGTCCGTAACAATCCATGAGCTAATAAAATCGGCATTAATATATTGCCACTGTGCATAAAAATTCTTAAATATAAGTTTCACGTCTTAAATAGGGCAGGTATATAATATATCCAGTTATGGTAAACTCTGATTTCACTGCTGCTTGTGAAATTCCTAAACTAAGCCAGAGTTAAATATGCATTTTCAAGACTCAAATGGGTAGGGAAGAAATGCCCAGTGATATTTTATTCCAGAACATGGAAGGCACCATATGCTTTAACCCAACGAGGGCAAGATAAAGTTCATCTATGATGTGGCAGCTGATAAGCAGTTGAGTAATCAGTTCTACACTGGAACTAGAGTGTTTGCTAACTCTCTTTAAGGGAAGGTGATCCTTGAGTTAAATTTTGAGCTTATTTTTCGGAAAAGATTACACCTCGGTATTTATGTTTGATCAGACTGTGCCTGCTCAGTCATGTCTGACATTTTGGGACCCCATGGACTGTAGCCCACCAGGCTCCTCTGTCCATGGAATTCTCCAGGCAAGAATACTGGAGTGGATTGCCATTCCCTTCTCCAGGGGATCTTCCCGACCTGGGGGTAGAACCCACGTCTCCTCATTGGCAGGCGAATTCTTTACTGCTGACTCACCTAGAAAGCTCTCCTCTTTGTCTAGAGCGTATCAATTATTTTACTGTGACATAGGACTATAAAACTAGACAAAAGCACTTTCACAGTTGAAATTCTTCCAAAGATGTGGAATAAAAATCTGCATGTGATGGATGCCTTGGTTTTCAACATCCCTGATTGAATCATTATTGTAGCTAAAAGTCCAAGACTAATATATTTCACAAAACAGCCCTTTACTTTAGTGTTTGCAATAAAACTAGGACCCCCTCTTCAATCCTTGAGAACATGTTCTTGAAATACCCAGGTCTTCACTTCCCTGCAGTCTCAATGGTTAGTGTTAAGGCAAGTTTACCTGTGGTCTTCCCTAGTGGTGCAGTGATAAAGAAATCTGCCGACCAATGCAGGAGATCTGGGTTCTTTTCCTGGGTTGGGAAGATCCTCTGGAGAGGGAAACAGCAACCCACTCCAGTATTCTTGCCTGGGAAATCCCATGGACAAAAGAGCCTGGGGAGTTACAGTCCGTGGGGTTGCAAGGACTCAGACATGATGTTAGCAACTGAAAAGCAACAACATTTACAGGTAAAGCACAACAGTGGCCTGTGACTGCCGCTAGAATGAATTTACCTTTTTAATCCTCTCTTAGGCATCCAGAGGTTTCAGGTGTCAGCTGAAAATTAAAAGGGGAAAAAAAAAAGTCTTTTGACTTGTCTGTAGCTTTCTGTACACATTGCCATGCATTTTTATCCCAACTTCAGAGGTAGGATTAAGAATGGATTATTGGCGCTTAGCCCCAGGTTTCATTTTCGTTCTCTCCCTTCTCCAATGGCATGGTCTCCCTGTACCTGATTACTCTGGACGGTTTAGCTGGAAGCGAAGTGGTTGCAGTTCAATCGATAGGAGACAGAGTGCCATGGATGAGCCTGGGAAAGCAGAGACAGCTATTGAAGTGGTCAGACTCTCCATCTAAAGGAATGGGACTGTTTTGCAGCTATGATCTAAGTCTTCTGTTTTTCTGAATGCACTATTGATCCAGCGAGACTGGGAAACCTTGTTCCAACAGACACAGGAACTGCAACACCTTCCAATGCATTTGGAAATCACATTTGGAAATTATGGTCAGAGACTCTATCATTTTTACGAATTCTCTTCACAATCTGCCAGTGCATCCATATGTTAAACCGTCAGTGAATTTCACTTAATTGCTTCACAGAAAATGCCACCTCTTTGAATTCCTGAACAGAAAGTCTTCAGCAATCCTGCCCCACCCCATTTCCTCGTAAATTCAGTTTTACTACTTTCTGTGGGTCTAGTATTATTTTCCTCAATCACGTTAAGGTCTTCTTTATCCAGACACAAAACAAAGTCTGGACATGTCACATTCCTACTGTCCTTTGGAACAATTTTTTCATTGCTAAGTTTTTGTATATGTATACTTTGAATGTCATTATATTTTTATTCTTTAAGCCATAACCATTTTTATTTGTGTAGGTAGGTTAGATTTTTTTCCCTTGTTTTTTCTATGAAAGTAAAAGTCACTAAGTCGTGTCTGACTCTTTATGACCCCATGGATTGTAGCCTGCCAGGCCCCTCTGTCCTTGGGATTCTGAGAAAGTTGCCATTTCCTTCTCCAAGGCATCTTCCCAACCCAGGGATCGAACCTGGGTCTCCCTCATTGCAGGCAGATTCTTTACCATCTGAGCCACCAGAGACCTTTTTTTTTCCTGTGTTGTTTTTTAGTCACTTAAGTTACTATTTTTCCTATAATAGGTTCTAAAATTATTTGTTGTTGTTTTTTTTAAGATTCTGAGGGAAAAGCATCACACGAGCTAGCTTTTTAGAAAGTGTTTGAAACCAAAAGTGGTCACAGATAATAAGCCATTTCTCTTTTTCTCCTTTTAAGAACTTTATCTTTAAGAACTTAAACTATGACGTGTCTTACGGTAGATTTTTCCTTAGCTTTACCTTTGTGTGATTGACTCAGTTTCTTCATCTTGTGGATTTTCATCTTTCACCACGTCTGGTAAGTTTTCAGCACTACTGGCTTCTCGGGTGGGGCAGTGGTAAAGGACCTGCCTGCCGATGAAGGGGATGTAAGAGACTCGGATTCACTTCCTGGGTGAGGAAGATCCCCTGGAGAAGGAAATGGCACCCCACTCCAGTATTCTTGCTTGGAAGATCCCATGGACAGAGGAGCCTGGCGGGCTACAGTCCATGGGGTCGCAAAGTCTGACTCACAGCAGCACACAGCACACAAAGCCATTATGACGTTAAATATTCAATTGCTCCTATTTTTTTTTTAACCTCTTCTGAAATTCTCCTGATAATAATGTTGCCTCTTTTGTCACTGCCCTGTGAATTCCTGAGGCTCTGTTCATTTTTTATTTCTACTTTCTCTTTGTTGTTCAAATTGCACAAATTCTATTGGTCTGTCTTCAAGTTCACAGCGTACAGCCTATCATGCCCACTTAAGTTTTAATCCTATGCAGCAAAGGCAATGGCACCCCACTCCAGTACTCTTGCCTGGAAAATCCTATGGATGGAGGAGCCTGGTAGGCTGCAGTCCATGGGGTCACTAAGAGTCGAATACGTCTGAGCGACTTGACTTTCACTTTTCACTTTCATGCATTGGAGAAGGAAATGGCAACCCACTCCAGTGTTCTTGCCTGGAGAATCCCAGGGACGGGGGAGCCTGGTGGGCTGCCGTCTATGGGGTCGCACAGAGTCGGACACGACTGAAGTGACTTAGCAGCAGCAGCAGCAGCAGCATTTTCTTTACCTTATTTCTAACTTAATTTTGAGTTCTATAATTGCAATTGGTTATTATATTTACATTTTGGATATTTTTATAATTGTATTATATATATTTTTAAATTTTACATATATTTTTAAATTTTTAATTACAATTTGGTTATTTTTTATTCCTTCTATTTCTTTGGTATGATTTTCTCATTTGTTTCAAGAGCATTTATAATTGCTATTTGAGGCATTTTTAGCATGGCTTCTTTAAAATCCTTGATGGATTTCATTTTCCTCTAAGGTACTCAGTCACCTGATTTGATGGGTTAAGCATTTAAACAAATTCTCCTGAAAACCAGCACACAAAAACAGCCCATAGAAATCATATTACAGTCAAGTTTTTGCTATAAATATCCTTTGCTAAATTCTTGGAGGGAAGATTTTTATTACTTATATATAGATCTACTTCAGTTTAAGTAATAGATATATATAATTGTATATAATTGTTGGATAAATATATGAATCTAAACTTATGAATGTAATTCAATTTGCAATCAAGTATATAATGACATTATTTGATCTCAGAATTCTTCCTTTTTTTTTTTCTTTTTATATATTTATTTTGGCCATGCCATGCAGTTTGTGGGATTGTAGTTCCCTGACCAGGCACTGAAAGGCTACTGCAGAAAAGCGCCTAGTCCTAACCACTGGACCACCAACGAATTCCTGATCTCAAAATTCTGAAATGACTTTTATTACATGCATTTTCTTATTATTTTTTCACAAATTCTAATTTTAACCAGTCAGAAGTCAATGATTATTTCCACTCTGAAATCCAAGAAAACACGGATTTTTAAAGTTTTCACAGTAAAATAAATATCTCTTTTCATTTTTGCTTATGTATTGGCTTTATTGCTTTTAAGATATTTTAAACATGCTCACTTTTTTTTGCTTTATCTTATTAAATATGTTGGAGAAGGAAATGGCAACCCACTCCAGTGTTCTTGCCTAGAGAAGCCCGTGGACAGAGGATTCTGGTGGGCTGCTGTCCATGGGGTCGCAGAGTCGGTCGGACATGGCTGAAGCGACTCAGCACACATGTGTGCATTGGAGAAGGAAATGGCAACCCACTCCAGTATTCTCGCCTGGAGAATCCCAAGGATGGCGGAGCCTGGTGGGCTGCTGTCTATGGGGTTGCACAGAGTCAGACAAGACTGAAGCGACTTAGCAGCAGCAGCATTAAACATGTAAGCAGAAATCTAATTAATGCCAAGAGCAGAAAACTGTCTACATACGTACATCTTCTTAAATTGTATCATAATACAAAAATAAAAGCAAATTGGCCACATACACAACTTCAAGCACTATTTAGATAAATAATGATAAATTATTTGTATGTATATGCTATACATATATATAGCAATTGCATATATAATATTTCTAAATATATTTAATATTATTTTTTGCATATGTTTTTGAGGGATGCTAGCTCACATTCTGATAGAAAAGCTGTTCTTATAACAGAGTATTAGTTTTACATTTTAGGCTGACCACAGAATTGTAACCTCTCCATCACAATTGCCATACAGCCAGCCACCAAAAAAGATTCTTAATGAAGAAAAATTAGGTATGAGATTCCATTATACCAGAAACAGTCAAGATCGCAAATCTTTTTTTACCTCCAAATACCCCAAATATCTACTTGGCTTAAACCATTACGATAGAGACAAAGAAGACCTTGCATTTTCCAAAATGTAGTTTTAAGGAGGATAAATAGAGGTTGGCAGAGTATTGCAATCTTGCAGGCTACTTCTATCACACCCTGCCAAAAGCATTTAGAACTTATTTTGTTATCCAAAAACCCTGCCCTACAGGGTTATTCTCCCCCATGATTGCTTCTCTGCATGCCATGTCTTCATCTCTAAGATCTCTGTAATTAAATGAAGTGGTTAGAAACTTAAACAACAATAATAATTATATCTACAACCACAGCTACCACCACCAGCAGGACACGGCACACACCTCTGCATACAGACACCCACACACATGCACAAGCTTCCAACGCTTTCCACTGGGTGCTAGTAATTAAATATAAAAAAAAAAATTCCAATGAATTCCAAAGGGCTTACCTTGCTTACTTCGAGGACAGAGGAATAGATAAGAAGACATATGAGAGAGTATGTGACGTCTGAATACACACCACCACCAAGGCCATGTGAGGTACTGGAAACCAAAGATAAAAGAAAGAGCCTTCAAGTTCAAATAGCCCAGGGAATCCAGGAGATACTTCTACTCGGTTGGAGTAGAGTTTGTGACATTACAAGGAGAACTACAATTGTAGGCTTTATCTGGCAGCTCTGCGCTTTATGAAGGAGAGAGAAGGCGAGCTATTTCCCCACTGCCCAGCCACACCTCTGTGTGCATAATAACCTTTAACAATAGGGGCAGGACTTCAGATCTGAATGACAAATCTGCAAATCAATTTTCAAAAGTCGATGTATAGATAAAATGAGGACTGCCATTTTTTCCTATAAACTTTCATTCTCATAGTTTTCTCCGCACAGAAGAAGAAATAAAATGCTTTGCACATCCAAAAGCACTTTATTCTTACCTGTGATCACCTATACTCTCACACACACAAACACACAGACACATGCGCACACACTACCTGCATGTAGATGACAGATGGAAGATATAGCTATACCTATAGTCCTAAAATACATTAAATGTGTTACAAATAATCTTTTGTTTAAAAAATTACTCATGCTCAGCTTCCTAAGCTGCCAATTTTCTGATTAGTGATTATATAAACACAATATGATGACTTCCCAGGTAAAATTTTTACAGGTAAAATTAACTGTAAACATACCTATCCAATATTTATCACTTGATTCATTGCAGCTGTTTGGCTCCTTAATCTCAAGTCTGTAGAAGACACTGTGTCATCTTTGTGTTTTGTGCCCCATGTTGACTTTCTTGAGGCCAAATCTACAGTCATATTTCAAAGACTCAAAGTTTCATTTTTGTTTTTTTCTGGAAAGCAACATGATATGTCTATTATCATAAAGGCACTTTTTAAAATATTATTCTATTGGAGTATAGTTGAGTTACAATGTTGAATTAGTTTCTGGGATACAGCAAGGTGATTCAGCCATATATATACATGTCAGACTTGACTGAGCAACTTCACTTTCACTTTTCACTTTCATGCACTGGAGAAGGAAATGGCAACCCACTCCAGTGTTCTTGCCTGGAGAATCCCAGGGATGGCTGAGCCTGGTGGGCTGCTGTCTGTGGGGTCGCACAGAGTCGGACACGACTGAAGCGACTTAGCAGCAGCAGCATGTGTGTGTATATATGTGTGTGTGTGTGTGTGTGTGTGTGGTGTGTGTATTTAGTAATAGTTTGGATTTGCTTGTCCCAAGCTCCCAATCCATCCCTCCCTCAGCAGATGGCATCTTTTTATGAAGGTGCAGAGTCTGGCTGTGGCAATCCTGAATTATCTCCCCCTGTATCCAAGAGTTCTGCTTGCAGATGTAATCTACTCATTTCAGCATTGATGATCTCATCTTGACATGTAGAGAAGAAAAGAGAAATGTGATAAAGGAACTTGAAGTTAGTTTTCCCCACTTTCAAGAAAATAAAAATTGGGTACTTTTGAATACGTTTACCATGACAAAATATGCACTCGTTATGTGAGAAAAAGATTCAATTTTGCATGTAATTGAATTCTGATAATAATGGAACACCTCCCACCAAAAACTCTTAGCCATCAGTATTCAAGATAGAAGTTGGACTCTAATGGCCCATTAGACTGGTCGCCAAATTCAAGGATACTAGCAAAGTCTAGTCTGCATAAAACTAGACAAACATCTGAAAAATGCTGCTGGTTTCCTCCAACTCACAAAGGAAGTGAAGGAGCAGGATGCCTGCTGAGGAGAAAGACTAAAGGAAGCTCTATTTCATTTTCTATTTGTGCTTTTTGAAAGCTTGATTTCATTTCTAAATTTTGTATCAGAAAAATAAACATTGAAGAAACTCTTAATTCAAATAGTAGCATTTGTGCCTGCTCTGATGCGTTTTTATTGTCCTGCCTATTTCAAGAAGTCATTAATTTCAGTTTGCTTAGAGTGCAGTTTTTTATTTCTATATCCTATAATAGAAACCCTTCTGGTAGTTGGACTGTTGGAATATAGATATTTGTCTCTAGGTATTAATATATACTGTTTGCCTTACAGGGGCAAAAGCAACTGACTTTTACCCACAGTGCTAATGCCACTAGAGAGCTTATTTTGTGCAAAGTAGCAGATGTGAACAGATGAGATGGAGAGCAGGAACACTCGTAGAAACTTTTAGATGAATTGATTATGTGTGTGTGTGTTAATTGCTCAGTCGTGTCTGACTCTGGCTACCTCATGGACTCTGGTCAGCCAGGATCCTCTGGCCATGGGATTTCCCAGGCAAGAATATTGGAGTGGATTGCCATTCCCTTTTCCAGGGACCTTCCTCACCCAGGGATTGAACCTGGGTCTCCCATTTGGAAGGAGATTCTTTACCATCTGTCTCCAGGGAAGCAACCCATGTCTCCGCATTGCAGGCAGATTCTTTACTGTCTGAGCCGCTATGGAAGCGATGTATATATGCAAAACACATATATACAGTTCTTTGGATAGATAAAGCTCTAGTCTATCATCTTAAAACTATTAAAGATCTAAAGAAACAAAATGTGTCTTCTGTTATTTTAAACTGATTTTCAAAGGTGTTCTATTAATAAAATGTTAACCATCATGGCAAAATAAAACTGAGCAGGTTGGCCTTGGCCTGTCCACAGAGCAGTCCTGTGTCCATGTGATAATGTCATGCTGTTGAGCATCTGGCAGTATAAAGGAAACAAGAGACGCTGCCTCTTGAGTTGGGCAAGTCTAACCCAGGCTTGGCAAGCTTTTCTGTAAAGGGCCGGACAGTAAGTTTCTATGGCATCACAGGCCGTGTGGTCTCTCGTGGCTACTCAGCTCTGCTTTTAGCAGGAGACCAGCCATAGATGATATGCAAATGAATCAGCTTGGCCCTGTGCCAGTAAAAGTTTATATTCAAAAGTGGGTGGGGCCTGGATTTGGTCCAAGGGTAATGGTTGTTGATCCCTGACCTAAGCTGGGGGTGAACCCGCTCCACTGGCTAGCCTGTTTAGCATGTAGAGGACCCAGGGGCTAAGAACTTCTAAAGAAGAAAACACACACACAAGTAATGCGCTGACATACTGTCAACACAAGATTTCCGAGAGATAAGAATACATAATGCTTGCATTTAGATGAATTTTATCCTAGTTAAAAAACAAACACACACTGGGGGAAGGGTAGTTAGGGAATGTGGGCTTGACAGCTGCAGTGGTGCTAATGGTAAAGAACCCTTCTGCAGTGCAGGAGATGCCGAGACTCAGGTTTGTTCCCTGGTCAGGAATCACGGCAACCCACTCCAGTATTCTTGCCTGGAGAATCCCATTGACAGAAGAGCCTGGCGGGCTACGGTCCATAGGGTCACAAAGAGTTGAACACACCTGAAGCGACTTAACATGCAAGTGTATTTAAAATAGAGAAACAACAAGGGCCTAGTGTATTGCACAAGGAACTCTCTTTAATATTGTACAACAGCCTCAATAGGAAAAGAATTTGGCAAAGAATAAAAACATGTATATGTACAACTGAATCACTTTGTTGTACCCCTGAAATTATCACACTGTTGTTAATCAACTATACTTCAGTAGAAAATAAAAAGTTAAAAAAAACACTGTTTTTATACCAGTGCCTTTAAAAGCTGCTGCTGCTGCTGCTGCTGCTGCTGTCATTTCCGTCATGTCCGACTCTGTGTGACCCATAGGTGGCAGCCCACCAGGCTCCCCCATCCCTGGGATTCTCCAGGCAAGAACACTGGAGTGGGTTGCCATTGCCTTCTCCAATGCATAAAAGTGAAAAGTGAAAGTGAAGTCACTCAGTTGTGTCCAACTCTTAGTGACCCCATGGACTGCAGCCCACCAGGCTCCTCTGTCCATGGGATTTTTCCAGGCAAGAGTACTGGAGTGGGGTGCCATTGCCTTCTCCAGCCTTTAAAAGCAATAATACAAAATCACTCTCCAAGTTAACACTTATTTAAGAATTTAAGCTATGGCACAGTAACTAAAAAATAGTGGGTTCAAAACATTAAAATACAAATAATTCTGCCTAAGTCAGTTTTAATAATTCAGCATGCTAATTTTGATTTATATTTGTCTTTCATACTCAGTGTAAATAAGTGACCTCTCTCTATATATAACTCTAATGTTGAGGCTAATATACCATGCTTTGAAATGCAAGTGAAATTTTCTCTAACCCCTTACACAGGTTAGGGCTGAATCCTAGAATTCTGACTTTTTTCCCTAAGATTTAGGTGGTACAGAGGGTTCCAAACTGGGAGGGTTCCCTATTTCTGGTGGCTCTGTAAACATTCTTCTGCTTCCAAGGCCACTGTCTGGGCGTCTACCTGCTCTTCCCATTGCAATGACACCATGACACTTTAGAGACAGCATAGACCCTTATCTTAAAGGTAACAAATGCTGTATTACCTTCTTACGAGGATTTTCTGAAGTTTTGTGCTTCAGTTCAGTTCAGTTGCTCAGTCGTGTCCGACTCTTTGCGACCCCATGAATCGCAGCACACCAGGCCTCCCTGTCCATCACCAACTCCCGGAGTTCACCCAGACTCACGTCCATCGAGTCCGTGATGCCATCCAGCCATCTCATCCTCTGTCGTCCCCCTTCTCCTCCTGCTACCAATCCCTCCCAGCATCGGAAGTCTTTTCCAATGAGTCAACTCTTCGCATAAGGTGGCCAAAGTACTGGAGCTTCAGTTTTAGCATCATTCCTTCCAAAGAACACGCAGAGCTGATCTCCTTCAGAATGGACTGGTTGGATCTCCTTGCAGTCCAAGGCACTCTCAAGAGTCTTCTCCAACACCACAATTCAAAAGCATCAATTCTTCAGTGCTCAGCTTTCTTCACAGTCCAACTCTCACATCCATACATGACTACTGAAAAACCATAGCCTTGACTAGACGGACCTTAGTCAGCAAAGTAATGTGTCTGCTTCTGAATATGCTATCTAGGTTGGTCATAACTTTTCTTCCAAGGAGTAAGCGTCTTTTAATTTCATGGCTGCAGTCACCATCTGCAGTGATTTTGGAGCCCAAAAAAACAAAGTCTGACACTGTTTCTACTGTTTCCCCATCTATTTCCCATGAAGTGATGGGGCCAGATGCCATGATCTTCGTTTTCTGAATGTTGAGCTTTAAGCCAACTTTTTCACTCTCCTCTTTCACTTTCAACAAGAGGCTTTTTAGCTCCTCCTCACTTTCTGCCATAAGGGTGGTGTCATCTGCATATCTGAGATTATTGATATTTCTCCCAGCAATCTTGATTCCAGCTTGTGTTTCTTCCAGTCCAGCATTTCTCATGATGTACTCTGCATATAAGTTAAATAAGCAGGGTGACAATATACAGCCTTGACGTACTCCTTTTCCTATTTGGAACCAGTCTGTTGTTCCATGTCCAGTTCTAACTGTTGCTTCCTGACCTGCATACAGATTTCTCAAGAGGCAGGTCAGGTGGTCTGGTATTCCCATCTCTTTCAGAATTTTCCACAGTTTACTGTGATCCACACAGTCAAAGGCTTTGGCATAATCAAATAAAGCAGAAATAGATGTTTTTCTGGAATCTCTTGCTTTTTCCATGATCCAGCGGATGTTGGCAATTTGATCTCTGGTTCCTCTGCCTTTTCTAAAACCAGCTTGAACATCAGGGAGTTCACGGTTCACATATTGCTGAAGTCTGGCTTGGAGAATTTTGAGCATTACTTTACTAGCATGTGAGATGAGTGCAACCCAAGATGGGAGGGTCATGGTGGAGAGGTCTGACAGAATGTTGGTCCACTGAAGAAGGGAATGGCAAGCCACTTCAGTATTCTTGCCTTGAGAACCCCATGAACAGTATGAAAAGGCAAAATGATAGGATACCAAAAGAGAAACTCCCCAGGTCATTAGGTGCCCAATATGCTACTGGAGATAGGTGGAGAAATAACTCCAGACAGAATGAAGGGATAGAGCCAAAGCAAAAACAATACCCAGTTATGGATGTGACTGGTGATAGAAGCAAGATCCAATGCTGTAAAGAGCAGTATTGCATAGGAACCTGGAATGTCAGGTCCATGAATCTGGGCAAATTGGAAGTGGTCAAACAAGAGATGGCAAGGGTGAATGTCGACATTCTAGGAATCAGCGAACTAAAATGGACTGGGACTTGTCAGGAAGTGGGAATTCAAGCCATGGGAAATATTCTGTGTTATATGGAGAAAGAAAAAAATAATAAAAGAACTGCTAAACAATATTTGCAAAGCCTTTTTTGTGACTTCATCAGCACAATTAAAGCATATGTTAAACATATATATATGTGATGTGTATGTGTGTATATGTGTGTGTGCATATTATTTTGCAAGACAATTCTAATACTATCAATGATCCTCATTAGCAGTTCTCTGGAAGCAATCACAAAGCTGGAGGTCAAAATTATGCCTCTTATTCAAAACTTAAAAGGGAGGAAATTCATATTTAATGTCACTTCTTGCCTTTTAGTTTCACCTTACCTACTAGTTTCAGCACCAGTAACAATAAACACGTTTAGTCCCTCTTCTGCTTGTAAAAAAAAAGGGTTTCACATTATTGATTTAACTGTGCCTTGATCTTTCTTCTCTAAATACCAATTGAAGAAAAATATTGATTAAGCCTAAAAATGCTTTATCGCAGTCTTCTTCTTAACCGTCTGTGGCATGAGGTCAATGAACATTTAATTGATTTTTGATTCATTTGTGATTAGAAAAATCAGTAAATTATTTCATTCAGCCTAAGAGGTACACTCATCACAAAGAAATTTAGTTGAGTTGAACTTTGTCCATTAAACTGAAGGGGCATCAAATGGCATAATTAAGTAAATACATAAATTTTATTTTATAAGGTGACTATTACCCTACAGGGATATGCCAGGTTCTTGGTTTACATCCAGAGTCTAGAATCTTGGCAGAGTCCTCGAGGGCAAATCTTACCTCTTGTGAGAAATGCAATTACTTCTTTAATATATACCTACTGTGGGCGAGTAGTAGGTATATACCTTTCCTGCAGTGTTTTCCCTCAGTAATAACTACAGAAAGATCTGGATTCTATCTTGCCCATTTATTCCACATGACGTTGACACCATCTTAATGCCTTTATCCTTGTGTTCGAAGACGGACTTCCTGGATGGAAGTCTAGCCAAAAATCTGCCCCTTGGGACTAAAATGCAAGAGATGTTTCTAAGTTGGTCACTGCTGTAGATCAAGAGGTCAATTCTAGACACAGCCAACCCTTTGACCTATAGGAGTAACTTTTCATGGAAAAAGGAAAAATCTGGAGTACATTATACATATTACATGACCTTGCTTTAGATGTCATGACTTTTCTATGTGTATTGCTGGAGTACATCTCCAATAATGCAGCAAAAGCAGAGATAATAATGAAGTTTGGCAAGCTCAGAGATAGTAACTGGATTTGGCAAACTTGTTTTCATTGTTTGGCTTAGAAGGAAACTTCTGTTTCTGCTGAATTAAACTGAAGTAGCTGTAACCCTGTACATCAGCGTTCTCATATAGAAAGTAGCACTCATCTACTTCACAGTAAAAGGGTAAATGAAGCATTACACGATTTTAAAATTTGTCGTAAATGCTTAATTAGTATATGGAGACACGTGATAGCAATTTTTCATAATGCTTTTGCTTAAGAGCAGTAATGTAAGGTCTGTGAAGCTATATCTGCCTCAAGGCTTCATTAAGATACTTTCCAGTGTTAGGATAGGCAAAGTACCTTATGATGCTTCTGTAAAAGAAAGAAAGAAAAGTGTGAAATGACACTGAAATAACTATTTAGCTTTTCTCCTCTTTCCTGTTTGCTGTTTGTCAACCTATCACACAGGACAGTGTATAAAGTCCTGCTAAAGTGGAATCTCTCTGTCCAAGACCGAGATTATATGGTACCTTTGTTGTTTTTGTAATTATTAACTTCTAATAATGGCTGATGAATGGTCCTGGCTTTGAAAATGTGAACACATGGAAAGTGAAGAACTCTGTGCAATAACAAGAAAGGTATCAGTTTCCGCATGGCTTTTTCTTTGTGGACACCAATCTTTTGTTTAAATTGTGCAGTCTTGTTTTGTCCCACAGTGTAAAATAATATTTTCTTGCAGAATCTTTGAAAGTAGCCAAGGAGATTCTGGTGATGAAAATGATCATGAGGAAGCGAATTGATGATTGTCAAGTTCAAACACACAGCAAATTCTGAGCATTTAAAAATCTTTATAATTGTTTTGGAGTGATTTTTGACGTGTCACAATTCAACATAAGACTGAAGTAGGCATGTGCCTATAATTATGGCAGATCATGTATGTTTCTTGTCATTTACTATACTAATGAGCAGTACTCAGTTAAGATGAAACAATAAGACTGCTACTGTACTTGTTTCTGAGTTAGTTTTGACCCTGGGTGTAACCCTATAAATAATCCCAGTTGTCCTGCTTTCTTAGATAATGCCTGTGTGCTTAGTGGCGCAGTCATGTCCAACTCTTTGCAACCCCGTGGACTGTAGCCTGCCAGGCTCCTCTGTCTCTGGAATTTCCCAGGCAAGAACACTGGGGTGGGGTGTCATTTCCTCCTCCAGGAGGTCTTCCCAGCCCAGGGATTGAGCTCACATCTCCTGCATTCAGGCCTTTCACCCACTGAGCCTTCAGGGAAGCCCCTTAGATATTGTTGTTCAGTTGCTCAGACAGGTCCAACTCTCTCCAACCCCATGGACTGCAGCACGCCAGGCTTCCCTGTCCTTCACCATCTCCCAGAGCTTGCACAAACCCATGTCCATTGAGTCCATGATGCCACCCAGCCATCTCATCCTCTGTCATCACTTTCTCCTCCTGCTTTCAATCTTTCCAGCATCAAGGTCTTTTCCAGTGAGTCAATTCTTCACATCAGGTGGCCAAAGTATTGGAGCTTCAGCTTCAGTGTCAGTCCTTCCAATGAATATTCAGGACTGATTTCCCTTAGGATGGAATGGTTGGATCTCTTTGCAGTCCAAGGGACTCTCAAGAGTCTTCTCCAACACCATAGGTCAAAATCATCAATTCTTTGGTGCTCAGCTTTCTTTATGATCCAACTCTCACATCCATGCATGACTGCTGGAAGAACTATAGCTTTGACTATATGGACTTTGGTTGGCAAAGTAATGTCTCTGCTTAGATGGTGAGGTCACCTTAAATCAAACCCACCTAAGCATAACTGGCAACTCCCTTCTTTTCCATCACTTCTTACACTTACTCATCTTTGACAAATCACTCCCATGTCCCTTTTGTGCTATGCAATTATTTCTAGCCTAGCTGAGAATATGTGTCACCATCCAATGTTAGCTGCCCTTCAGGATAAGAGTCCCAGACTCCAGAGGCTTCTAGAGTGGTTACCCTAGGGAACCCAGTTGTTCCCATCCCTCTCTTGCCCAGACAAAGATTCCTTCTACCCAGCATGAGGAGTAAAGCAGAAGACCACAGCGGCAGGAGAAACCTACCATTCACCAGTTAATTTCCTAGATGGCTATGTGTGTTGTGAACTTGTCATTAATCAGAAATTTGGCTGCTGTACGCTTTTGAGATGACTGAGTCACACTCTCATACAAGCGTACTCCTTTCAAAATTTAATGACGGTCAGTCCGTGGAGAAACGGTATTTACTACAACCAT
>SJXQ01001032.1:136684-153700 GCA_006408695.1 Aepyceros melampus
TATATATATATATATATATATATATATATATATATATATATATAGTTCTGCTTCTTTTATGGATTTATGTACTTATATTTAGGTATTTTTAAACTAGCACCTAATACCTGACAGTATTGAAAAGACAAAAGAATATTAACTTCATAATTGTCATCCAGAAGATTTCAATCTGGTTGGAGACATAAGACTATAAAAAAAAAAAAATACATGAAGATTAAGGAACAATGCAAATGTTCTTTAATGAGACAGCTTGAGTTATAGGAAGTGTCAAAAAGTTCAAGCATAGCAATAATATGATCACTTAGAGGACTCAGCAGATGAATCTTGCATCATCTCTCAACTTCTAATTTCATCCCCAGATGTTCCAATTATTTAAAGGCCTTATTACTATACTAGGCATTTCAGAATATAATAGAAGTCTTTGTCAGTTTATCTTATCTAATTCTTAAATAACTCTGATCTGTGTCAGTTGTATATTTTATGTTCATATTCCAACTGGGCTAAATTTCTTATAAAGAAAAGAATGAAGAAGAATGCTTCTCTCTTATCAGTTGCATGTGTTTTTAAAGTATTGCTTAACAAATGTTGGTCTTTATGAAATGGAGACATGTCATTCTTCTCCATTATTTGGCCAGTGTTGAAAGGCAAAATGAACTGGATTGTGACTTTTGCTTTTTTCATGATTCTTACAACCATCAGAATTAATGTTAAGCACATTTCACCCAATGCATTATGTAAGTAACCTCCATACATATTATACAACTATTTACATTAATAAACTACATTATTTTTAGACTGAGTCTAAATTTATATAAGAAATTATCAGATGAATAACTGAATTAATAATCTTGCTTTCACATTACAATTAAAAATGTAATATAAACATCACAATTTTAAAACTGAAAGGTAGAAATAATTCATTTATTTAACAAATTAGGTTACAAAAATTAAGTACTTTCTGTGAGCTTAAGTACCTTGTGACATGCTCATGCTAGTAGAAAGAGTGAAGTATTCTCATCTCAGACCTTCCAGTCTAGTGGGGATTACCATATAATTTTTAGGTTCACCATTCACCAAAACCACAGTCTTGAAAATACTGATGTATATATAACCGAAATTACCAAATTCAGCAAATGAAAATACACATCTGACTTGGGACCCACTCCTACAAACATTTCATGGGATAGATATCTATACCCTGCTGTCTATCTAAAATTCACGTTTATCCCAATGTCCTCTATTTTATCTGGCAATCTGCATACATACCTCTTATCATGTGGTGAATTATAGCCCTCAAAATTAACGTGCTAAAGCCCTAACTCTGAAAAACCTCAGAATGTGACCTTATTTGGAAATAGAGTCTTTTCAGTGATAATGACTTAAGATGAGGTTATATTGGAGTCGGTTGAATCTCCACTGCAACTTGACTGATAGGCTTACAAAATGGGGAAATTTAGACACAGAATTAAATGCAGAGAAAATGACAGGTGAAATTGAAGGCAGAAACCTACAAGTCAAGGAACACCAAACATCTCCGGCAATCCCCAAAAGCTGGGAGAGAGAAGCACAAACCAGATTCTCCCTCAAGGACCACAGAAGGAGCCGACTTGGCCGAGACCTTGATCTTGGGCTTCTAGTCTCTAGAACTGTGAGACAGCAGTTGAGTTCTGTTTTTCAAGCTGCCCATGTCTGGTACTTCGATCCAGCAGCCCAAGCAAATGTTTACACCTATCTTTAGAGAAACAAACTCAAAACGATTCTTAGATCAATAAACATATCCAGAAGAAATATTAGCAAATATTTATACAGTGCTTATGTAACTTGACGTGGTCCTTTTTACTGACCTGTAGAAATAGAAAAGTTGAAAGTATGATTCCCTTCACTTACTGAAGGTATAAAACAAAACCTCTTCAATGGATGGATATTTTTCTTAGTTCCCCAACAAGTAGGTACAGAGCTCATCCTACACTAACTCCGTATCTAATTAAGCAAGCATGTGCTCTCTTGTGCTGCTTTTTATGGGAACTCTCTGTAGTTTTCTCCTTCTTTCTTTAATTGACAGACACTTGGAGCTGCTGCTCCAGGAGTGTGTTTTTCCTCCCTCTCTGCTTCCCTCCCTCCCTCCCTCTAGGTCTCTCTTGCCTCGTCTCTTCCTTTCCATCCAGCTGTTTCACAGGCCTCAGAGTCAGCATCTACCTCTGCTGCTGGTTTTTTTCATCCTACAATACAGGCCTTTGTTCTCTAATTTCGGTGATTTCATATTTGCTATTTGAGCCTTTCCTAAGAGTCTCTCCTTTAAACTCAGGTCTTTTCTGCGCCTTCGAAGTAGGTCGTCTGTATCTATTTTAAAAGGTCATTGTTCTCGGCTTGCACCTCTGCTTCCGCTCCTGAGCTCTGGTGGATCTCTGCCCCCACCCGTCAAGGATCCCACACCTGAGCTGCCTGCCTGCTTACTCTCAGCACTTTTCCTAATGGCTGTGCTTATTAAATTTTCTGCACATTCAACCAAATTCTGGGAATTTATGACTATCATGTTTGCTGCTTTATCATCCTTATTTTGCATGCTTCATTTAAAAAAAAAAATACTAGCTTTTATTTCCTGTGAACTCAATTTCTACCTGCTTAGGTAGGGTATTTGAGGCCATATGTTCAATAGGTGTCTCTTGGGTATTCCTTTTCCATTGACTCTGCCCTGTGGCATCTGCAGTCAGTTTCCAGGTAGTTATGACAATTTCCCTGAATAAGCATTTAAGATTTTTTTGTTGTTGTTAACTTGTTGCTTAAGTTATTTAGTATTATATTAATAAAAATATTTTTCATTTATACTTTTTTAAAAAAGTCTTTATTGAATTTGTTACACTACTGCTTCTGTTGTGTATGTCCTGGTTTTTTGTCTTTGAGACGTGTGGGATCTTAGAACCTCGACTGGGGATTGAACCTACAACCCAGGACTGGAAGTTGGGATCTTAACCACTGGACTGCCAGGGAAGTCCCATCCTTTATTCTTCATTATTGATAATAACAAGCATTCACTGGACACATGTGTGCCAAATAAGCACCTCATATTTAGTAGTGTTCATTAATACTTATTATTTTTTGAATATTGATTTTGTTTCTGCCATAAGTAAAAGAAATTGACATATTTGGTTTCAAATAATGAACACATTGGGCAAATACATGAAATCTGAGTCTTACATAGGACATGCCACTGACCAGGGTGGTCCCTGGAGTAACGGACAGGTTGGCAATGAGTTCACACGTCACAAGAGAACAGGGACTGACTAGCTTCACTTCTTGTTGTTTAGTGTCTAAGTTATGTCAGGCTGTTCGCGACCCCACTGACTCCAGTCCACCAGGCTCCCCTGTCCATGGGATTTCCCAGGTGAGAAAACTGGAGTGAGTTGCCGTTTCCTTCTCCAGGGGATCTTACTGACCCAGGGACTGAACCTGCGTCTCCTTCAGTGCAGGCAGATTCTTTACCTCTGAACCCCCAGGGAAGACTGACCAGCCTAAAGACTTGCAGACATTGGGAATCTCTTCCAGCTGGCCCCACCCCTCAACATTCACGGGAGAGTCTTAACTCCACATGACATGACTGTAAAAGGCCATCGTTACCACTAGGGAACTGGGCTATGACGCTGTCCTGAGCCGTGCGGTGCTTAGTCACTCAGTCGCGGCCACTCCTTGTGACCCTGCGGACTGTAGCCCGCCAGGCTCCTCTGCCATGGGATTCTCCAGGCACGTGGGTAGCCTATCCCTCCTGCAGGGGATCTTCCCAGCCTAGGAATCAAACTGGGGTCTCCTGCTTATTACAGGCAGGTTCTTTACCCGCGGAGCCACCAGGAAAGCCCCGTGTTATTTAAGTACAATATCCTGGCTGCTTGAAGGGCCTTCTTCCTCAGTCCGCATCCCAGAAGCTGGTCTCATGCAGTAGTGTTAATTACTAGTGTGTGCCGAAATTCCCAAGGGCCTTGTGTTTCCCCAGCTAGAACGTGAGCCCTGTTCTTATTCTCAAGTTTCACCATAATCCAATACTCCCTCCCCAGCTCCTGGTAGCAACCTTCTTCTCCCATCCACTGGGACACGGCTTCTCATATTTATAACTACTAGCTGGGAGCCGGATTCAATTCGCCAACACCTAAAGAAACAGAAGTCATCGGCACTGTCTCCCCTGCTAATCTTGTGTGTGACTTCTATCAGGGAACAGCTGGCTGCCTGCTTGATTAGCCTGTGTATGTGGAAAACAGCTGGATTAGATTGTACATCTCCAGGTCATCTGAAGCATTGTGATTTAAACTTCTGAACACCCACCTTATAGCAAGACTTACAAATGAAATAGTCACTTTCCCTATTTTAAAAATGTACCACCAAAGAAAGAAAAAATATAACCATTACTATGAACATGTCAAGCGTACACAAATGTATACATGTCAAGTCTATACAAAAATAAGGGAAGCGGTGTCATAATTTGTATGTACCCACCTCCAACTGTTGTCCACTGTGATGATTAAATTTCCGTGCAAACTTGAATTGGGCTAAGGGATGCCCAGACAGCTGGTAAAACATTATTTCTGGATGTGTCTGTGGGGATGTTTCCGGAAGAAATAAGCCTTTGAATTGTAGACTGGATAAAGATCACCCTCACCAGCGTGGGTGGGCATCACCCAATCTGTTGAAACCTGAATAGAACAGACAGGAGGAGAAAGAGTGAATTCGCTGTCTCTGCTTGAGTTGAAGCATGCATCTTCTTCCTCTTTCTTCATCGGTGCTTCTGGTTCTTGGGCCTTAGACTGGAACTTGCACCCTGGATTCCCCTGGTTCTTAGGCTGTTGAATCCAGGCTAAATTATGTCACTGGCTTTTCTGTTTCTCCAGCTTGCTGAAAGTCGATGATGGGAATTTATGACCTTGGTGACTCCATGAGACAATTCCTATAATAAATCTCTATCTTATCTGTCTCTCTGTGTGTGTGAGTGTGTGTGAGCACATGTACCCAGTTACTCTGACTCTTTTGTGACCCTATGGACTGCAACTCACCAGGCTCCTCTGTCCATGGGAGTCTCCAGCAAGAATACTGAAGTGGGTTGCCATGCCCTCCTACTGGGGATCTTCCTGACCCAGGGATCAAACCCAAGTCTCCTGCATTGGCAAGCAGATTCTTTACCACTGAGTCACCTGGAAAGCCCTATCATCCATCTCTCTATCTCTGAATTTATCTATCTATGTATCATTTATCCGTCTTTCTATCTTATTGGCTTCAATTCTTTGAAGAACCCTGACTAAGACATCTTCTCATAACTAACCTTGTTTCCTTTCTACTCATAACCATTTCTCTCTCTCCTGACCACTGTAGTTGATTATTTTAAATCAAGTATCCCAGATACATAGAGCTTCATCTTTGTATATATATCTAATTATATCTAAACCACAGCTCAACTTTTTTATATAATGATAATATCATTATCTCTCTAAATTAATAATTCCTTGATATCATCGGTTGTTTAGACACTGATTCAAATTCCCCATATACCTTCTCACACTCCTGCTAGTTGATCATTTGAATAAGAGTCCAATATAATGAGGTTTATAAATATATGTCAGTGAAATTTAAATAACTTCAAGGAAACAAGTTTTTAATTAGTAATGGGAAATACTAATTATCAGTCAGAAATACAAAATAAATGAAAAGTTGATGCACCACTTTTAACTGTATCATCTCTTTATTGTGTCTGTAGGAATGCAATTCAGCAGAAAATTAGCCCTTACCTTGAAAGAAGAGATCATATGCACAATTACCTATAATTGTGGATTACCCAAAAGCCTGCTTTTAATATAAGCAAAGTGGTTTGCCTGAAATTCCACCAGGAATATAAGAGATCCTTCATTCTGTAGGAAAAAGAAAGCTGTGGATCATATTAGCTAGTGTACGACCTTGTGCAGACATACCGCATATATGGTTGCACACACAAATAAATAATGCTGTGCTTTTCAAGACATTGTTTAAAGGATGCTCTGACCAGGGTACCCTGATGAAACAAAATTCCATAACCTCAGATTAAAAAAAAAGCAAAGGCATCACAATCATAAGCTTGGCTGGACTTACTGAATCTGGATAAATGCATTTTTGCCTTTGCCAGACCTTTTCTGAGTTTTATTACTCTTTGCATTCTGACTACTAACTGAAAACAGGATCCCTTCAGATTCCTGGGCAGCTTGCCACTACTTTGGGCCAAGGGGCCAATAAAAATCATTAGCAATACATAAATTTCATCCAGTGGGCTTTCCTGAACATGTGCAAGTGTTCCTAAGGTCTGAACACTGAAACCCACATGTTCTGTCTCATCACGTGCTCCTCGTTTGCTGGCAATTGGTTAGACTCAAATCCGCTATGTGATTACATTGTAATTTATGTCAAATGAGGATCAATATACCATTCAAGTACACTAATAAGATGTGATTAGATAGACACTTTTGTTCATAAAAGACAGTAGATAAGACTAACAGTTCAATGTACCCAATGCATCTTCTGAATTGTAATTTATTCGCTTGCAGTGAGTCTGATATGAATATATTCATAAAAGGAAATACTAGAATGAAGTATGTTCATAATTATCATGATGAGGTGTATCAGCCACTTTACAAAATTGAAAATTCCTACTTACAGTTTTTTCATTTTAAGATTTACAATTGCCCTTTGACGAGGCTAGTGAAATTGCCATTTGTTTCCGTTTGAATTTCAAACATTGTTTTTGAAAGTGAAAAATGTTTCATGAAAAACGTATCTTCACACATAAGCAACCCATATCTACACAAACAAATACACTCCAAAGATTCCATGAGGTGTATTTATTCTGATGTTTAATTAAAACCTGCCAATATCACAACTGCCATACAATGTGCTATCACGGTGTCTCCTGAGCCTATAACCCCCTGACTTCCACCCTATTCCCAGGATTTGGTTTGGCTACATTAGGCAGAAACGATAAAATAAGAAGTAGCATTTCAGGAACAGAGAACACAGAGGAGCAGAAGATAAAGTATTAAAGGGGAAAAACATGTACAATGAAACTCTTTTTAGGCGCTGTTTTAACTAAGTTGTTATCTACCACATTTATCTGATTTCCAATGATATACTTCTTTCTGGTGAATTAACTTTATGTTCTTGATCCTAGAAATCACATTTAAAATGAAATCTAAAGTAAAAAAAAAAAAAATTAAAGGACACCTCCTTCTTAATTTAAACCAGAGGCTGACCTACTTTAGACTAAAGTAATCTAGTGGGAAATACATTTTGGCTATAAACAACTACTTTAAAACATTTAACAACAAACTAACACCTCTTTGTACACTAATAAATTAAATACAAATTAGGGCCAAAGAATTTCATTTTTTTCCTTTAATTTCAATAAAATATCAAGTGTTTGTTTTGTTTTGTTTTCTGAAGGAGAGTTCAGAGAATCTAAAACTTGAGAAATGTATTCTATACACCGGCAGCATTTTATTAAACTTGTTCTAAACAGATGGGTATCTATTTATAAAAGCTCTGGGGAAGATAGATCCACATGTCATTCTAATAGTCACCATAATCCTACAATTCTTCAGTTCTCTTTCACGGACATGCATATATTTTTATTTCACCAAAGGATGAAATAAGAAACAATTTTAAGTAAATTAGACATTAAGGCAAGAACATAGCAAGTGGATGCAATTTATTTGAAAACAATAGGATAGAAGATTAATATTTAGCAGTTTCAGAAAAGATTATTTTTCCTCAACATAAAAAAAATCTTTTAAAACTATGTTTTTCTAACACATTGGCTATTTATATCCAAAAACACCTGTGAGAAAATTAATTTGCTTTTATTTAAATTTAGATGGTTTTTATTTTTTCCCCTTTATGGAGCAGAAGTCCTTTTTTCTTCAAAAGCAATGTATACTGTTTATATACAAATTGTTCTTGTTTAGTTGCTAAGTCATCTCTGACTCTGTGATCGCATGGACTGTAACCTGCCAGGCTCCTCTTTTCATGGAATTTTCCAGGCAAGTATCCTGGAGTGGGCTATCATTTCCTTCTTCAGGGGATCTTCCCGACACAGGGATCGAATCCGCGTCTCCTGTGTTGACAGGCAGATTCTTTACCACTAAGCCACCAGGGAAGCCTGATCACTTCACACAGGATGTCAATAACCCTGTGTCGATTTCTGATAACTCTAATCAGGCATGCTGACTCCAGAAGCAAGTGGAGCTGCAGTGACTCACACTCGGTGGGTCAGCCTCTGCCTCCCCCATCGCTGGCTTTCCTCCACCCCTTATAGGAGCGGCTCCGAAAACCATCCTCCAGTGACACAAATGCAGGCTGTGCTCCTTCATAGTGCCCAGGGAATCCAATCTAAGTCACTCTCAATATTGCAAAGTGAATTTTTGTTGTTGTTCAGTCGACAAGTCATGTCCAACTCCTCGCAACTGCCATGAACTGCAGCATGCCAGGCTTCCCTGTCCCTCACCAGGCGAATACATTATTTAAAAATCCATTCGAGAAATTTTGGTATGCAGTTTTTCAGTCCGTGTTTAATCGTTGCTTCAATGTCACCTAAAAATATAACTGCTTACAATTCTTGTTGGGCTGGAAAATCAACAAGTAAATTTGGAACCTACGAGGCCTCTTGGTAGGCTTTGCTGGTGGAGCCAATGGTAAAAAATCCACCTGCCAATGCAGGAAACCTAGGTTTGATCCCTAAGTCAGGAAGATGCCCTGGAGAAGGGGATGGCAGCCCACTCGTGTTCTTGCCTGGGAAATCCCATTGACAGAAGGGTCTGGTGGGTTACAGTCCATGGGGTTGTAAGAGTTGGACAGGGCTGTAGAGACTTAGTCCATTCCCATGCAGGACTCTTGATGCTGGAAATACACCATAGGATTTATTTATTTATCTTCATTTATTCTCAAGCATAAACCAAGGACATAGTCTCCAATACAAGTGCTTGCACCCTGAGAAGACAAAACACACTCAGAAAAGGTTTCATTTTGCAGAAATACTATATTGCTACTATTTCTGTCATTTCTGCATTTTTACTTCTTATCCATAATCATATTACATATGTCTTTGCTATAAGCCACCTCAACACTTTCAAAAAACAAATATATATGCCATTAATAGTGATTAAAATGGTTCTAATAGTCATGAAAAAGATAAGGATCACAGGCTTTGGAGAAAGGGCACTTTTTAAATTGACAGAGGCAGGAACTACATTCCAGAAAAAGGATCAGCCTAGAAGAAGTATCAAAAAGCAAATGTTCTCTTGGTATGTTTGAAGTCATGCGTAGACCAATTTAACTAGAGTTTATGTTACAGAGTTGCAGGGGATAAGTTTGGAATGCTAAATGCTGCCAACATGGCTATGAATGACAAGATAAGGAATGTATTTGTATGGAGAAGAGGGTTGAGTTATTCCGGATAGGAATAGACTTCTCTGAAAAATCTTTACGTTATTGTTTGGACTATGATACATAATACAACTGTTTTATAATGCAAGAGATTAAAAAATAAAATAGATGTTCACTAAAATTGGATATCAAATTTAATGAACATAGAATATGCTGAGCAGGAGACATATCCACACAAAGGAAATAAAGTGACTTCAGGGGCTTCCCTAGTAGCTCACCACTAAAGAATCTGCCTGCAGTGCAGGTGATCTGGGTTTGATCCCTGGATGGGGAAGATCCCCTGGAATAGGAAATGGCAACCCACTCCAGTATCTAGCCTGGAGAATCTCATGAACGGAGGAGCCTGGAGCGCTGCAGTCCATGGGGTTGCAAAGGGTTGGACATGACTGGGACGACTGAGCATGCACGCAAAGAGACTTCAGAATAAAATCAAAGATTTGATTCAGTTAAAATACTCCTAAGAACTCCTTTTCAATTCCCTAAAGTGTGTATTTACTAGCTTATGAAATGTTAAAGGCCTAGAATCAATGGCAATGCAGCAGAAATGTGCACTCTGAGAATTTCTTACTGAAATTAACCAAGACACTTCAAAGTAAAGACAGGCAATTCCAGTCTGTGGCAGAAAATATTCATGGTGATTCCGGGAAATGTTGTACCAGAAAGCAAGAGAAGCCAAAAAATCTAATGAGTTTATGTCAGAAAGACACCATGGCGCTCATGAAGGCTTTTCAATTAGCCAAGGATGGCTAATTGATTTTAATCTGAACATCTAAAGACAGCAATCACAGCGGCAAGGACTGTGATTGATTGAAATATGTGGATTCTGTAATGCCAATGATTTCAGAGTGGGGACCAAAGAATCTATATTTCAACACAATTCATCAGGTAGGCGTACACACAAGAACCAGGAACATGTGAGAAGTACCTTCCTGCCAGAGGAATAGCTCTAATGATCTCTGTCTTCTAGTCTCATCCCTTCTTGTTTCTGCTCAGTTCAGTTCAGTTCAGTTACTCAGTTGTGTCCGACTCTTTGCAACCCCATGGACTACAGCATGCCAGGCTCCCGGTCCATCACCAACTCCCAGAGCTTACTCAAACTCATGTCCATTGAGTCAGACCATCTCATTGTCTGTCAGCCCCTTCTCCTCCTGCCTTCAGTCTTTCCCAACCTGAGGGTCTTTTCCACTGAGTCAGTTCTTCGCATCAGGTGGCCAAAATTTTGGAGTTTAAGCTTTAGCATCAGTCCTTCCAATGAATATTCAGTACTGATTCCGTTTAGGATTGAGTGGTTGGATCTCCTTGCAGTCCAAGGGACTCTCAAGAGTCTTCCTCAATACCACAGCACAAAAGCATAAATTCTTTGGCACTCAACGTTCTTTATAATCCAACATCCATACATGACTACTGGAAAAACCATAGCTTTGCCTAGACGGACCTTTGTTGCAATGTAATGTCTCTGCTTTTGAATATGCTACCTAGGTGGGTCATAGCTTTTCTTCCAAGAAGCAAGTGTCTTTTAATTTCATGGCTGCAGTCACCATCTGCAGTGATTTTGGAGCCCAAGAATGTAAAGTCTGTCACTGTTTCTACTGTTTCTCCATCTATTTGCCCTGAAGTGATGGGACAGGATGCCATGATTTTAGTTTTCTGAATGTTGAGTTTTAAGCCAACCTTTTTTTAAAGCAACATTTTAAGTTTTAAGTGGAGTTTTTGCTACTGTATCATTAACCATTCTCAGTTTACTGGGACACTTCTTTTAGCCTGCCCTTGCTCTCATATGCTATTAAGAGCATCTGTGTTTTCCTCGCTCTTCTTCAAATGACTTTACAACCAGGCCATTACAATTGAGTAGAATGTCCTGAGATTCACCAGCTACCCTTAAACATGCTGAGCGATGCTGGGTGGTCACCTCTCACCGTTTTCTTTCTTGCTGCAGGTCTTTATACCCTATTACCCACATCCCCCTTCAACAGCACCTAAATCCCTTCAGCCCCTCACCATCATCATCCTTTTTGCTCCTCGCCTGTAATGGGTGTCGAGATAGGGGATCTATTCTCGCAGATCCATCCTGATGTTATCACGCTGGCTCCATCTGGAAATGGAGTGGTGACATTAGTGGTGTCTTTTACCTGAACTCAAACTTGCTTGAACCTTTCTAAAAGACAGATGAAATATCCTTCCCCAAATCGTAAAATTCCACTTGCAGATTCCTAATCTTTCAAATGTCCATAATGTCATAAACCCAGCTCCTGTACAGATATGTTTTCACTGGGAAGAGTCACAAACCCTAAACTAAAGAGATTTCGTTGTCTCTTCTGAATCCTTGCATTTGCAGCTCCAGTTCTCTTCTGACCTGCTTGACTGTGTCCTTCAGGAACTGGAAGCTGTGTAGCACTCTCTCATTTGTCCCCTGCCCACTCTTTTTTCTCACTAGTCCTATTTTAGTTTCTTGATCTTCACTTTAGATAATCTACATACATTACTAAATGCAAAAACAGTCTATTTTACCATTTCTTGTCTTATATTTAGTGGCAGGTTTTTTTCCTGGATATGCAACTACTGACATCTTAAAATGAAAACAAACCTTCTTTTTCCAGTAATTAAAAATTTGAACTTCTTCCTCTTATAACAGAAGTTTTTTTAAAAAGAAAACATCTTCCATGTAATTTCCAAATTTCCAAGATAGTGTGAAATTAGTTTTAGCGATTGCAATATCATGATAAGATAAAGCAGCAGTTTTCTCCTTGCAGTTTATAATTCTCACTTTCCTATAAGCTCTGTCAATAATTTTGTGCATGCCAATTTGCTGTAGTTCTATTTTAGGTGACTACTGTGTGTATCTTGATATACCTCCTTCAATGGGATACACTCACAGACTGATTTTAGACCATTTGACATTATTAGGATCCTTTGATTAAATTCATACTTTTTTGAATTTTTCTAAAAGATGAAATTTCCTTCCTCAAATCATAAAATTCCCCTTGCAGATTCCTCATCTTTTAAACACTTATTTGTGTTGCAAATCCAACTCTTGTACAGATATGTTCACCCAGTTTTCTCTGGGAAGAGTCGCAAACCGTAGAACGAAAGAGATTTCTCTATTTCTGCCTGAAATCCTTGTGTTTGAAACTGCAGTCCTCTTTTGAGCTGCTCAACTCCGTCCTTCAGGAGTTTAGAGGCTGTGTCGTTTTGACCTTCTCTGTGTTCCATGTTCCAAGCACCAGAATGGAAGGGCAAACCCCCAGAAGGGAGAGGACAAGCAGCCCTCAGCCGTTCTGAAGCCCCATCTGCTCACTTAACGTGTAAGGAAACTGGCCCAGAACACTCAAAGCAAAACAAAACACACCTGTTTACGCAAACTGTCTTCGTATTTCTCCTCCTCCCCAACCTCCCCACCTCCACTATCATTCTTCCCCCTCCCCTTTCTTCTATTATTTGTTTGTTTGTTTCAAATGGGAGTCTGTGTTAATCTTTTCATCACTTCTGAAAAATTGACTCGTATCCTATCTCATGATGGACGTCGACTGGAACCTACTGCTAGTGATCAGTCCTCAGGGACATCGCCTTTTCCTTTCCTAGTATTTATGGGGTTAATTCTTCAAGCATTCTTTTGAACTTTCTTAACTTTTGCGCCCTTGAGTTGCACTTTCCCCTGTGTTCCTTCTTGATTTATCTTCCCCTGCACTCAGCCTGTTGCGAGAGGAGGTTCTCCTTCTGGTCCTGCTATTCTCATCTTCTGTATTTGGTTTCCCGTCCATTCGTTCACTGTGCATCTTACCCCGCTTTCTCTCCATCATCTGAGGACTGCAGACACCAGTGTCTTTGCTGATGTGTTTTCTGTCTCCTGTTCTCTGCAAGATCCATCTCCACCCTGCTGGTCTTCTGTGGCATCTCAGGTCTTTCTTCTGTGATATATGCCTTCCTTGTCTTTTTCCCTTCTCACCTCAACCTGAAATCAGTCTTTGCTTTATTTCTTTCTATTTCTTCCTGAAGGTACCCTCCTTCCTCACTTATTATCCTAGAATCTTTGTTATATTCATTTAGGAGAATGTTACCATATCCATTCTTTTTTTTTTTTAATTTCTCAAACTTTCATACCGAGACCTTGAAGTGGGTCCAGCTGTCAGGCAGTTTGCACAGATAGAATGTCTCTTTGCATCATAAGAGTTGCAGGTATCTTACTGGAGAATGTGCCATGTTCCTTTCCTCCACACTAAGCTCCCATTTCCTGACTGCGCATTGCTCCCAGAGGACTTCTGGTGCTTTTCACAAAACATGGGCTGATTTGTCTTTTTTTATAAGGACAGTCCTTCTTTGTTTCCACTGGAAAACACCTGGCAAGTGGCTAATCCCTCCCTCTCCTTGCCACGTTTCTATTTCACATGTATGTTTCCTCGTCCAAATCCCGAACCTGTCTGCTGCACTTGCTGGAAACACTGACGCAGGGCAGGATCTTCTTAGTTCCCAAACACTCACCATTTATCCCACTAACTGGAAGCAACACCGTGTCTCCTAGTTACGTTTTTCAGCCAATTTTAAGACAGCAAAAAGTTAATACTGATAGATATGTTGATAACAATAAGATAAACAACATAAATACAACAGAAAATAAATATCTAGACACCATGTGGTTCCTGTTTTGGGTTCTACCTACTTATTCTATTTGAGCTGACCCGAGCTGCACTGTGAGCCTAATTTCAGAATGGCAAGATTCATACTTATTTATAGTTCATGCTGTCCTACTATCATTTTTTATTTTTTTAAATTTCACCACTAAGTGTTGATCATTATTGTCTTTATCAATGTATTTGAATTACTATAATGTTCTTCCGGAGAAGGCAATGGCACCCTACTCTGGTATTCTTGCCTGGAAAATCCCATGGATGGAGAAGCCCGGTAGGCTGCAGTCCATGGGGTCGCTAAGAATTGGACACGACTGAGTGACTTCACTTTCACTTTTCACTTTCCTGCATTAGAGAAGGAAATGGCAACCCATTCCAGTGCTCTTGCCTGCAGAATCCCAGGGACGGGGGAGCCTGGTGGGCTGCCGTCTGTGGGGTCACACAGAGTCAGACACGACTGAGCGACTTAGCAGCAGCAGCAGCATAACGTTCTTCACACTATTATTTTCTGTTTTTCTTCTCTCCAGTGCCTTCTAATTGATATTACACTTGCACAAGAAGCCAAGTGTGCTTCTAAAATGTCATAAATCAAGTCATATCTGATATCAAATCATATCAATCATGTAAATGTAAAAAAAGCAAGTCCGAATATTGGGTGATTTCACCAAGATTATTGAACAAGTTAGAGACAAAGCCAGGTAGAATTCAAGCTTACAGTTTCCTAGATCAACATATACACTATATTACTATATATAATTCCTTCTTCTCTGCCTATCTAAGTAATGCATGTGTTAGCATGATAATCTGGAGAGCTAAAGACACAATGACATCAATGATTCAATGGACTTGGGAAATTCTGGGAGATGGGGACAGAGAGGGAGGCCTGGCATGCTGCAGTCCACGGGGTCGGAAGAGTCGGACATGACTTGGTGACTGAACAATAGCAACAGTATGGCTTTAAAATTGACTAGTATTATATAAAATTTTCATAGATATACATGAACATGTGCCTTAAAGAAAACTTGTTATCATCTATCCAAAACCTTGTGAAAGACAAGCATCCGTACAGCTATTATTGCTTTTAAAATGCTTTAGAAATAAAAAAAAATTGATATGTACAACATGCAGTACTTTGAATAAATTAATACCTCAATATTACCACAGAACAAGGAAATAAATCAATTTACAAAAAGGAAAATAAATTATTACTGTTCAGTAACTCTCTGGATCATACCACAAGTCTCTAAGGAGTATGAATTTCTCAGTTGTCATCCTTCTAAGTTGTAAATGCAACCATCTCAACTGTTAAAGTGCTAAAAATCTGTCCACGAGCCAGCAATATCATCTAAGCTGTTAACATTCTCTTTTCATGTTAATTTTTGGTCATTTCTTATAACCATAGGCAAAGAATCCAATATGCAAATGTATAAACTCTTTGAAGGGTACTTTACAATTTTTTTCCTACATCTCTAGAACACCTAGTACTATGTTTTGAACACAGAAGTAGATGTTAAATATCTAATTTGTGAAGAAATATGAATTAAGTGACATGTACACCAAGTTGGTTTTCATTTATTAGTGGAGACAAGTTAAAATATTTTAGATCTCCGTATTTTTTTTTCATGCAGTGTGCAAATTCTTCTTTAAAGGGACATCAAGAAGTTGAAATAAATCTTTGCCCTGAACAGTAATGCAATTTCTTTTGCTCGGTTTTAGATAAAATAGAAAGCTGATTAAAATAGCAGTTTTTAGAAAGTAAAACTATATACTGTCTTACGCTTCTATCCATGTTAACGTCGCCATTGTTACATACAGGGAAGGCTTAGATAGTTTTTAAAGAGTTCCATGAATCCAGTAACATATGCGCTCTGAGTAAGCACTCCTGTGCCCCTGGATTCACCGTGTGTCTGCTTGTCTGTTTCCTTTTCGCTCTCCACATCCTCCGGCTACTGTTTCAAGCGCAGAAGGTGGGCTTCATTGCCAAAACATGTTGCACGGTTCCTACATGCTTCGTATATCACGCCCTCAAAGTCTTCCTGTTAGCTTCTCAATAGGTATGAGACACTATTGTACAGCTGAAGAAATACTGGAATTGCCAAGAAAGCTAATAGCAACAGTAACCCCGTAAGACCGTCCCTCCTGATTTCATCACTTCAACGCCCTTGTTTGTGTTTCTTTGACTCCTTCACGTGGGATAGTCCTCTGCCCACCTTCATGCTCTCCCTGTGGTTCACCTCAATCTGTCTTCCTCTCCCCCTGGCTGCCAGCCAGCTTCTGAACCAGCAACCGGGCTATTTATAACACATGGGCTGCAAAGGTGAATGTTTCCTATCGGGGAAATATTCCTTGTCTCTTGTCACTAAGGCCACTGTCCCAAAGGATCCAGGGCTGTGTTAGTACTCTCGACTTCTCGAGCAAGAAGTGTCAGTTTATGCTCAGAGCCTGAACCACAGTACATTGGAATGTAATCTCGAGGCCCTTTGAGCTTTGCCAAATTTCTTGATGTGGAATATTGCATGTTAAGTGTTTTCTCTCTAGAATGTGGTTTTTGTTCAGCATTCTGGTTGGAAGAACACAAAACTACATCAGACTTGAGTGGATTTTGATCTGAAAGAGAAAAAAAAAATACTCAACATTATAAAATTCTTATTAGTCTGGACAAGCAAATGTCAGAAATGAACGCTATCATTTTGTTACAAAAATGAATGCGTTAAAGATCCGAATCACATATGTTAAGAAAATATGGTTTCCTTGAGTCTAATGAAGAAAATCTTGAAAAAGGGAGGGCTGTCTGCTTTGACGCACCTGCTCTGCACTCCCATGGCAAGCTGTATGATACAGAGCATTTTATAAACTATTGCTAGTGTTAGCTTTCCTCCTTACCTGAATGTTTCCTGAATTCATCTTGGTAGTCACCTGTTTTTATATATATATATATATATATATATATATA
>SJXQ01001032.1:154030-174357 GCA_006408695.1 Aepyceros melampus
ATAAAAGCTTTCCTACCACACAAGAAGAATGGAGTAGTGACCACAGTGCTGAGTCATTGCCACAAAGACAGTATAACTTGCAGTGTTTAAAATAGTATCTGGCCCTTTGCAGAAAAATAGTTCACTAGCCTAGGTTCTGGAATACTTATCTGTTAAAAGTATGAATAAATTTATGATCTTACATGTACAGTACAGAATAATTTCCTTTAGGTATTCATTCAAGTATTCATTAATCCCAGCAGAATTCTCTGGAGTCAGATAACCCAGCATTTTATAATAGATTCTTTATATTATGCTGCTTCTCTTGCTTGTTTTTTTCTGTCATCTCAACTACATTCGATGCCCCTTGAGGACAAAAATCATATCAATGAGTACCTGATAAATATATATTTTTATTTGTACATTCCATGTACTACATGTTTTGAAATAAGGAATATTATGTCAATAATGCCAATTTTCAGAATATAAGCAGTCTCTGCCTGAGAATTAAACAGCATTCTTGATTGGCAGTGCTCTGTTTTCAGTTACACCATTCTTTTATTATTGCCTAACATTCATATTGGGCTTCCCAGAGGGCTCAAGTGGCAAAGAATCCGCCTGCAATGCAGAAGACCTGGGTTTGAGCCCTGGTTCAGGAAGAACCCCTGGAGAAAGAAATGGCAACCTTCTTCAGTATTCTTGCCTGGAGAATTCCATGGACAGCGGAGCCTGGCAGGCGACAGTCCATGGGGTTGCAAAGAGGTGGACACAACTGAGTAATTAACACTTTCAGCATTCATATAACACAAATATTTTTGGCACACATTCTTGGAAATAATTGATTGAGTCACATTGAGTATATATTCAATTTTATCTTATCAAACAAAAGAAAAATAAGGGAGTGGGGAAGAAGGGAAAAAAGAATTAGAGAAAGTAAGCAGTAAAGCAGGAGGGTATAGAAACAGGAAGTGAAAGTCACTCAGTCGTGTCTGACTCTTTGTGACCCCATGGACTTTATGGTCTATGGAATTCTCCAGGCCAGAATACTGGAGTTGGTAGCTGTTCTCTTCTCCAGGGGATCTTCCCAACCCAGGGACTGAACCCAGGTCTCTCACATTGCAGGCAGATTCTTTACCAGCTGAGCCACCAGGGAAGCCCAAGAATACTGGAGTGGGTAGTCTATCCCTTCCCCAGCGGATCTTCCTGACCCAGGAATCAAACCAGGGTCCCCTGCACTGCAGACAGATTCTTTACCAACTGAGCTATCAGGGAAGCCCATAGAAACAGAAAGGATAGAACCCATTCAGAAACAAAAGGAGGGGAAAATTGCAGACTTGCCCAAAATGTTTTCTAAGATTTTTCAAACTGGTTTTTGCACCCAGAAGCGATGTTTCTGACTACGGATCTGTCAGTTTAAAGATGTACTTCTTTATAGCTTCACCTCACAAAATTCAATATAAATTATTTCAGAATAGTCATTACCCTGAACACATAAAAATTACATTATTGGGTTAATGCCCGAAGAATATTTTACACATCATCTTTCTACTTAGAGTTCATCATGAGTTAAACATTTACTGTCTGTCAAGCATACTCCACTTAATCTCCTATGCATCAATATGGAAAATACAGAAAAGAAGACCTCTGAATAGTCTCACTTGGTTTGTGTTGTCTACACATGGGCTTCCCTAGTGGCTCAGATGGTAAAGAATCCGAGTGCAATGCAGGAGACCTGGGTTGGTTCCCTGAATTGGGAAGATCCCCTGGAGAAGGGAACCCACTCCAGTATTCTTGCCTGGAGAAGTCCATGGACAGAGGAGCCTGGCAGGCTACAGTCCACCGGGTCGCAAAGAGTCAGACATGACTGAATGGCTGACTTCCACTTCCCTACCTACACACGATTATTTTTGCAGAAGATGTTTAACCTCTTGCAAGTGAAATTCACTTTTTTGAAATGGTGTTACAAGGGTCCAACAGATTTTCCTGTCTCAATAATTCCTTTGATGTTCCTTCGCCACATTTCTGTTGATTTCTGCTCTTCCTCGGATGGATCACTAAAGAAGAAACACCTTTGACAATTTGCAAATACATTCTTCCTCTATACCCAGCCCTTCCCCAGAAGCATACAATCTTTATCTATCTGCAGGTCTGCCAAATACTGGCTCCGGAAACTGAATCACATAAGTGAAGCTCCCATTTCCTAAGAAGAGAGAATGAGAAGGGGTGGTGAGATAAACAGACTGATGAATTTAAGAGGCAAACAGCAAACAAGGGCATAAATATCTGATTCTCTAGGGACTCCTTTTTGATCAATGACACACCCTCCCCAAAGGCAAGGGGACACCAAGCCAAATTTTGCAGATCTCAACTGTGAAACTTCTGGTAAAACCATCACCGCTTAAATCATAGTTAATGATCTTTCAATAGAAGTTAAAATGTCATCCTTATTTAATGATGTCGAATAAGAGGCCATCATTTAAAGTATATCACAGCTTCTTCTTTACTGGTTTAAATTTTGATGTATTTGAAACCAACTGTGGAAGAGGGATACATGCAGTCTGATTCACCTTGAATGCCTGAGCAACTCATTTTGCCTGGCTTACAAATGACAGCGTGACTATAATAGCTCATTTTGATAACAAGAAAACTTAAACTTTGGCTCAACAGTCTGGAAGAACCAAATGAATCTTGACATGGGTCTAAAAATAAGAACATCTGCTTGCAGCAGGAAATAGTAATGATTTATGTTTCCAACATCATCGTGTGATGTGTTGTTTCACTTTAAGGTAATTTACAGCATTGAATGTACTATATAAATCGACATAAACTGAGGTAATGCTCCCTCAGAATGCAATAAAAGGAACAAAAATGCAGATTATAAATGTTTGGTTTCCTGTGTGAAAGTTTTGGTTTTTAAAGTGAGATGCATGTGGGAAGGACAGAATGATTCCAAACCAAAATTGCCCTCCAGGCAGCTTTGAAGTTCTGCGGGTGTCAGAATTCCAGACCCACACGAGCTGCAGAGCACTGCGGGTCCCGGGGCAGACCTCATGAGCCATCAGCCTACTGATGAATTTTTATTTACAGTCTTAAAAGTATTTCCTTCCTGCGCAATTCGAAGCCCCCACCCAAGAGCCCCCCAGACACACACATTTATCTTACTTCTTTGGCTAATAGTAGAACTTTGCCTTTTTAAGTCTAGTAAATGATTTTATAAGAAATTGTCCCTAATCCTAAAAAGTGTCCTGCTTTTGAATCTATTTCAGAACTCTCACAAAGCTCTCAATCAGCACCATTTTATTCAAAGTAGTTTAAAATGGAAAATGATGGTATGCTATCACAAAGCTGCATGAATACCTCTCAAACAAAGAAGTCACAGTCTTTAGTATATTCTTCATTCTTCACCAGTATATTTCTTATACCTGCTGAGCATAGTCATCTTGGTAGAGTCAGTGGGGAAAAGGTTGGGGAAGTACAGAGGTGGGAATTTTACAGCAAGAGATTCAAGGATTAAGGACATAAATGCTCAACACTTTCTCCTGAAGAGTTGAGGGATAATGCTTATAATGAACAATAGAGCTATTTGCCCGAGCTAGAGATTACAGGAATAACAAAGTCATGCTAATGTGTAGAGTAAGTTATGTGGGAAGTCTATAGTTTTAGAATTCAGAGTTCTAGCTAGATATAGTGGGGGATGGTTTCGATTCTCAGAGCCCTAGAGTTACTGGAATTTATGAGCATTCTGTTAAGACAGTATTATAAGAACCATGGGAGCCCAATGATGAAGGACTGGCATTATGCCTGCATAAATGGAAAATGACAAGTACTTCAGTTAAAATATAAAGGACTGTCCTGTAAAGGACTGTCCAGAATTGTCTGAACTCTGCACACTTATAAAATCCCACCCCAAGTCCCTGCTCTCATAGATTTCTATTTCACAAATAGAAAACATGGCAGAGAGGTGAAACAACTTGTCCATAAAACAATCAGTCCAGTTCAGCTCAGTCATGTCCCCCTCTTTGCAACCCCATGGACTACAGCATGCCACACTTCCCTGACCATCGCCAATGTCCACAGTTCACTCAAACTCATGTCCATTAAGTTGGTGATGCCATCCAACTGTCTCATCCTCTGTCATCCCCTTCTCCTCCTGCCCTCAATCTTTTCCAGCATCACGGTCTTTTCCAATGAGTCAGTTCTTCGCATCAGGTGGCCAAAGTTTTGGAGCTTCAGCATGAGTCCTTCCAATGAACACCCAGGACTGGTCTCCTTTAGGATGGATTGGTTCGATCTCCTTGCAGTCCAAGGGACTCTCAAGAGTCTTCTCCAACAACACAGTTCAAAAGCATCAGTTCTTGAGTGCTCAGCTTCTTTATAGTTCAACTCTCGCACCCATACATGACTACTGGAAAAGACTTAGCTTTGACTAGATGGACCCTTGTTGACAAAGTAATATCTCTGCTTTTTAATATGCTGTCTAGGTTGATCATAGCTTTTCTTCCAAGAAGCAAGTATCTTTTAATTTCATGGATGCAGTCACCATCTATAGTGATTTTGGAGCCCTAAAAAATAAAATCTGCCATGTTTCCCTATCTATTTGCCATGAAGTGATGGAACCAGATGCCATGATCTTCCTTTTCTGAATGTTGAGCTTTAAGCCAACTTTTTCACTCTCCTCTTTCACTTTCATCAAGAGACTCTTTAGTTCTTTTTCACTTTCTGCCATAAGGGTGGTATCATCTGCATATCTGAGGTTATTGATATTTCTCCTGGCTATCTTGATTCCAGCTTATGTTTCTTCCAGTCCAGCATTTCTCATGATGTACTCTGCATATAAGTTAAATAAGCAGGGTGACAATATACAGCCTTGACATATTCCTTTTCCTATTTGGAATCAGTCTGTTGTTCCATGTCCAGTTCTAACTGTTGCTTCCTGACCAGCATACAGATTTCTCAAGAGGTAGGCAGGTGGTATGGTATTCCTATCTCTTTAAGAATTTTCTGCAGTAGCTATGAAACAATAGCTACTAAGTGAAAGTAACAGAGCTTGAAATCATATCTGGCTGATTTGAAACCTATACTATCCACTGCTCTGCTGTTTAACCTTATCATCCAATTTCCATGGAATTTCTTTGTGTAGTATTTTCTTTCCTATTTAGATAGCTTCAGGATGTAATTCATCATTCTATTTACAGGCTAGGCCCTAAACTAATGATAGCAATGCTAAGAAAAGCACACAATAAAATTAATAAATCTATGAAACTTACATCAACCAATTTATTGTCTCAAAAAAGGTTGGAGGGGAGGTTGTGTTTGACAAAAAAGAAAGGCAAAGTTTAATCTGAAATCAGACCCATAGCTCACTTTCTGTCCACACTGATCAATTGCCTGCCTCATATCCAGTCTGAAACATTTCTCTTTTTCTCTACCAAACTGTATGTCTCACTTTTTGAACTTCAGTTTTTAATACACATTTTTTCCTTGATGTTTAGTCACATGAAATCTTTTGAAACTAATATTCAGATTATTTAGAGAGTTGCTTAATATGCATTTATATGTGTGAATAGTTTTAAAGTGTGTATTTGTGCTGTCACTGGTTGTGACCAACTCTTTTATGAGCCCACGGACTGTAGCCCACCTGGCTTCTTCCTCTGTCCATGGGATTTCCCAGGCAAGAATACTGCAGTGGGTTGCCATTTCCTTCTCCTGGCAATCTTCACGGCCCAGGGATTGAACTCATGTCTCCTACATTAGCAGGTGGATTCTTCTCCACTGAGCCACCTGGGAAGCCCATATTATAAAGTTAGCTTATGACTTTTTAAATTCATGTGAGTATGCATTGTTTACAAAACTTAAGAGGATAAATTCCTTAGGGGCTTCTAATACAGCTTTATTTTATTTGATAGTTCTTTATGGAATAGGGTAGATTATAATATTAGAACCGCAAGTGCGAGTATTTTTATCAAAACTTGCAGTACATATAGTCTAATTTTTACAAATATAACTGTGAAAAAGCAGTTGCAGCTTAATGCTTTTCTTTCATAGAATTGCCTGCCCTGGATAAATTCTCAGCTATAAATAAATTGCAAGTTTTAACATGGTAGGGAATTAGTGTGCTTTTTCATTTTTATCTTGCTTATTTTTTGTATACAGGAGCTTGCAACTGAAGTTCATTCAGGCTACATTTTTGTTTCTGGAATGGAGGTAAACATTCTCTTAAGGGAAAGGCAAAAATCACAATTTTATTTTCACCTGTTTCTTCCATTTGCTCCCATAACTAAGTAATGATACGGTAATGATTTCATAGAAATGAGCATTTTCTGCAAGTCATATATTACCATATAATACTGTATTTTGGAGTTTTGTTTTCTACTTTTCTTCCTTCAGAAATTACTGTCATTCTTAAATGATACTGTCTATTTTTACTTAGCTTTATAATATGGCCCTGCTAGGACACCAAATTATTTTTATGTGCCCCAAAGAGTTTTCCATTATTTAAATGTGCTTTTTTTAAATGTTACTTTACTATTCTTATTTCCTATAAGTGCTAAAGAAGAATATTTCTCAAACCGTTTTAGGTACTCTCACATAGTATATTTAAAGACATGCCAAATAGTGACGTGGGCTATGGGACACAATATTTCACATGAACATCTGTCTGGATTGTCACGAGTACAGAGTGGACTCATTCTGGTTGTAACGCAAAATAGAATAAGGAACACTTCCCAAGAGAAAGCACACTCTGTCATATTGCCAAGTGTGTAGAGTTTATAGATTCTTATACAGTAAAGTTAGCTGGAAGGGGACTTTGAAAAGAAGATATCTAGGGATCTTGGAATGTCGATTTAAAAGTCATTTGAAAAGTGCTTATTTTGGGAAAGAGCCAGTATGACTGCACATTGAGAAATGAATTAATGCATGGCAGGAATGCTGTCTCCACTGGCCGTCAGATTTCAGTAAGTGTTGGACTTTATTTTTATATTTTTAATATAAGTTTACTTATTTTAATGGAGGCTAATTACTTTACAATATTGTATTGGTTCTGCTATACATTGACATGAATCAGCCACAGGTGTACATGTGTTCCTGCTCACCAATACATGTGACTGTTTAGATTTGGGATTTCTATAAATATTTTCTGATAAGAATGATTTTGAATTAGCCAAGCGATATATGTGCAAGGTGGTGGTGGTTTAATTGCTAAGTCGTGTCTGACTCTTGCCATCTCATGGACTGTAGCACGCCAGGCTCCTCTGTCCATGGGATTCTTTCTCCAGGCAAGAATACTGGAGTGGGTTGTCATTTCCTTTTCCAGTATGGGCAAAGGACTCTCTCAAATTTAAAACAGATATTTTGTTTGTGTCAGGATTAGGAAAACTTATGTTTAAGTTTTCTGTGTCTAGAGACTGCTTCTTCAAATTGTAGTTCAGCATAAAGAAGGGGAAATCACTACAGGTCAGCGTAACTAACTGCAGTCCTGGAGTGTAACTATGGTATGTGCAGGGAGGAACACAGCCATATGTGTGGTCTGGGCTTTGTCATGACCTTTCCTATTCCAGTCTGTCAAGCATAGAATATATGCAAGATAGATAATATAAGAACATAAGTCTTATGTCCCAAATCCCAACCTACCTGGAATATGTATATTTATTTTTTTATTTACTGAAATAATTAGGACTGGAGCAAAAGTAGTTAAAATATCTCTAAGATTATACCCAAATTGCAGGTTATTTTGGGAAGGTAGAGAAAGGGAATGATGATGGGGAGAGGGCAGATCAGATCAGATCATAGGAGCCTAGAAAGAAGATGAAAGAAAGAATGCAGAAAGATAGAGATAGGATGTAAACAAGACTCTCTCTCTTCTCCCAAACCAAAGATCTAGTCTGCCCTAGTGTCCAGCTACCTTTTAGGAAAAAGGAAGAACAGAAATAGAGCAATTTGGCTCAGTCCCTTAACATTCTGGAATAATTTCAGCATTAAACACCAGGGTTCTTTGACTCTCTAGATAGGGTCTACTGGTGATGTTTTCTCCAATTTCTTTATTGGAGATATTCTCAAAGCATATTTTAAATGTCCAAGGGCCTCTAAGATGATAGGTTTTCATTGCTTCTGTTTGTTTGGAACACTTTGAAAATATAACGACACTGTCTTATAGCTTTCACTATTCCAGTTTAGAAATCAGATCTTGGTTTTATTATTTTCCTTTGAATATAAGCTGTGAATTTTTATGTATGTTTTTAAGATGCAATCTCTGTTTTCTTTTAGCAGTTATATTACCATGCACCATGTGTGTTTGTGTGTGTTTTTCTGCTTGGAGATTATAATACTTTTCAAATAGTGTCCTCTATGAGGTTTGAAATTATCATTTTTTGGAAATGTACTCTCTAGTCTCTTTTCCTTGCATTTGTGAGCTCTCTCTCTGTATCGTTAACCTCTATCAGTGTATTCCTTGTGTCTCTGAAACCTTTTTATACTTTCTGGTCTTTAGTCTGCTCTTTGGGAGAGTACATTCTCCAGAGGTTCTGTTCACTGATTCTCTCTTTAGTTGTGTCGACTCCACTGCTAAATGCATTTGTTGTGTAATAATTACCCTTGATTCATTATTATTTCCATGGGGCTCTTTTTTACATTTTTTTGAATTATCTGTGAAAATTCTTAATAGGGCACTTTATGTGTTGAAATTATGCAGCATAAAATAAAAACCACAATGAGGTACCATTTCACACCAGTCAGAATGGCTGCAATCCAAAAGTCAACAAGCAATAAATGCTGGAGAGGGTGTGGAGAAAAGGGAACCCTCTTACACTGTTGGTGGGAATGCAAATTAGTACAGCCACTATGGAGAACAGTGTGGAGATTCCTCAAAAAATTGCAAATAGAAATGCCTTATGATCCAGCGATCCCACTGCTGGGCATACACACCAAGGAAACCAGAATTGAAAGAGACACGTGTACCCCAATGTTCATTGCGGCACTGTTTATAATAGCCAGGACATGGAAGCAACCTAGATGTCCATCAGCAGATGAATGGATAAGAAAGCTGTGGTACATATACACAATGGAGTATTACTCAGCTATTAAAAAGAATACATTTGAATCAGTTCTAATGAGGTGGATGACGCTGGAGCCGATTATACCGAGTGAAGTAAGCCAGAAAGAAAAACACCAATACAGTATACTTGCACATATATATGGAATTTAGAATGATGGTAATGATAAACCCATGGGAAATTCTTAACAGGATAATAAAATCTCTTATTCAACTAGCAGTGAAATAGTTCAATCTCTGGCAACGGGTGGCTCAGATGGTAAAGTGTCTGCCTACAATGCGGGAGACCTGGGTTTGATTCCTGGGTCAGGAAGATCCTCTGGAGAAAGAAATGGCAACCCACTCCAGTACTCTTGCCTGGAAAATCCCATGGACAGAGGAGCGTGATAGGCTATAGTTCATGGGGTTGCAGAGTCGGACATGACTGAGCAACTTCAGAAGGAATTAAAGTCTGGTAAGGAGTATGTCATGGCTGTATATTGTCACCCTGCTTATTTAACTTCTATGCAGAGTACATCATGAGAAACGGACTGGATGAAGCACAAGCTGAGATCAAGACTGCTGAGAGAATTATCAATAACCTTAGATATGCAGGTGACACCACCCTTATGGCAGAAAGTGAAGAACTAAAGAGCCTCTTGATGAAAGTGAAAGAGGAGAGTGAAAAAGTTGGCTTAATGTTCAACATTCAGAAAACGAAGATCATGGCATCTGGTACCATCACTTCATGGGAAATAGATGGGAAACAGTGGACACAGTGGCAGACTTTATTTTGAGGGGCTCCAAACTCACTGCAGATGATGACTGCAGCCATGAAATTAAAAGATGCTGGCTCCTTGGAAGGAAAATTATGAGCAACCTAGACAGCGTTTTAAAAAGCAGAGACATTACTTTGCCAACAAAGCTCATCTAGTCAAGGCTATGGTTTTTCCAATAGTTATGTTTGGATGTGAGAGTTGGTAATGGACAGTGAGGCCTGGTGTGCTGTGGTCCATGGGGTCACAAAAAGTCAGACATGACTGAGTGACTGAACTGAACTGACCAGACTAAAAATATACCTTCTGCTCTTGAATGTCCTGGGAACACCTTTGCTACCCAAAGAGAGTCATTCAATTTCCCAGCTATTGGTTGTGTACATTACTGCAAATTGGTTTCTTCTTCATTTCAATAAGACAAGAAGAGGTATAGAGTTTTCTGTCTAAGGCATCCTGTAAAGGAACAACAGTCAAGGGCTTTGACTGAGGTGAGCACACGTTGCTAGACCCATTCCAATAACCTGAATTGGAGGTCAAAGGGGGCAGAGATGGGCTCTGTAGGTTCTTGAATGGTACTTTGTTCTGTTGTTTCTGAATACCAAGGCACTATTCACCATGTACCACCCTCCTGATTTTTTCAGAAAAATTCTAAAAGGAGGCCAGGTTAGGGGACTGTCTTCTCTCTTAATGAGGATGAATTTAATCCCTGAGTTAACTTGGGATGAGGACTCCAACCCCAGGGCCTGAATAAGGGATTTGGTCTCTCTGGTCCCACCAGAAAGGATTATTTGAATTATGCATCTTACATATGTTTATTGAGCATCAACTGTGTGGCAGACTTCATGAGAAGGGTAAATTGCAGGCAAGGGTTAAATCCTAAGCTGACCCTGACACCTAACCTCACAGCTTCTCTCTGTCCTGTAATCAGAGTCTATGACAGACTGAGACCGGCTGGTCACTCTGTGGCCAGTGTGGGCATGTCTGAGCCTTGTCTATGCCCTACATCTTTTGTTATTCTGGTAGTCTTTAGAGGGTGTTGCTTTAAAAAAATGCTGCTATAGACAAACATCATATGATATCACTTATATGTGGAATCTTAAAAAATGGTACAAATGCACCTATTTACAAAACATGTGTTTTTTGAAATAGAGGCACAGAGGGTGAAGGCAAACTTTGGTTAACAGAGGATAAAGTTGGGGAGGGATAATATGGGAAATTGAAATGACATACACACATTACTAGTATATAAAAGAAGTAACTAACAAGGACCTACTGGAACACAGGGAACTCTACTCAATACTCTGAATGGAAAAGAATCTAAAAAAAAAAAGAGTGGATATATTTATATACATGACTGAATCATTTTGTTGTACAACAGAAATGAATACAACATTGTAAATCAACTGTATTCTGATAAAAACTGATTTAAACAAAGGAAATTCTGCTATACCTTGTTAATGCAATCAGGAATGGCTTGTCTAAGTCAGTGGTTTTGAAGTTTACTGTGCACCAGAATCACCTGAGGGGCTTGTTAAAATAGTTTCTGATTCAGAAGATCTGGGTGAGGTCTGAGAATTCACATTTCCAGCAAGTTCCCAGATGCTGCTCCTGGTGCTGCTTTAAGGACCACACTGCACAAACCACTTACAACCATCTCCTTAGAATGCCTCCTTCTCCTCCTTTCCTCACTCTTAGCCATGCATGATAACAATTTGAAGCAGACGGCTCAGCATTGCTTCTCTGTGTATGTAGGGCCAGCAAGTCCTTTGAACACAGAGCTTTATTAGAGAAGAATCTTTGTGATGACACTCCCGGTTATGTAACTTTAAAACCAGAAGGCATCCAGGACAGAAAGATGGAAAAGGACTTTGTGGCCTGATGTCTTCCTGGGTCCTCTTGCTGTGCAGAGCCCTGGGAAGGGAATGAATGCATTTGCATAAGGAACCCAGGAGGTCTGCTGGGTAGGAAGGGACTCAAATTTAGTGACAAACAACATCCACTGATTATCTGTTTTCTGTAAAGAAATCTGCATACTGCTGAGCAAGATTTTCTGCCTGAGGGGCTGAAGTCAAGGAGTACGCCAGGCTGTGTTCCTTCTTAGAGCTCCGGGTCCTCTTCCAAACAAAGGCAGTTATAGGAAGAATTCAATTTGTTGAGATTCTAAGACAGGCCCCTATCCTCTTGCTGGTTGATGCCTGGGCTGCTCTCAGCTTCCAGAATTTTACTGCAGTCCTTGCCATATTCTTCCCCACCTACACTCAGCTCCAGACTCTCTCACACTTAGTGTATCTTCCTTTTCCCTAAGGTGAGCAGGAGCACAGGTTTCTAACTTCTTTTAAAGGCTCTTCTGATGAGATCAGACCCACTCAGGGAAATCTGTCTTTTGTTGAAAAATGTGTCTTTTGTTGAAAAAAAGTCTATCTTTGTTTTATCATTAGTCATGACAGTGATACCCTAGCATATCCACAGATTCCCCTCCCACCCAACAAAGGAGAGAGGATTATTCAAGACATCTATCTAAGGTTGGGCATGAGGTGGGTAAGACTCAGAAAAAGCTTGAGAGACACCTTGGGATACTTCCTAGAACTCCATCCTTTACCCTGAGAGTCAAAATTACTAAATCATATTGAGGAGGATTCAAGTGATTCTGATCAAGGTCAAACTGAGAAGCACTCCCACAAGAAGAAGAGGTTGGGAATGGTAACATGAAGGTTTAAAGGCTCCTGGGAGAGCTGTTTTGGGCTCAGTAATTAGCTGAGGCTGTACTGAGATTTACTTAGGAGCAATGACCAAGCAAAGTATATTAGAACAGTAGAAAGGTGAAAAGAACCCAGATGCTGAAGGGTTGTATGTGTCCTAAAGGTAACCGGATGCCACTGGTAACTAGGTGGACAGTGGTGTGGTCAGCCTTATGTTCTAGAAGATCACTCTGACTGCTGCTGCTGCTGCTGCTAAGTCACTTCAGTCGTGTCCGACTCTGTGCGACCCCATAGACAGCAGCCCACCAGGCTCCCCCATCCCTGGGATTCTCCAGGCAAGAACCCTGGAGTGGGTTGCCATTTCCTTCTCTAATGCATGAAAGTGAAAAGTGGAAGTGAAGTCACTCAGTCGTGTCCAACTCTTTGCGATCGCATGGACTGCAGCCCAGCAGGCTCCTCCATCCCTGGGATTCCCAGGCAAGAGTGCTGGAGTGGGGTGCCATTGCCTTCTCACTCTGATACAGACTGAGAAATTGATTAGATAGTGATAGCGGCAAAACTAGAGGATTCAGGAGGCTTTGGTAACAGTCCAAGTGGGAGATGGCAGGGCTAAACCAGAACATAGCAACGGGGACAGAAGTGAAGAACATTCAGCGTTCCTACCCACCTCCAGCAGGAACCGCTCTGTTATTTAGCAGTTGATGAATGCAATGTCTGCCTTCATTCAGACCTCGTCATCTTTGCACTTGATTGTGTCAACAGCCCATTCCATTTGTTGTTTAACAGCTCTGTTTTTAAGAAGGCCAGATCCAAATTGCTTGGTTTAGTATTCAAGGCTCTTTGTGAGTTGGCCTTGTTCTCCTTACCACCTTCAACTTCTGTCTTCCTTCATCATACAGCTTATATTCTAGTTACTTGAAAGATTTTTGTATTTCCACATTACATCCCTTCAGCTAGAATAATGCGAGAACTCATTCATTCCTCAAGGCCCAGTCCCAATGCTCTTTTCCTCATTCTATAATTGTAGTAGACTTTATAATGACTCCCAGTGATATCCAGGTTGTAATTCCTGGCATCTTTTACTGTGTTACCTTATATGGCAAAAAAAAAAAAAAAAAAAGTGGGGGGGGGGGAGGACTTTGTGGATGTGACTGAGTTAAGGATCTTGAAATGGGGAGATTATTCTAGATGAGGTGAACCTTAAATGTCATCACAAGATTTTTATAAAAGAAAGACAGAGAAGATTTGACTACAAAAGAAGAATAAGGAGATGTGCAACAAAGCCAGAGGTAAGAGAGATGCAAGGAAGAGGTCATTAGTCAAGAAGTGTAAGTGGCCTCCAGAGGCTAGAAATGGCAAAGAAATGGATTCTATTCTAGAGTCTCCAGAATAAACCACCCTCTTGGCACCTTGATATTGACCCAGTGAAACTGGTTTCAGACTTCTTGTCTCCAAAACTAGAGAGGGGAAATGTGTACCTTTTTTTTTTAAGATTTATTTATTTTTGGCTGCATTCTTTGTATCACTTCTGTACCCACCCCATCACCCTTTATTCATTCCTTTCTAAAGGTTTTGTTGTTTCTTTCTGACCAAGGCACTCCAACAACTCAAATGGAGGGGTCAGGAACTTAGGAAGTTTAAGAGGAAATGTGCCAAGAATATCCTCGACTCTTTCTCAGGTCAAAATGCACTCTTTCAGAACACTGGATCCTAGAGAATATTGAAAAGAATCTCCTGGGGAAAAATCACTCCCAAATGAGAGGTTCTCAAGTGAGGGAATGCTCTTGTTGGGCTATGGGGAATCTGTATCAAAATAAAACCTTTTTGAGGACCCACATTCTCATGGCTGCAAGGTTGGTTTTGGTGAGATTTGACAGCCCAATTCCTTCTTCCCAGATCCAATACAGCCTGATCATTTTGCAAACCATTCTTCCAAAGGATTATTAAAAAAACATTTCCTGCACTGAAATCCAAGCCTGAGGTCATATCCTCAGCTGCACTTGAATATTTCCTAAGTTTCATCAGCAGCATGTCTACAAAGCTCTTCTCAGAGTAGACTCCACCTGACATGGCCAAGGGTATCCACTGTTTTCTGAGTCTTCCTGATTTGTCTCTTGGATGATGACCTCTTCAGCCACAGTCTTGAGGCAACTCATTGCATATTCCAACGTTCTATTCCTGAGCTGAACCTGAACAGAGCAAGATTCAAATGACAAATGCACTCAACTCTGCCAGGCACAATTTATGCAGACTGTCTTGTGTCCACTTTTGGGTGTGGGGGTGGGAGGACTTACATTAAGTGTGCTCAATTATTATTGTTGTTCAGTCACTCAGTCATGTCCAGCTCTTTGCAACCTCATGGACTGCATCATGCCAGGCTTCTTGTCCTTCACCAACTCCCGGAGCTTACTCAAACTGTTGTCCATTGAGTCAGTGATGCCATCCAACCATCTTGTCCTCTGTCATTCCCTTCTCCTCCTGTCCTCAATCTTTCCCAGCATCAGGGTCTTTTCTAATGAGTCAGCTCTTCACATCAGGTGGCCAAAGTATTGGAGCTTCAGCTACAGCATCATTTTTTCCAATGAATATTCAGAATTGATTTCCTTTAGAATATTCCTTTAGAATATCCTTTAGAATATTCAGAATTGATTGACTGGTTTGATCTCCTTGCAGGCAATCTCCTTGCAGATTGCCAAGTGGCTTCTCCAACACCACAGTTCAGAAGCATCAATCTTCAGCATTTGGCCTTCTTATGGTCCCTCTCACATCCATATCTGACTATTGGAAAAACCATAGATTTTACTAAATGGACATTTATTGTCAAAGTAATGTCTCTGCTTTTTTTTTAATTTTAATTTTATTTTACTTTATGTTACTGTATTGGTTTTGCCATACATTGACATGAACCCCATATCAACTCTCTGGATCATCCCGTGCACCAGTCCCAAGCATCCTGTATCCTGTATCGAACATAGACTGGTGATTCATTTCTTACATGATAGTATACATGTTTCAGTGCCATTCTCCCAAATCATCCCACCCTTTCCCTCTCCCTCAGAGTCCAAAAGTCCATTCTATACATCTGTGTCTCTTTTGCTGTCTCACATACACGGTTGTCATTACCATCTTTCTAAATTCCATATATATGTGTTAGTATACTGTATTGGTGCTTTACTTTCTGGCTTACTTCACTCTGTATAACGGGTTCCAGTTTCATCCATCTCATTAGAACTGATTCAAATGTATTCTTTTTAATGGCTGAGCAATACTCCATTGTGTATATGTACCACAGCTTTCTTATCCATTCATCTGCTGATGGACATCTAAGTTGTTTCCATGTCCTGGCTATTATAAACAGTGCTGCAGTGAACATTGGGGTATGTGTCTCTTTCAATTCTGGTTTCCTTGGTGTGTATGCCCAGCAGTGGTATTGCTGGGTCATATGGCAGTTCTATTTGCAATTTTTTAAGGAATATCCACACTGTTTTCCATAGTGGCTGTACTAGTTTACATTCCCACCAACAGTGTAAGAGATTTCCCTTTTCTCTACACCCTCTCCAGTATTTATTGCTTGCAGACTTTTGGTTATTCTTGCCTCCTTTGTTGAAGATAAGCTGTCCATAGGTGTGTGGATTTGTCTCTGGGCTTTTTATTTGGTTCCATTGATCTATATTTCCATTTTTGTGCCAGTACAATACTGTCTTGATGACTGTGGCTTTGTAGTAGAGCCTGAAGTCAGACAGGTTGATTCCTCCAGTCCATTCTTCCTTCTCAAGATTGCTTTGGCTATTCAAGAGTTTTTGTATTTCCATACAAATTATGAAATTATTTGTTCTAGCTCTTCAAAAAATACCACTGGTAGCTTGATAGGGATTGCATTGAATCTATAAATTGCTTTGGGTAGTATACTCATTTTCACTATATTGATTCTTCTGATCCATGAACATGGTATATTTTTCCATCTATTAGTGTCCTCTTTGATTTCTTTCATCAGTGTTTTATAGTTTTCTATATATATGTCTTTAGTTGCTTTAGGAAGATATATTCCTAAGTATTTTATTCTTTGTGTTGCAATGGTGAATGGAATTGTTTCCTTAATTTCTTTTTCTACTTTCTCGTTATTAGTGTATAGGAATGCACGAGATTTCTGTGTGTTGATTTTATATCCTGCAACTTTACTATATTCGTTGATTAGCTCTAGTAATTTTCTGGTGGAGTCTTTAGGGTTTTCTATGTAGAGGATCATGTCATCTGCAAACAGTGAGAGTTTTACTTCTTCTTTTCCAATCTAAATTCCTTTTATTTCTTTTTCTGCTCTGATTGCTGTGGCCAAAACTTCCAAAACTATGTTGAATAGTAGCAGTGAAAGTGGGCACCCTTGTCTTGTTCCTGACTTTAGGGGAAATGCTTTCAATTCTTCACCATTGAGAATAATGTTTGCTGTGGGTTTGTCATATATAGCTTTTATTATGTTGAGGTATGTTCCTTCTATTCCTCCTTTCTGGAGAGTTTTTATCATAAATGGATGTTGAATTTTGTCAAGGGCCTTCTCTTCATCTATTGAGATAATCATGTAGCTTTTATTTTTCAATTTGTTAATGTGGTGTATTACATTGATTGACTTGTGGATATTGAAGAATCCTTTCATCCCTGGGATAAAGCTCTCTTGGTCATGGTATATGATCTTTTTAATGTGGTGTTGGATTCTGATTGCTAGAATTTTGTTGAAGATTTTTGCACCTATATTCATCAGTGATATTGGCCTGTAGTTCTCTTTTTTGTGTGGCATCTTTGTCAGGTTTTCGTATTAGGGTGATGGTGGCCTCATAGAATGAATTTGGAAGTTTACCTTCCTCTGCAATTTTCTGGAAGAGTTTGAGTAGGATAGGTGTTAGTGTCTCTGCTTTTTAATATGCTGTCTAGGTTTGTCATAGCTTTTTTTCCAAGGAATAAGAGTCTTAATTTCATGGCTGCAATCACCATCTGCAGTGATTTTGAAGCCCAGAAAAATAAAATCAGCCACTGTTTCCACTGTTTCCCCATCTATTTCTCATAAAGTGATGGGACCGGGTATCATGATCTTAGTTTTCTGAATGTTGAGCTTTAAACCAAGTCTCCTTAAGAGGCTCCTTAGGTTTTTTTTTAACTTTCTGCCATAAGGGTAGTGTCATCTGCATATCTGAGGTTATTGATATTTCTCCCCGCAATCTTGATTCCAGCTTGTGCTTCATTCATTCTGGCATTTCACGTGATGTACTCTGCATATAAGTTAAATAAGCAGAGTGACAATATACAGCCTTGATGTACTCCTTTTCCTATTTGGAACCAGTCTGTTGTTCCATGTCCAGTTCTAACTGTTGCTTCTTGACATGCATGCAGGTTTCTCAGGAGGTAGGTAAGGTGGTCTGGTATTTCCATCTCTTTCCAAATTTTCCACAGTTTGTTGTGATGCACACAGACAAAGTCTTTAGTGTAGTCAATGAAGGAGAAGTAGATGTTTTTCTGGAACTCTCTTGCTTTTTCTATGATCCAGTAGATGTTGAAAATTTGATCTCTGGTTCCTGTGCCTTTTTAAAATCCACTTTGAACATCTGGAAGTTCTTGGTTCACATACTGTTGAAGTCTGGTTTGGAGAATTTTGACCATTACTTTGCTAGCTTGTGAAATCAGTGCAGTTGTGTGGTAGTTTGAAAATTCTTTGGCATTGCCCTTCTTTGGGACTGCAGTGAAAACTGACCTTTTCCAGTCCTGTGGCCACTGCTGAGTCTTCCAGATTTGCTAGCATATTAAATGCAGCACTTCACAGCATCATCTTTGAGGGTTTTAAATAGCTCAGCTGGAATTCCTTCATCTCCACTACTTTGTTCACAGTGATCCTTCTTAAGGCCCACTTGACTTCTCACTCTAAGATATCTGGCTGTAGGTGAGTGATCACACTATCATGGTTATCTGGGTCATTGAGATATTTTCTGCATAATTTTTCTGTGTATTCTTGCCACCTCTTCTAAATATCTTATGCTTCTGTTAGGTCCATACCATTTCTGTCCTTTATTGTGCCCATCTTTGCATGAAATGTTCCCTTGGTATCTCTAATTTTCTTGAAGAAGTCTCTAGTCTTTCCCATTCTGTTGTTTTCTTACATTTCTTTGCATTATTCACTGAGGAAGGCTTTCTTATCTCTCCTTGCTATTCTTTGGAACTCTGCATTCAGATGTGGTATATCTTTCCTTTTTCTCCTTTGCCTTTTACTTCAATTATAAACATTACTTATTTTATATTGGTTACCACTGAGATGTTGGGGAGACACTCTTTTGATGTTGGCTTTCTTTAAAGGTAAAGGAAGTACAAATGAAGTGAATCATAGAATTAATGGGGAAAACGATCCCTGAGCATTTGAGTCAGAATGTGTCTATAGGTAGAAAATGGTAAACTCTGCTGAAAGATGCTGTACTAAATGAAGCTAGAGGTTTTTTTGGTAACCAACAGAAAGATGCAGTCAGCTGAGCAGTAGGCAAGGACATGAGGAAATTAAACAAAAAACTCAGAATTTAGGAGCCAAAGCAGATCAACTGATTTTGAGCCAACATCTCAACTGATTTTGCAGGGCAGAAGTGATTCCAATACAAGATCTGATGGTTTGTTACCTATCTCCTGAAGCACACAGTTCTCCAGTGTCCACAAACATCCCTATCAAGACAAGCATCATTATATATCTTTTATATTATTCCTTTCTAAAACTTCTTGGCACAAAGATATTCAATAACTGTTGATAGATATTTTTAATTCAATCATGATGCAAATATAAGAAAGTAGTTTTTTATAGTGAGGAAACTGAGACTCAGATTCCTTTGCAGATTGAAGGCAGAACTAGGACTCAACTGAAACTCTGGCCTGATGACTATAAGTCCATTTTTCATTTCTGCACAAATTAACAGCAATCACATGTACTCCTACAGTTACATTTTGGCTCTTCCTTTCAAATTATGCCATCCTAAATCATTTTACTTGAGCTAATATCAAGTAATAAAATGAGCATATTTCACTTTTCACTCTTTTTTTTTCCCCAAGAAGAAGCAAAATCATAGGTTAAAAAAAATTAGGTAATAAATTACTGTATAACAAAAAGCTGGATTTCCCCAGAAGACCCACAGATTTTCAAAACCCAGTCAAAATACTCAAGTTCTAATTTAAAGAGCTTCAAGGTAAGCGTCAGAACAAATCTGGCCAAATGAAGTATACACCTGTGATGCTTTGTATGAATAGAGACAATCGGCACTGTGGAAGTATAATGGTCACCCTAGAGCCTTGAGATCTGAGTTTGATTCCAGTTCTGCCACTTCAAGTGGTGTGGCTTACACAGGTCCCTTAACTTTTCTCACATTTTTCTTAATCTTTGAAACTGAGTTAGCCATATCTATATTGCAGCATTGTGGTGGGGATTACATGAAAAAGTAATAGGGACTTCCAGTTTCTGGTGCACCAAGTCAAGAGCTTGGAAGCTGTCACTTAGGAAGTTTCCTAACAACAAATAAATGCTGAACAACTATATATATATATATGTGTGTGTGTGTGTGTGTGTGTGTGTGTGTGTGTATACATGCTATATGCTGTGCTGAGTTGTTCAGTCATGTCTTTGCGACCCCATGGACTGTAGCCTACCAGGCTCCTCTGTCCATGGGAATTCTCCTGGCAAGAATACTGCAGTGTGTTGCCATGCTCTCATCCAGGGGATCTTCCCAACCCAGGGATCGAACCCAGGTCTCCCACATTGCAATGGATTCTTTACCAGCTGAGCCACCAGGGAAGCCCCAAAGATGTACACATATATATAATATTTATGGTGCA
>SJXQ01001032.1:174767-217598 GCA_006408695.1 Aepyceros melampus
CTTAGATTTATCAGAGAAGTGAGTCTGTCCTATAGTCAAAGCCAATCCTGGGTAACTCCCTCAGTGGAGAAGCAGCGCAGATGCCTGCACCTGCCACTGGCAAGCAGGGGCTGGGCAGGGAGGCGAGTACTGCATTGCTTAGCATAAGGATCTGGCCTTAATGCCCCAGCCCAATCTGAGTGAGCTAATTTTGGCTAGCAAACCAGACTGTGGGATAACTACCATGTGAAAAGCCAGCCCTAACCTAAGACACCACCAGGCCCATGCACAGAACAAAGGACTGAACAGAGATAATGGCTGCAGACCATCTCCCTCCGGTGACAGGCAGCCAGAGCCGGAAAGGGGCAATCACAGCCCCAAAGAGACATTATCTACAAAGCTGTTATCAGGCTTCTTTGCTAAGACTTCTTGGGGTTCTGGATGGTCAACATCTGCCTGAGAAGGTGCACCGGTTTTACACCCAGAAAACCGAGCAGCAGGGATGGGGAGGCAATAAGTTGCAGCAACCACGCTTGCCAAACACCCCATCACCTGAGCTGCTTGGACCTGGGAAGGGCCAAAACGCAGGCCCAACCGAGTCTGAATGCCTCTGAGGACGACCTGAGTGCCTGAACCTGAGCGGCTTAGACCTGGAAGGTGCATGCAGCCCAGAGCCTGCCTTGGATGGTTCCCGGTGGAGCAACCTAGAGCCTGAGCAGAGTGGGCAGGGAGGGTACATGCGCTGTGAGTGGAGGCAGGCCCAGTGTGGCTAAGGCACTGCAGGCACACACCAGGGTTGTTTGCAGCGTCCCTCCCTCCCTCCCCACAGCACGAATGAACAAGTGAGCTTAAAAAAAGTGTCCACCACTGCCCCCTTCGTGTCACAGCGGAAATCAGACACAGAAGAGACCAGCAAACAGAAGCTAAAACAGAAGGAACCCCTTAGAAGTGACAGGTGCCATAGATTAAAACCCTGTTGTTAGTACCGACTACATAGGAAGGGGCCTATAGATTTTGAGAAATATAAGCCGGACCAAGGAACTATCCAAAAATGAATTGACCCCACAATACTCACAACACCAAAGAAAGTCCTAGATATATTTTTACTATTTTTATGACCATTCTTTTCTTTTCTTTTTAATTTTTAAAATTTTTAAGTCCTCTATTACTCCTTTAATTTTCACTTTTATAGCCTATTACTTTGCAAAAAAGAAAAAAGAAAAAAAAAAGACCCTATTTTAAAAGGCAAACCTGAGTTCTTAAAGGTACAAAATTGATAACAAATACCAACAATCAAAGATTAAAAATCTAGAGTACAGTTTGGAATTTAAAAAATACAATATTAAAGAAAAGAAAAAAAAGAAAGAAAGAAAGGGAGAGGAAAAAAGTCACAAAATTAATTTATTTTTAATAAATAAGTTTATTTTTATTTTTAATAAATAAATTAATTAATTTTGTGACTTTTTTCCTCTCCCTTTGTTTCTTTTTTTTTCTTTTCTTTAATGTTGTATTTTTTAAATTCCAAACTGTACTCTAGATTTTTAATCTTTGATTGTTGGTATTTGTTATCAATTTTGTACCTGTCAGAACTCAGCTTTCATGCCCACTTGTACTTGGGAGCAAGATTACTGGCTTGGCTGCTCGCTCCCCCCTTAGACACTCCTTTTTCTCCACCAGGTCACCTGTGTCTCCTCTCTTCTCTACCCAACTCTGTGAATTTCTGTCGGTTCCAAACAGTGGAGAACACTGAGGGAACTGATTACTGGATCAGAACTGACTGGATCTCTCTCCTTTTCATTCCCCCCTTTATCCTCCTGGCCACCTCTGTCTCCTTCCTCCCTCTTCTCTTCTCTGTATAACTCCATGATCATCTCTGAGCAGTCCAGACTGCAGAGCGCACATAAGGAAGTGATTACTGGCTAGCTTGCTCTCTCCTCTATTGATTCCACCTCATCTCATTCGGGTCACCTCTAACTCCCTCCTCCCTCTTCTCTTCTCCATGTAACTCTGTGAACCTCTCTGGGTGTCCCTCACTGTGAAGAAACTTTTCATCTTTAACCTAGATGTTTTATCAATGGTGCTGTATAGAAGGAGAAGTTTTGAGACTACTGTAAAAATAAGACTGAAAACCAGAAGCAGGAGGCTTAAATCCAAACCCTGAGAACACCATAGAGCTCCTGACTCCAGGGAACATTAACTGACAGAAGTTCATCAAATACCTCCATAACTACACTGAAACCAAGCACCATCCAAGGGCCAACCAGTTCCAGAGCAAGACATACCACGCAAATTCTCCAGCAACACAGGAACACAGCCCTGAGCTCCAATATACAGGCTGCCCGAAGTTACTCCAAAACCATAGACATCTCATAACTCGTTAGTGGACTCTTCATTGCACTCCAGAGAGAAGAAATCCAGCTCCACGCACCAGAACACCGACACAAGCTTCCCTAACCAAGAAACCTTGAAACTCCACAATAAAGAGAACTCCACAAGCTGCCAGAATACAGAAAGGACACCCCAAATACAGCAATATAAACAACATGAAGAGACAGAGGAGTACCCAAGAGGTAAAGGAACAGGATAAAAACCCACCAAACCAAACAAAAGAGGAAGAGATAGGAATCTACCCGATAAAGAATTCTGAATAACGATAGTGAAAATGATCCAAAATCTTGAAATCAAAATGGAATCACAGATAAATAGCCTGGAGACAAGGATTGATAAGATGCAATAAAGGTTTAACAAGGACCTAGAAGAAATAAAAAAGAGTCAAAATATAATGAATAATGCAATAAATGAGATCAAAAACACTCTGGAGGCAACAAATAGTAGAATAATGGAAGCACAAGATAAGATTCATGACTTAGAAGATAAATTGGTAGAAATAAATGAATCAGAGAGGAAAAAAGAAAAATGAATTAAAAGAAATGAGGACAACCTCAGAGACCTCCAGGACAGTGTTAAATGCCTCAACATTCAAATCATAGGAGTCCCAGAAGAAGAAGACAAAAAGAAAGACCATGAGAAAATACTTGAGGAGATAAAAGTTGAAAACTTCCCTAAAATGGGGAAGGAAATAATCACCCAAGTCCAAGAAACCCAGAGAGTCCTAAAAAGGATAAACCTAAGGGAAAACACCACAAGACACATATTAATCAAATTGACAAAGATCAAACACAAAGAACAAATATTAAAAGGAGCAAGGGAAAAACAACAAATAACACACAAGGGGATTCACATAAGGATAACAGCTGATCTTTCAATAGAAACTCTTCAAGCCAGGAGGGAATGGCAAGACATACTTAAAGTGATGAAAGAAAATAACCTACAGCCCAGATTACTGTATTCAGTCAGCAAGGATCTCATTCAAATATGAAGGAGAAATTGAAAGCTTTACAGACAAGCAAAAGCTGAGAGAATTCAGCACCACCAAACCAGATCTCCAACAATTGCTAAAGGATATTCTCTAGACAGGAAACACAAAAAGAGTGTATAAACTCAAACCCAAAACAAAAAAGTAAATGGCAACGGGGTCATACTTATCAATAATTACCTTAAGTACAAATGGGTTGAATGCCCCAACCAAAAGACAAAGACTGGCTGAATGGATACAAAAACAAAACCCCTATATATGTTGTCTACAAGAGACCCACCTCAAAACAGGGGACACATACAGACTAAGAGTGAAGGGCTGGAAAAAGATATTCCACGCAAACAGAGACCAAAAGAAAGCAGGAGTAGNCAGAGATGCAGAGAAGGCTTTTGACAAAATTCAACATCGATTTATGATAAAAAAAAAAAAACTCTCCAGAAAGCAGGAATAGAAGGAACATACTTCAACATAATAAAAGCTATATATGACAAATCCACAGCAGACATTATCCTCAATGGTGAAAAATTGAAAGCATTTCCCCTAAAGTCAGGAACAAGACAAAGGTGCCCACTTTCACCACTATGATTCAACATAGTTTTGGAAGTTTTGGCCACAGCAATCAGAGCAGAAAAAGAAATAAAAGGAATCCAGATTGGAAAAGAAGAAGTAAAACTCTCACTGTTTGCAGATGACATGATCCTCTACATAGAAAACCCTAAAGACTCCACCAGAAAATTACTAGAGCTAATCAATGAATATAGTAAAGTTGCAGGATATAAAATTAACAAACAGAAATCCTTTGCATTTCTATACACTAATAATGAGAAAAAAGAAAAAGAAATTAAGGAAATAATTTCATTCACCAGTGCAATGAAAAGAATAAAATACTTAGGAATATACCTACCTAAAGAAACTAAAGACCTATATATAGAAAACTATAAAACACTGATGAAAGAAATCAAAGAGGACACTAAGAGATGGAGAAATATACCATTTTCATGGATGAAAGAATCAATATAGTGAAAATGAGTATACTACCTAAAGCAATCTACAGATTCAATGCAATCCTTATCAAGCTACCAGTGGTATTTTTCAAAGAACTAGAACAAATAATTTCAAAATTTTTATGGAAATACAAAAAACCTTGAATAGCCAAAGCAATCTTGAGAAAAAAGAATGGAACTGGAGGAATCAACCTGCCTGACTTCAGGCTCTACTACAAAGCCACAGTCATGAAAACAGTATGGTACTGGCACAAAAGCAGAAATATAGATCAATGGAACAAAATAGAAAGCCCAGAGATAAATCCATGACCTATGGACATCTTATCTTTGACAAAAGAGGTAAGAATATACAATGGAGTAAAGACAATCTTTTTAACAAGTGGTGCTGGGAAAACTGGTCAACCATTTGTAAAAGAATGAAACTAGATCATTTTCTAACACCACACACAAAAATAAACTCAAAATGGATTAAAGATCTAAACGTAAGACAAGAAACTATAAAACTCCTAGAGGAGAACATAGGCAAAACACTCTCTGACATAAATCACAGCAGGATCCTCTATGACCCACCTCCCAGAATACTGGAAATAAAAGCAAAAATAAAAAAATGGGATCTAATTAAAATTAAAAGCTTCTGCACAACAAAGGAAACTATAAGCAAGGTGAAAAGACAGCCTTCTGAATGGGAGAAAATAATAGCAAATGAAGCAACTGACAAACAACTAATCTCAAAAATATATAAGCAACTTACGCAGCTCAATTCCAAAAAATAAACGACCCAATCAAAAAATGGGCCAAAGAACTAAATAGACATTTCTCCAAAGAAGACATACAGATGGCTAACAAACACATGAAAAGATGCTCAACACCACTTATTATCAGAGAAATGCAAATCAAGACCACAATGAGGTACCATTTCACACCAGTCAGAATGGCTGCAATCCAAAAGTCTACAAGCAGTAAATGCTGGAGAGGGTGTGGAGGAAAGGGAACCCTCTTACACTGTTGGTAGGAATACAAACTAGTACAGCCACTATGGAGAACAATGTGGAGATTCCTTAAAAAATGCAAATAGAACTGCTATATGACCCAGCAATCCCACTACTGGGCATACATACTGAGTAAACCAGAATTAAAAGAGACACATGTACCCCAATGTTCATCGCAACACTCTTTATAATTGCCAGGACTTGGAAGCAACCTAGATGTCCATCAGCAGATGAATGGATAAGAAAGCTGTGGTACATATATACAATGGAGTATTAATCCACCATTAGAAGGAATACATTTGAATCAGTTCTAATGAGATGAATGAAACTGGAGCTGATTAACAGAGTGAAGTAAGCCAGAAAGAAAAACAACAATACAGTATACAAACACATATATATGGAATTTAGAAACATGGTAATGATGACCCTGTATGAGAGAGAGCAAAAGAGACACAGACGTATAGAACGGACTTTTGGACTCTGAAGGAGAGGGAGAGAGCAGGATGATTTGGGAGAATGGCACTGAAACATGTATACTATCATGTAAGAAATGAATCGCCAGTCTACGTTTGATACAGGATACAGGATGCTTGGGACTGGTGCACGGGGATGATCCAGAGAGTTGATATAGGTAGGAGGTGGGGAGGTGGTTCAGGACTGTGAACTCATGTACACCCGTGGAGGATTCATGTCAATGTATGGCAAAACCAATACAGTAATGTAAAGTAAAATAAAGTAAATTAAAAAAAAAAAAAAAGAGTCTTCTCCAACATCACAGTTCAAAAGCATAAATTCTTTGGCACTCAGCTTTCTTCACAGTCCAACTCTCACATACATACATGACCACAGGAAAAACCATAGCCTTGACTAGATGGAGTTTGTTGGCAAAATAATATCTATGCTTTATACTATGCTATCTAGGTTGGTCATAACTTTCCATCTAAGGAGTAACCGTCTTTTAATTTCATGGTTGCAATCACCAACTGCAGTGATTTTGGAGCCCCCAAAAATAAAGTCTGACATTGTTTCCAATTTCCCCATCTATTTCCCTTGAAGTGATGGGACAAGATGCCATGATCTTCATTTTCTGAATGTTGAGCTTTAAGCCAACTTTTCCCACTCTCCTCTTTCACTTTCCTCTTCACTTTCTGCCATAAGGGTGGTGTGAAGACAAATTGGAAGTGGTCAAACAGGATATAGCAAGAGTTAAAATTGGCATATTAGAAATTACTTATCTAAAATGGACTGGAATGGGTAAATTTAACTCAGGTGACCATTATATTTACTACTGTGTGGAAGAATCCCTTAGAAGAAATGGAGTAGCCATCATAGTCAACAAAAGATCTAAAATGCAGTACTAGGAGCGATCTCAAAAACAACAGTGATCTCTGTTTATTTCCATGGCAAACCATTCAATATCACAGTAACCTAAGTCTATGCCGTGAAGAGATACCCCACGCCCAAGGTAACAGATACCGAGGTAAGATGGTAGGTGTTGCAAGAGGGCATCAGAGGGCAGACACACTGAAACCATACTCACAGAAAACTACTCAGTCTAATCACACTAGGACCACAGCCTTGTCTAACTCAATGAAACTAAGCCAAGCCTGTGGGGCAACCCAAGACAGGCGGGTCATAGTGGAGAGGTCTGACAGAATGTGGTCCATTGGAGAAAGGAATGGCAAACCACTTCAGTATTCTTGCCTTGAGAACCCCATGAACAGTATGAAAAGGCAAAATGAGAGGATACTGAAAGAGGAACTCCCCAGGTCAGTAGGTGCCCAATATGCTACTGGAGATCAGTGAAGAAATAACTCCAGAAAGCATGAAGGGATGGAGCCAAAGCAAAAACAATACCCAGCTGTGGATGTGACTGGTGATAGAAGCAAGGTCTGATGTGGTAAAGAGCAATATTGCATGGGAACCTGGAATGTCAGGTCCATGAAATAAGGCAAATTGGAAGTGGTCAAACAAGAGATGGCAAGAGTGAATACTGACATTCTAGGAATGAGTGAACTAAAATGGACGGAAAAGGGTGAATTTAAATCAGATGACCATTATATCTACTACTGTGGGCAGGAATCCCTTAGAAGAAATGAAGTAGCCATGATGGTCAACAGAAGAGTCCAAAATGCAGTACTTGGATGCAATCTCAAAACCGACAGAATGATCTCTGTTTGTCTCCAAGGCAAACCGTTCAATATCACAGTAATCTAAGTCTATGCCCCAACCAATAACACAGAAGAAGCTGAAGTTGAACAGTTCTTTGAAGACCTACAAGACCTTTGAGAACTAACACCCAAAAAAGATGTCCTTTTCATTATAGGGGACTGGAATGCAAAAGTAGGAAGTCAAGAAACACCTGGAGTAACAGGCAAATTTGGTTTGGAATGTGGAATGAATCAGGGCAAAGATTAATAGAGTTTTGCCAAGAAAATGCACTGGTCATAGCAAACACCCTCTTCCAACAACACGAGAGAAGACTCTACACATGGACATCACCAGATGGTCAACACCGAAATCAGATTAATTATATTCTTTGCAGCCAAAGATGGAGAAACTCTATACAGTCAACAACAAAAAAAAAGACCAGGAGCTGACTGTGGCTCAGATCATGAACTCCTTATTACCAAATTCAGAATGAAATTGAAGCAAACAGGGAAAACCACTAGACCATTCAGGTATGACCTAAATTAAATCCCTTATGATTATACAATGGAAGTGAGAAACAGATTTAAGGGCTTAGATCTGATAGATAGAGTGCCTGATGAACTATGGAATGAGGTTTGTGACATTGTATAGGAGACAGGGATCAAGACCATCCCCATGGAAAAGAAATGCAAAAAGTAAAATGGCTGTCTGGGGAAGCCTTACAAATAGCTGTGAAAAGAAGGGAAACAAAAAGCAAAGGAGAAAAGGAAAGATATAAGCATCTGAATGCAGAGTTCCAAAGAATAGCAAGAAGAGATAAGAAAGCCTTCTTCAGCAATCAATGCAAACAAATAGAGAAAAGAACAGAATAGGAAAGACTAGAGATCTCTTCAAGAAAATTAGAGATACCAAGGGAACATTTAATGCAAAGATGGGCTTGATAAAGGACAGAAATGGTCTGGACCTAACAGAAGCAGAGGATATTAAGAAGATGTGGCAAGAATACACAGAAGAACTGTACAAAAAAGATCTTCACAACCCAGATAATCACAATGGTGTGATCACTCATCCAGAGCCAGACATCCTGGAATGTGAAGTCAAGTGGGCCTTAGAAAACATCACTACAAACAAAGCTAGTGGAGGTGATAGAATTCCAGTTGAGTTATTTCAAATCCCAAAAGATGATGCTGTGAAAGTGCTGCACTCAATAAGCCAGCAAATTTGGAAAACTCAGCAGTGCCCACAGGACTGGAAAAGTCAGTTTTCATTCCAATCCCAAAGAAAGGCAATGCCAAAGAATACTCAAACTACCACACAATTGCACTCATCTCACATGCTAGTAAAGTAATGCTCAAAATTCTCCAAGCCAGGCCTCAGCAATAAGTGAACCATGAACTTCCTGATGTTCAAGTGGGTTTTAGAAAAGGCAGAGGAACCAGAGATCAAATTGCCAACATCTGCCGGATCATGGAAAAAGCCAGAGAGTTCTAGGAAAAAACATCTACTTCTGCTTTATTGACTATGCCAAAGCCTTTGACTGTGTGGATCACAATAAACTGTGGACAATTCTGAGAGCGATGGGAATACCAGACCACCTGACCTGTCTCTTGAGAAATCTGTATGCAGGTCAGGAAATAATAGTTAGAACTGGACATGGAACAACAGATTGGTTCCAAATAGGAAAAGGAGTATGTCAAGGCTGTATATTGTCACCCTGCTTATTTATCTTCTATGCAGAGTACATCCTGAGAAACGCTGGACTGGAAGAAACACAAGCTGGAATCAAGATTGCTGGGAGAAATATCAATAACCTCAAATATGCAGATGACACCACCCTTATGGCAGGAAGTGAAGAGGAGCTAAAAAGCCTGTTGATGAAAGTGAAAGAGGGGAGTGAAAAAGTTGGCTTAACACTCAACATTCAGAATATGAAGATAATGGCATCCAGTCCCATCACTTCATGGGAAATAGATGGGGAAACAGTAGAAACAGTGTCAGACTTTATTTTCCTTGGCTCCAAAGTCACAGCAGATGGTGATTGCAGCCATGAAATTGAAAGACGCTTACTCCTTGGAAGAAAAGTTATGACCAACCTAGATAGTATATTCAAAAGCAGAGACATTACTTTGCCGACTAAGGTCTGTCTAGTCAAGGCTATGGTTTTTCCAGTAGTCATGTATGGAGGTGAGAGTTGGACTGTGAGGAAGGCTGAGCGCCAAAGAATTGATGCCTTTCAACTGTGGTGTTGGAGAAGACTCTTGAGAGTCCCTTGGACTGCAGGAGATCCAACCAGTCCATTCTGAAGGAGATCAACCCTGGGATTTCTTTGGAAGGAATGATGCTGAAGCTGAAGCTCCAGTACTTGGCCACCTCATGTGAACAGTTGACTCATTGGAAAAGACCCTGATGCTGGGAGGGATTGGGGGCAGGAGGGGAAAGAGAAGACCAAGGATAAGATGACTGGATGGCATCACTGACTCGATTGGGCGTGAGTCTGAATGAACTCTGGGAGTTGGTGATGGACAGGGAGGCCTGGCGTGCTGCGATTCATGGGGTCGCAAAGAGTCGAACATGACTGAGCCACTGAACTGAACTTATATAACAAGTCCATAGCTAACTAAATGATCAAAAACTGAAAACATTCCCTCTATGATCAAGAACAAGGATGCCCATTGTCACCACTTTTATTCAACAGAGTTTCAGAAGTCATAGTCCCAGCAATCAGAGAAAGAAAAGAAATAAAATGAAACCAAATTAGAACCAAATTAAAACTCTCACTGTGTTCAGATGACATGGGATTATACACAGAAAATTCCAAAGATGCTAACAGAAAACTTCTAGGGCTCATTCATAAATTCGGTAAAGTTGCAGGATGTATAATTAACACACAGAAATCAGTTCTATTTCTATACACTAACAACAAAAGATCAGAAAGAGAAATCAAGGGAATAACCCCTTTTACTATGACGTCCAAAAAATATATACTCAACAATAAACATAGCTAAGGAGACAAATGACCTATACTCTGAAAACTATAAGATTCTGATGAAAGAAATCAGAAATGAAATAAATAGATGGAAGGGTACACCATGTTCTTATATTGGAAGAAATGACATTTCCAAAATGACTATACTGGCCATGTTCAATTCAGTCAAGATCAGTTCAGTTGCTCAGTCGTGTCCAACTCTTTATGACCCTATAGAACGCAGTATGCCAAGCCTCTCTGTCCGTCCCCAACTCCTGGAGCTCAAGCTCATGTCCGTTGAGTTAGTGATGCCATTCAACCATGTCATCCTCTGTATCCCCTTCTCCTCCTGCCTTCAATCTTTTCCAGCATCAGAGTCTTTCCCAATAAGTTAGTTCTTCTCATCAGGTAGCCAAAGAATTGGTGTTTCAGCTTCAGCATCAGCCTTTCCAATGAATATTCAGGACTAATTTTCTTTCGTATGAACTGGCTGGATCTCCTTGCAGTCCAAGGAACTCTCAAGAGTCTTCTCCAACACCACAGTTCAAAAGCATCAATTCTTCAGCTCTCAGCTTTCTTTATAGCCCAATTCCCGCATCTATACATGACTACTGCAAAAACCATAGCTTTGACTAGACAGACCTTTGTTGGCAAAGTAATGTCTCTGCTTTTTAATGCAAATTTGATACAATTCCTATAAAATTACCAGTGGTATTTTTCAAGCAACTAGAGCAAAAAATTCTAAAATTTATATGGAAACACAAAAATCCTCCAAAAGGCAAAGCAATCTTGAGAAAGAAAAATGAAGGAGTCAGGCTCTCTAACATCAGACTATACTGCAAAGCTACCAGTCACCAAAACAGTATGATACTGGCACAATAACAGAAATATAGATGAATGGAACAGGATAGAAAGCCAGAAATAAATTCACACACCTATGATCAATTAATCTACAACAAATAATGCAAGAACATGCAATTAAGAAAAGACAGCCACTTTAATAAGTGGTGCTGAGAAAATTGGAAATGTACATGCAAAAAAAAAAAAAAAAAGAGAGAGAGAGAGAGAGAACACTCTTTACCACCACATAAAAATATAAACTCAAAATGGATCAAAAATCTAAATGTAAGACAGGATACTACAAAGCAGAGGAAAATAAGTAAAACACTTGTTAAAACAAATCTCAGCAATATCTTTTCTTTTTTTTTTTTTAAATCCACATCACAGGGTAATGAAAATAAAAAGAAAAATAAACAAATGAAAATGTTTCTGCACAGCTAGGAAACTGTGAACAAAATAAAAAGACAATCCACAGACTTGGGGAAATATTTGCAAACTATACCACTGACATGGAATTACTTCCAAATACACAAATGATTCTTGCAACTCTATGCCAGAAAAAAAAAAAAATAAAAGGCAAAAAATGAACGAAGATCTAAATATGCAATTCCTCAAAGAAGACAAAGAGCTGGCCAAAAAGCACATGAAAAGATGCTTTAATTATCTGAGAAATGTAAATCAAATGTACAATGAAGTATCACCTCATACCAGTCAGAATGGCCATCACCAAAGAGTGTACAAAAAATAAATGCTGGACAAGGTGTGGAGAAAAGGGAATCCTTCTACACTGTTGGTGCGAATATAAATTGGTACAACCACTATTGAGAATGGTATGGAGGTTCCTCAAAAAAAAAAAAAAAAAAAAGAAAAAGCAAACAACTAAAAATAGAGTTGCCATATGATCCAGCAATCATATTTCCGGGTATATATCCACAGGGATACATACACCCCTGCAATATTCATTGCAGCACTCTTCATAATAGCCAAGACATGGAAACAACTTAAATATCCATCAACAGATAAATGGATAAAGAAGATGTGGTATAAATACATATATATATATGTATATATATGTCTGTGTGTGTGTGTGTGTGTGTGTGTGTGTGTGTATGTTAGTCATTCAGTTGTGTCTGACTCATTGTGACCCCATGGACTATAGCCCACCAGGTTGCCCTGTTTATGGAACTCTCCAGGCAAGAATACTGGAGTGGGTAGCCTTCCTCTTCTCCAGGGGGTCTCCCTGACCCAGGGGTTGAATCCAGGTCTCCAGCATTGCAGGCAAATTCTTTACCTTCTGAGCCGCTGCTGCTGCTACTGCTGCTGAGTCACTTCAGTCGTGTCTGACTCTGTGCGACCCCATAGACAGCAGCTCACCAAACTTCAGGCAAGAACACTAGAGTGGGTTGCCATTTCCTTCTCCAATGTATGAAAGTAAAAAGTGACAGTGAAGTCGCTCAGTCATGTCTGACTCTTAGCGACCTCATGGACTGCAGCCAACCAGGCTCCTCTGTCCATGGGATTCTCCAGGCAAGAGTACTGAGTGGGGTGCCAATACCTTTTCTGTTTGAGCCACTATGGAAGTCCATATATATGGACTTATGGACATATGGTCTTTTACTGTTTATAATTGTAGTAAAGTCTATCTTATATATGCATATTAATATATATTTCTTTCATGAAGTGTACATGTGGGATTATACCTAAAAACTCATTTCTAGTTGCTTCTCAAGAAGGTCATTCTCAAGTTGATCTGTGATGACCCAGGACTTGAACCTCAGTTTACCGGTCTCAGCAATCTGGTTCTCAGGTCTCTGAGTGTGGATTTGCCTCTCAAGGATAGACTTATACTATGAACTCAAAACCTGGTGTATAAACAGAATGACCAATTTATTAACCTACAGCTATATTTTAGTTCCTTGAAGGCAAATTACCTAGAGAATACAGGTCTCAGTTCAGTTCAGTTCAGTTCAGTCACTGAGTCGTGTCCAGCTCTTTGTGACCCCACGAATCACAGCACGCCAGGCCTCCCTGTCCATCACCAGCTCCCGGAGTTCACTCAAACTCAGGTCCATTGAGTCCGTGATGCCATCCAGCCATCTCATCCTCTGTCATCCCCTTCTCCTCCTGCCCCCAATCCCTCCCAGCATCAGAGTCTTTTCCAATGAGTCAACTCTTTGCATGAGGTGACCAAAGTACTGGAATTTCAGCTTTAGCATCATTCCTTCCAAAGAACACCCATGGCTGATCTCCTTTAGAATGCACTGGTTGGATTTCCTTGCAGTCCAAGGGACTCTCAAGAGACTTCTCCAACACCACAGTTCAAAAGCATCAATTCTTCAGCACTCAACTTTCTTCAGGCCAACTCTCACATCCGTACATGACCACTGGAAAAACCATAGTCTTGACTAGATGGACCTTTGTCGGCAAAGTAATGTCTCTGCTTTTTTTTTTTTTTTTTGTCTCTGCTTTTGAATATGCTATCTAGGTTGATCATAACTTTTCTTCCAAGGAGTAAACATCTTTTAACCTAAACAGGTCTACATAGGGATTTGTAATTGTGATACAAACACCCAGTTGTACTTAGTGGTACCTGTGGAGTCAGAATCATGATTTGAATGTTTCAAGATGCCAACTAAGGGAGCCTAATGCACCTGGTAGCCACTGACTCAGCAGGTTGAGACTTTAAGGATAATGGATTGTTTCACTTGCATATGCACCACTGAGTACAACTTTTGTCTTTGAAATCTTCTTTTATTCTTTCCTGCATAGCTAATATTTTCTTTCTTTAGATGTGTTATACATGCCCTTAAATGATCTTGCACTATTTCAATCATTATGGATTGAATTTAACAATTATATCCCATTGGACAGTAGGATTCCCTTCATTTTCTAGTTCTTGTAAATAGAGTGAATGCAGCTGTAAGGAATCAATATTTTCCACTGTATATATATTTTTTTAAAAAAAGATAAGCTGATAAATTTGTCTTCCTGCTATTAACTGATTTACTCAGCCTAGTAGCCTTAAGGGTTTTAGGTATGTTGTCTTTTAGATGTTTTTGTTTTTGGTTCTTGAAAAACTTACTTGTTTTCTAATGGATCACAGATGACTATGCTGCTATTTGAAACTATATTTTTGTTGCAGGTAGGTTGAGAGAAGATGTAGCTGTATACTCTTAAGATGCACACTATTAAAATAGCTCCAGAATAGCTACATGAACTGTTTTGTGGCTCCCCTGTGATTTATTGAATACTGACTACACCTAGCATCCCAATGCTAATTGCTTATGTTGTAACCAAATGCCAGTTCCCTGAACTTCCTCAAGTCTGAGCCTGTAGAGGATGTGTGATCCCTTGATATTGAAATAAAAATGACTTGAACTCCCAAATTGCCCCCTACAAAACTGACAGGAATTTCTCCTAGTCACTTTTTCCTCTAATTTTTTAAATCAAGTTTTTATTTTTCTTGTGTCTTACCACTACCGACTGTGGCCTCCTTTCTTCTCCATGTCATTGGAGTGTCATGTCATGTCATTTTTCATTTCCTCCAATACTTCCATGTGATGTAATAAGAGGTATAATTTTGTGATTTGTAGGTCCTTTACAGGCTGGAGGAGCTATAATAATAATAACAGCAGTTATTTCCTTAGTTAAGTTATCCAGCATAGCCCAACATTAAAAAAAAAAAAAAACTTAACAGTAAATATTAAACATCTTTATTTCTAAAATTTTATCTGCCACTGATTTTCCAGGTGCACTGCTCTCCTCTTGGATCCTTGCCCTGCCTTCACCCTCTGTTGGTCTACTTTCTCCCCCATCCTCTCCCTTCTCCAGTTCTCTGTCTCATCTCTATTCCTGCTCCTAATCTCCTCCATCTTGAGTTACTATTGGAAACCCAGATTTGTTTTTAGGGAGTAAAATTTACTTATCTTCTCTCAGTCTTCAACCATCTTGACTATGTGTAGAGAGAGTAGTCTCTTTACAACCAAGTCAGAATCTAGTTGATATGTTTATAAAAGATAGTTCTCTTTCAGAGGAATTCTGCTCTCAGTTATTACGCTTTGTGCTTTTGTGTGCCTGAACCACACAATAAAGTGGCAAAACACCTGTCTTATTTGTTATTGAACCCCTCTGTGGTGGCCCCGGATGTGTCTTGACTCTTATGTTCTTGCATACTTGGAGTCCTAAAACTGAACAACATATTCTCCCCAGACATCTTGATAAACACATGCAAAGAGTTACACTTTTTTCTTTTGTTATACTCCAATAGCATGTTCTTTCTTCAAATGTTACTTGAAATGTATTTATTTCCATGTGGTGTGATCCATATAGGGGTTTTCATGTGCTTGTAGCAATAGAAAAATAAAAAAACAGCTGAAAATAGCTGTTTGTTCATATTCTTTAATGCCTGTAATAGTGGTGATGTTATCCCCTGATAATTTTTTGGCCCTATTTTATGCCAAGAAAGAAAATAGCTTGAGCAATAAAAAGTCTTAAGTATGTCATGATTGCCATAATAATATAGTGGATAGCGCAGCCGAATCTCTTTTCCACATCCACGGGGTCTAGAAACCCATTCTGGCTTGGGAAAAAGGAGAAATATTCCACTCTGGTTTTCTGTGCTCTGGCAAACTGAAGAAAGGAAGCGCTGCTCCCTAAGGCTGGATGGTTGGAGCTGGCAACATATGCATTTCATTATGGAGCCTGGCAATTGTGCAGAGTAGCAGGGATTGCTAGTTCCCCTGCACAGGTTAGAGACACTCTACTCTCATATTTCTGGGAGGTAGACTGTGAGTCTCAGGGAGGTAGGGGGTTAGGACACTGTATTCATGATGGGGGAAATAGACACCATTAAATCATAATGAAAAGTACCTCAAGATGAGTGAGATTGCCCATATTATGAGAAGAAACAATATAGATTCCAAGGAAAGGATCTAGGGAGAAATTAAGGTTTTATTTTGGGCAATCTCATGTCACATCTCCCTGTATGCATTCAGTTATTTGCCTCCTGGAGCCACTTAGATAGCCCGGGGGTTGGAACAGGAAAAGTAATTTCAACATTAGCAACCAAAGGGATTTACTTTTTGCTGTTGAATCTTGGCTGTAATTTGGGGGGCATTTCAGGGGCCTCTATAATGAATCAAATATAAGACTTTTAGAGAAATGTTTGCAAAATAGTTTTTAGGAAGACTGAGGTGTTCTTTTCCAAGAGAATATTTTCTCTAAATTTCAATAATGTACATTCACTTCACTGGCATACCATGAGTTAAATTACTACCAGTTTTTATTAAAAACTAATTTTCAGGCTTTTATCAATCCAGCATCTTGGGAACATTGTTTATTTTAACTTGCCTTTTTATGTAGGTAGGTAACCCAATTATGATAATTACATTATGGAAAATGTATTACCTTCTCCTTTGCTACTCATAATTTATTTTACCTGGTTTTGTAGCTTAGGGTAAATTGTTGAGAGTCAGAGAGCAGTAAGAATGTATTCAAGAAGAATGAATGCAATCTCATTGCTATGTGAGATATATTAAATCTGATACTTTTTTGAATACAAAGATGACAAACCAAATCCTATAAAGGTATTATTAAAATGAAAAAAAAAACCTTAATATTGATACTTAAATGGAAAACTCAGGAAAGAGGCTTTTTTGGTATCTATTTCTCTGTTGTCCTTTATTGTTATGGTCAACTTAAGTTCCTTCCTCTAATTTGACTTAAAATTGAGTTATTAGTATGTTAAGAAAGTAAAAAATTGAGGCATAAACTGTGTTCAGATATAGCATATTCTAAGAAGGAAAGTGAAAATTTACTACTCTCTAGGTTTAAAAAAGTTTGTCAGGGTTGTAGAACTGTAGAACGTTAAATGTCCTCAGATGAATTCACAGCATTCAGGAACAGTGAATTTATTAATCTGCCTCATTTTTAAGAGAATTATTTTGTTCTGTATTTTGAATTGCTTCATTACATGAAATTAAACTAATTTGGGGGGATTAGTCACAGTTAGTTGTGATGCTTAGAAGAAACCAAACTATTAAAGCAGTTCTACTCTCAGCCTTACTATCATCCGATGAGTTTTCTAAACATGTAAAAATCTTAAGATCTTAAAACTAAAACTAAGACTTATAGTGACTCATTATTGAGAAAATGACTTTGAGTGCATATGGTTGGTGTCCAGGAGCCTTTCACACTTCCTAAGGTTAAGGCTCATGGTGACTAGCTGGGCATAAAATTGTGGAAAACACAACTTCACAATAAACTCAGCACAGGAGAAAGACCCACATAAATGAGAGAGAGAGTTTCTTTCACTCAGCACCAAATACTGCATTATTAGTTCACTGATAAATAGTTGTTCTGACTTCCCTAGTGACTCAGATGGTAAACAATCTGCCTGCAATACAGGAGACCTGGGTTCAATCCCTGAGCTAGGAAGATTCCCTGGAGAAGGAAACGGCAACCCACTCCAGTATCTTGCCTGGAGAATTCCATGAACAGAGGAGCCTGGCAGGCTACAGCCCATAGGGTCGCAAAGAGTTGAACATGACTGAGTGACTAACACTTTTACTTTTCAACATCTTTTTTGTTGTTATTTGTGAATAATTTCTTCACACATCTGCATGTATTCATTTTCTCCCTATATAGTTGTTGTGTTAATTCTCCATATCTGTATCATACATATATTCATTATATATATTTGGAAGGGTGTTTCCCTCACTCTTTAACATTTAAAATATTTCACAAACTTACAAAAGACTATTGCACAACAATGAGAAAATTACATTAAATTACAATGGTTCATTTACTAAATTTACTTTTAATAGTGAGAGGCATGTAAGTTACTCAGTTCATTTTGAGCATGATCAATTTATTCATACCGTAAATGGATACAGAGCAGGACATTATGGGCTTTGTTTTCCCTCCCTGAGTTATGATTTATACCTTACTGACAAATTTATTTGAAAAATGATTGACTTCATCCTATATTTAAATATAGGTAATAAATCATCCTTGAAAGATACTTAGAATACTGGAGAATTGGTCTTCACAAGGTGACAAAATTTACTTTTAAGTGGCTTCATCCAGCACTGTGGTGACCCTGTAGAAGAGATTAATCCTTACTCATAATGTTTTAATAGTGTGTAATTGCACCACTGGCCCTCATATTTGAACATTCAGTTACAAGCTAGAGATTAATGTATGGCAAAACCAATACAATATTGTAAAGTAATTAACCTCCAATTAAAATAAATAAATTTATATAAAAAAAAACCCATAGTTCTCAAATGTTACTTGTTTCTCCGTACCTTCAATTCAGGAAGAGAATGAAATAGACCTAAAATCTGACATCTCAATCTGAATGCTTCAGAATTATGGGCTATAGCCCACAGACTTCATTTAAAAATGTGTTGCATAGTTGTACAAATGAAATCTGTATTTTTATGAATAGATGGAAGAATTTCCAGGGGATCACAGGGGAAAGGACTTATAAAGAAAAGAGTTTTTCTAACATGTCTAAAGGATTTTAAGTAGTGATAAATACTAAGAGATATTTGATCTTCACAGTTTTTGGAGAGCAAAGGAAATGCTAGAATCGATGTGCAGGGAAACAGACTCCGTGTTGTCATTAATACCTTGTAGAGCTATCCACATTGTTTTATGTCAAAACTGGAAATGTTAGCATAGTGCTAAGAAGTGAAAGTGAATTGAAATGGAAGTTCAAAACATTAATAATTCTGGAAAACATGAAAGCTTTAAACTTTTTCTTTACTTTTCTTTTTTCATGGTGAGTGCACACAGTCCTCAGCTGATATGTTCCTTTCAGGTTTAATCTTAAGGTGTTGCCTTGCAAGAATTTAGGATTAAAAACTCTTTGCTAAGAATAATAACAGAGCAGCAGCTCTCCCAGTACTTTCACCATGATTCTAAGGAAAATTTGATTTATGGCTTCAGTTCTATTGTTGGACAGAGGCCTCAGTCCATTGGAAATCTCCAGAGCTGTGGGAGAGGGGAGGGGCTGTGATTCACCTATGCTTGGGGAGTTCCAAGGTCTAGTCTGCTTTTGGCCAAATACAAATGTTAACAGTTTGTTAGGCTAAGAAACTAGGTATGAATTCTAAATGATGTCTCTATGAGTTAAGACTGTATAAAAAATCAGATTTTCTTTAAAACTTTGTCAGTCACACGTGACCATTTTATGTAAATAAGTAAATTATAGCATCCCTCATTTTGCTCAAAAAGAAGGCAAAAAATATTTTTTCCTTTACAGTATCATTAGAAAATTAAGCAAAATGTAAAGCTAAATTTATCAAATGTTATTTTTAGGTGAGATAATTTTATGACTATTTGGGCAAGGCTATTTCAGTTTACTCTGCAGTCCTGGCATAGTTTCTATTAGGGCTTCTTTGAGTCTCAAATGTGTGCAAGTTTAGACACTGAGTGCTGTAGTTATTCTATTTTTAAGTATATTGGTACCTTTTGGTGTATAGTTAGGCATAATGTCTTAAAATGGTGTTACATAGAAAATAAGTTTTAAAAGGTGTAGAAATTAGCTTTTTAAAACTCTTCCCACCCAATGAAAGCATTCCTAATACCTCAAAAGATGCTCACCCCAAGTTCATCCCAGAATGTCCACATTTCTAAGAACAACTTCATAGCACAAAGAATATTTCAATTAAATTCCCGTATTCATAACATCTTTTATTTCTAATAAATTATTTCAATGCCAATGTTTGAAAACATTTTTTATAAGTTCAGGACAAGAACATTTAAATTTTCTATATAGATTCCATTCACATATGAATAAGGAGAGCTTCCTGGAAGAAGGAGTACTCAGTGTGAAATAAGAGGTTTTTTCCCACCTCACGAAATCTAGAGGTAGTTGAAATATGAGATGGGAATGGATATTTGGTAGAAGAGGTGAGACTGAAACTTCCATAGGAGACCTGATTTGTAGGTGTGATTTTTATTATACTTGTCTCAGAACCAAAACTACTTTTATCATTTAATCTTCATACAAAGTTTGAATTTCACTTTCTAGAACTCACTGTTAATTTTTAATTTAAAAGTAATTATAGCAATTGTGAACCTATAGGTGTATACCTGCCTGCTCAGTCCCTCAGTTGTGTCTGACTCTTTTGCAGCCACATAGACTGAAATACACAGACTCCTCTGTACATGAGATTTTCCAGGCCAGAATACTGGAGTGGGTTGCCATTTCCACCCTCAGTGGATCTTCTGACCCAGGGATCAAACATGCTTTTGCTGCATTGGCAGGCAAATTCTTTACCACTGAGCCATCTGGGAAGCCTCCCACTATTTGAAAGTGTGTATGTACCTTCGAATAAGAGTAAATACTCAGTTACTGTGCAGTGTAGCTACATGAAACCCATGGTAATCTAACAATTAAGCTAAACTATAGTTATACTCACTTTTTAATTATATAAGCTAAAATCAAATTACACTATGCAGAAAGGTGGACTTTTATTGGTCTGTGGTGGGCACACTACAATATTGTCTGCCAAGCTTGCTGTCTTCCCATCTCTGGGCTCCCACTTTGTTTCTGCAGCTCGAGGGGGACCTGCACCCCCTGCAGCATGATGCTCTTTTTGTCACAACTGTTTAGTTCAAGACTAGACTATGACCTAAGCTAAGCTACTCTGGGACTTTCCATGGAGTGTCTCATACTATAATTGAGAATGAATCAGCATCTTTTGGGAGAGATTTGTAAGATATAAAATGTGTGGGGTGCAAATGTCACATGAAAGCAGTTGTCTATAGTGCTAGAGAATGAAGCTGGAACTGAGAGAGAGAGAAAAGAGAAACTAAGAGGAGAAAAAGAAGCTGCCAGAATTTTATCCCTGGTTTCATGATTTTCTGAACAGTTGTCTCCCTGTTTTTACCACTTTCTTAGTCTTTAGCCCTCTCTTGATCTTAGTGATCCAATGAAGCTCCTCTTCTTGCCTTAACTATTTTGAGTTAGAATCTTGATTAATAAAGTACCTTCCTGAACCCAGCTACAGTTTGCATGATTTAAAACAATACTCACTCTAAGACAGCTTAGTGGCAGAATTGTATTTTTGTCACAGTAAGGACTGATAATTAAAGAAAAGTCAATTCTGTGTTCTATTGAAACGCAGAAGAATGAATTAAGAGAGAAGGAAGGAAAACCCAGAAATAGTCCTTGTTACCAGGACAAGAGCAAAGGATGGATGCTTCTTGGTTTTTTGCTGAAAAGAAATCTCTTTAACCGTGAATGAGGGTAATGGATTTATTTGAAAAGTAGAGGGAATGTTAAGGAATTAGAGAGGAAATTTAAAAATTTGTTTATGTGAATTAATGATAATTAATGTTTATAAAGGCTGCATTTTAGATGTGTGCCAGAATTGGGGCCCATTAAGGTTTTAGGTGTTGAAAATAGCCCAAGAATGGGTTATGTCAGGCTATGGTGATATACAATTAACATCTCAGAGATGTGATGCAAGCAACGATTAGTCCTTGCTGCCACAGAATGTCTCACTGTAGCACACAAACGTGAGCACGTGCTAGGAAGATAGGGCCAGATTTTTGCTTCAGCAATTAAATGTTTTTGCCACAATATAAGCAGCTTAGCATGCCAGAATATAACATCATTTTCACCGTGTTTCTTTGATCAAACAGACAAGTTACATGGCCATGTTAAGCTATGAAAAGTGAATTAAAAATGTAATCCTTCCATATCCTTGAAAAAATAAGCTGAAATGTCTTTGAGTAGCAGTAATATCTACCTCAATACAATGATGAACAGAAAATCTGGAACCCTGGATCAGAATCTCAGTTTTTCCGCATCATAGCTCAGTCCGCTGGTCTTCCTACTCAGAAACTTTTGCTTTCATTTGCTTTGATTTTATCTTACCTCCAAGCTACATGGGTTCTTTAAGCTCAGTATGCATAAAGGATATAATAATGCTTCCCAGGTATAATTGTAAGGACTAAATGTAAGCAATAGTATATATATAAAAAAACTTTGGAAACTTGGAAGGACTTTTTAAATATGTTAAAAAAAAATACATACCAAAAAAAAGAGAAATATGTAGTAGCCATAATACCTGTTTTTTTATCCTCTAATTTTTCATGAAACACTATTTATGTAATTCATTATTCATATGATGCTGCTTTTAAATATGTAAACCCCTTGATATAAGAGAATATGTTCTATACATTAAGAAGTAATAAATGACCTTAAACCACATTTAAAACCATAAACTTTATTAGTCATGAACCTTTATATCAAAATCTATTTTTCTTCTCAAACAGCTTAGAATTGTGACCCTCTTTGTATACTCAAGTTTTAAACAAGTTTCACTTTCATTAATTACAAAGCATGAAATATATTGTCAGAAAAAATGTGCCCTGTGTTCCTTTTTCTACGTGCACGCAATTCTTCAACCCCACTTTTTCAGTAAGAGAAAAAGTTAGTTCATTCTTTTAGAAAGATTATTGACTAGTTTCCTAAAGAAACTTAAGTGCACATTCCTTTAGCTCCACAAATGTCAGAAGTATAGGATAAAAATATTGCTTACCTAAAATGTATTTTAATCTTAAACTGTTCTTTCAAAATTTGTTTTGCTTAGGATAGAGATACAAATGAGGCAAGCTATTATGTCTTCTTTGAATTCCCAACAGGAAACTTTTGCTTAGTTTCAGGTGGTTATATTTTGCTATGAATCACAGAAAATTTCCACTGATCTGTGACATAATATTTTAATCCCATGGAGCTTACAACTGCAACTTATAATGTTTAGGTTAAAAGACTAACTTCAACAGAGCATCAAAATTACATATAGATATTCTGTTAATTTTTTTTTAAATAGAAACTTATATCAAGCATTTTGTATATACAAGAGAAATTATGTAGGGGAAGTGACTTTCCTGTAGACTATTTAGATATATGCAGAGAAATAGATAATGTAGGTCATAGACTCAAAAAATATTTCTTCTCCACCCCAGAGTATTTCTTTTTCTATCATTCCCAATTTATAACTCACTTTTGAAACTTACCTAAAGTATATTTTTTATTGCTACTTTTCTTTTGTTTGCTAACTCACATTTATCTAGCTGATTGATTTTGCTTCTCCTTTACTGGTCTTTCCCCCTACTCCTGATCTCTTATCCTGTCTTCCTTACTTCTTCGTTACCAATGAGTATATTTCCCTCCCTCAAAAAGCTGTGAAAGGTAAACTTCCTAAGGCAGTTTCAATTTATTTTTTACTTTATTTAAGGTACTTTTTTTGAAAATTAAAAGAATTACATTCTTCAACATTTAAAATTATATAATGTAGCCAGTGGTGCTTTAGTTATTTTTCCAGGTCTCCATCATCCTAATAGTATTTGTATCTAATTTAAATACAATCTATGGCATTTCATAATTGTTCAGCTGGAGCTACCTGAACATCACTTGAAATTTGTGTAGTGCAACTGAAGAACTGAATTTTAAACTAAATTTAATTTTAATTTATTTGAATATGAAAAGCCACATGTAGCTTGTAGCTACCATAATGGACAGTGAAGTTAAAAGATTAACAAGGACTTTTCTAGCTTAGTTTAATTATACCTCTATGAAGGAATGTTGACCTGTTTTCTAACACTGCACTACACTGATGAAACCTATAATCTGCATTTATCTACCTTTACCTGAGAAGACTTCCAGAACAACCTGGAAAAGAATGCTAAAACATTTATTAATAAATCAACCAGTAAATTTGCATATTTAGAAAATGCCATCTCCTCCATAAAGCCATCTTGACCTTTCTCTTATTGTTCTCCTTTGGTTCGGCTCAGTGGTTCCTTCCCTTTTTTCAACTCATACAGCAATGTATACCTCTTTCATAATTCTTATCAGAGTCTACAGTGTTTTGCTGTTATTTATGTACCTGTTTTATCTCCTCTTCTAGGCGTGATTAGGGTAAGAATCAAAACAGAAATCTGGTTGATCTCATGTCTCAGAGCACCTAGCAGAGTAATTTCTACAATCAATACTGCTCAATAGCTAGATGTATACAATCTCTGTCTTCCTGTGGAGGCAACAATCTTATTGTGACCATCAGTTGGAGGTCTCCAGGAGTCTCCACTGTGTCGTAAGTGCTTGGATGAGGGACATGACCTCAGTCTGGAAACTGGACTGCTGTTCACAAGTGGTTCTATTGGCTCTGACCCCACACTCATTTGACATTTCTGTTCTCTGTATTCAGGTTGAATGTTTCCTCTGCTTTGTTCTATTTCCCCCTTTTGCCATTTTTGTCTCTAAAACTCACAGCATTGTGGCCAGCCCTGGGCTTCTGAAGCAAATTACTTTTGGTGGGATAGCTGTTGTCTTCAAATTTATTTCTACAGAGGGTTATAGTAAACTGGTAGTGACCACAAGGACCCACTCTAGGAAACTAAAGGAAACCCTATTACATTTTCTTTACTATTGAACCTTCAGCTAATTCTTTTTCAAACTGATACTTCAGTGTCTATTAAGGAATCTGTAGCAGTCATAAATTACATCACACTTGGTAGTGTGATGTAATTAGGAAAACAACCACACAGTGATTATAAAAGTTGCAGGCCGGGTGAACATTGTTTAATGGTTTCTCTGTTGTGAATAGCCATAGTATAGTAAGATTACAAATGCAGCGATATTTCCATGTTCTAAATTGTCTCTGTGGAACATCTGGTGCTCAGAATTATCCATGCTCTGTTCCTCTGACCTGTTTCATTTGATCTGCTCTAATGGGAATTTTTTTAGCCACTAAATCTAAGTTCAGGGTGTGAATCACAGCAGGTGATGATAGGTAATTGGACAGGGAACTTACCAGAGGCATGAGAGCATCAGAGATCCCATGTTCTCAAAGGAAATCAGTTTTTAAAAAAGAGAAAGTAATATTGGGAAGGAAATTTTTTCCCTGGAGAATGTAAGTAGATTTTTCAAAGAAATTCTGTCTTAAAAATGAATCAAATGTTTTAACAAAATGCTTAAGATTATGGAACCAAATAGTTAATCTTAGTATTTTCTTAACACTTAAATTAATAAGTCTTTTAAAAACACATATGAGGGAATTGAATGTGTGAAGGCTCTGCCTGTCTTCCACCATGGGACACATTCGTGTGATGGAAATCACAGCACTCAGTGGCTACATTCTTACATGCATAATGGCTCAAGTATAGTTTTATTTTATTTTAATATCAGTGCAATTTTAGAAAATAAAATTGATTAAACTGAAATTTTCCAATATTGTGGCACTGTCTTTTGGAACTATTACTTTTAGGTTTATAACTGTAATATGTAATCTCTTGATTGTGAAAAGCAGAAACAATGATTTTCTTTTTCTTTTTTTTTGGCCCAACTGCAGAAAAGACTTTTTTCCCCATCCATATTATCAAAGTGTATGTATTTAAAGAACACGCTTAAAGTAAAAACCTTAGTAGCTCAGTCGGTAAAGAATCTGCCTGAAATTCAGGGGACCTAGGTTTGATCCTTGGGTCAGGAAGATTTCCTGGAGTAGGAAATGGAAACCCACTCTGGTAGTCTTGCCTGGAGAATTCCATGGACAGAGTAGCCTGGTACAGTCGCTAAGTTAGCACAACTGTGGGACTAACACTTTCACTGTAAAGTGAAATGTGTATTTGTCCTGCAAAGAGCACACTCCAAGCATGGTGAGACATGAATGGTTTTTACAGTGTGCTGATGAAATTTTTACAGCAGAGTGGACGGAAAGCACTCTCTTAGATTCATTCAACAACTTGTTCAGCCTTGGCCCTGGTCCTGATATAGTAATATTGAATCCAGCAAAATAAACAGTATATGGAAGATATTAGAGAGCTTCACATGTGTTTCAGTTTTATTTAGTAAATATTTGTGTAACTATTTGCAATTAAAACTTCTGATAAAGATTATTTAAAAAATAAACATTTTTAGCACTGTTAGCTATAGATTTATGATACATATTGTAATGTCAGTAAGAACTCACAATATTTTACATAATACCATCTTACTCAACTTCATGATGTTGCCAAGTGGGAAAAAATAAACTGCCTTAAAAATAGGGAATTTCAAATGACAATGTATTTCTCTGAAATTTGCTGAATCTTGTCTAGACTAGTTAATTCGTTTCCAGTCCTTCTTGTTACTAGGAGAAATAATTAACATATGGCTTAAGGGCAGAGTTTGGTAAAATAATGACCTAAAGGGTTTCATTTGGCCCAACATTTAAAATGAGTCAACAGTGTGACACAGATGTTGAAAAAAAAATGAATCTTACATAGCATTAACAGAAGTATCATCTCCAGATGTTCTCACAGTATTATACTATGGAAACACTAAAAGGGCATTGACAAGATGATGTTTCTACAAGAGGAGTGACCAAGAGGGTGGGCCATTTATGTGCCTCATTATATGAAAAATATTGGATGGAACAGGACATATAAAACTCAGAAAAGCATAAATGTAACTATGTATTCCAAATATGTATCTATACAATATCTATGCGTACCTCTATATCATAACTACATCTACATCTATGTCTTATGAATGGGAGAGTAGACTTACTCAACTTGGCTCCAACACAGAGATCAGTGATTGGGAGACAGGTGTTTCAGCTGCATAGCTAGGGTTCTCTTACCCATTAGAGGTAGTAAATGAAATGAAGCTCTTTAACTAGAAGTGAACTGCTGTTATGTTAGTGTCCTGGCAGAAACTTAGAAATTACCAGTTAGTTCCTTTATAGGAAGTATTCATATACTGGAAAACAGGTCATACTTGATGGTCTCTACTCTCTCAATTCTAAGATTTTACTAGGTTCTTTAATAATATTATATTCATTATTTATTCAGGTAAGTCTATTTCATTCATTTTATTAAGCTAAGAAAAAGAAAATACCTAGACAGTCATTATTTATAATAGAGACTGAATATTTAGTAAAACAATTTAGAACAACTGAAAACATTCTAAATTTGATGCATTTGTGTCTTTAAGTGTTTTTACTTCAAATCATGCCACTAAAGATTCACTTTGTAGAACTGTTTTTATCTCTGAGCCATTTTAGTTTTTTGTACCAGAACTCTGAATGACTCTAAACTGGAGGTTTGGGTTGCTGCTGCTGCTGCTAAGTTGCTTCAGTCGTGTCCAACTCTGTGTGGCCCCATAGACCGCAGCCCATCAGTCTCCCCCATCCCTGGAATTCTCCAGGCAGGAACACTGGAGTGGGTTGCCATTTCCTTCTCCAATGCATGAAAGTGAGAAGCGAAAGTGAAGTCACTCAGTCATATCCAACCCCTAGCAACCCCATGGACTGCAGCCCACCAGGCTTCTCCATCCATGGGATTTTCCAGGCAAGAGTAGTGGAGTCAGGTGCCACTGCCTTCTCCGAGGTCTGGGCTAAGAGGTTACAAATGAGAGAGCAGGAGTAGGGAGGGCAGGTATTCTGACCAGGTATGGTCTGGTTAGAATCCTAGAATCAAAGTTAGGCAGGCAAGCAATAGACTAAGCAACATCACCAGAGAACAGGTACAAGGGCAGAGTCCCAGAGTCCTAAATCAGGAAGGAATCCTTTTGTCTCCATGAAAAAAATTTTCGTGTTGGAACCCACAAGTGGAAGCAGGAAGTGCAGGAGCAGAGGCAACAACCCTGGGAGCTACCAGTCCGTCCTTCCTCCAGCAGTGCTGGCTGCCAGGTATTTGACAAATTATTTAAACCAGGAATTCATAGGACTGCGTCTTCATTCATACAGTTCACAGTACCAAAGTCCTGCTGCTTTTTCCACAAGCAGCCTGACCGCCCATGGTTTTCTGTGACAGTCTTTCCCTTCAAGCATCCCAAATTGTTGTTAACAGCAGGTCTTGAGCAAAAACTTGTAGACAACTGGGATGCCAATGTGCTAAACACTTTTAAACATTTCTAAACATGTCTAGTTCTTTTACTTGAACCTTGGGTAACTTTATCTTGTATTTTATCAATCCTGGATATCTACAGATATCTACAGAGTCAATCCTGGATATCTACAGATCTCCATCTGTGGATATCTACAGATATCTACAGAGTCAATCCTGGATATCTACAGATCTCCATTTGTGGATACAACCAAAACCAGATCAAAGATTTGGTTGAGTCCACAGATGCAGAAACTGAAGGCATGGAGGGCTGACTGTATGTGGAACCAGAGAGAAAACAGAAATCATAGGCTCAAGATAAAAGGAGATTAAGACCTCATTTGACCCTTATTAATCAATTTTATTCATTGATCTAATTTAGAATTAATCAATACTTTTTGTATAGTTTGTTTTCTCATTGGGTACCTTAGGCTTTTTCCTCTTATTTCCTTTTTCAGTCCATCCTTTGCCTTACAATTAAAGTTAATATTTTAAAGGACAGATATAACTATACCACTCTTTTGCTAAAAATCATCCATGGTTCCTTACTACTTGGAGTCAAGTGAAGCAAAACTTCCACTTATCCCATGCTTCATGTCATCTAGATTTTACTCTTGTTACACAAATACAGCATCTAGGTTAACAACCCTGTGTTTATTTTGTTCATGCTATTTTCTGGTCTTGGAATACCTTTTCCCTCTGGCTTTCTTCCCCATATCTTTCTACTCCACCTTTCTGCAGGATGACATATGTTATCCTTGTTAACTGAACAAAAATTTGCCTTCTCTAAGAAGCCAGAACTGACTTTAAAAGATTAATTATTACCTCCTTCCTGTGCCTATGTCTGTTTGTCTATCAGTGAGCATGGTCATATTTCAGCATAATTTTTTCCACTGTGAATCTTTCTTCCTCCCAGGCTGTGAAATCCCTAAGAGTAGGGATAATGACATTTACTTTTTTAGTTTCAGGGTCTGGCATATAATACACAAAGTAACTTTTGAATGTTACAACTTTTCAATTGTATCTTTCAATATTACCATTTCTTTGGTCCCCTTTGACTCTAAAATTCCATGGTTTTCATTGGTACTTTGGAGATATAAATATTATTATACATAGGTTTCAGATGGAATTTGTACCAGTGAATGAAGTCTTATATAAATGGCAAGTTAAATTGCCTTGTAGCTTGCAAAATAGTAAAAGCCAAGTCTGGAAACTACATGATTCTGGGTCAGTTTAACATTGACTGGCTGCCAGAGTCTATGTGGCTTTTGTTAACAGGAGCTACCAGTCTTGTCCTAATATGTAGGATCAGCTATGGCCTTTGTGGAGATATTTTGATAGAAATAACCCTGAGGGCATATAAGGAGAATGGATGTACATTGTTTTGTGTGTGAGATTTTCCTCCTTGTTGCCTCCCTACTACATACTAGTGATACGAAAGCTGAGTATAAGCATGGAAGGTATAGGAGGTCATTTGTCCCTTTTAGCAAAATAAATTCACTATGAATGGATATAGTGTCACAGCCATATGAATGAGCTTGGCTAATATTAATATTGGCAAATGTCTGTCTGATGTTTCATAATTTCATATATTTATTAGTATTAAAAAAAAATTCTTGACACTAGAATAACTCTGGATAGCAGCCTGGAAATGAACATCATCATTAAAGTAAACATCAGAAAAAGATCATCTTGTGGCAGTTGGGAGTAGCCAGGGAAAATAAGAACCATTCTGACAGTCAGCATATATACATCGAGTCTCACACACACAGGTATTTACTCCTTCCTGCATCCACGTTCTCTCAAAACAATAGCAAGGTCATATCTGACATCAAGTGTTTCCTCTTAGTTTTTGCTTAAGCTCCAACTTGTTATTTCTGGCACTTCTCTCAGTGCCCAGTGGTTACAAGAACATGGTTTGGCCAACAGTGACTCTGGCCAGTGGGTGTAGCTGGAATCAGGCACATAGGAAAGGGTTCATTTGTTTATCACAGTAGCACCCAGCAGTAGAGCTGTTAACATTTCCTTCAAAACTGTCTTGCTGAGAGTTTTGAGGTTTGATCTTTTCAATTTTCACTCGTTTAAAATTTGTCACCAGAGGTTTTTTTTTTTTTTTTTTTTTTTTATGCAGACTTGTCCAATGGAGAGGGCAATAGCAACCCACTCCAGTAATCTTGCCTGGAAAATCCCATGGACAGAGGAGCCTGTTGGGCTGTAGTCCATGGGGTCGCTAGGGGTCGGATATGACAGCGATTTCACTTTCGCTTTTCACTTTCAAGCATTGGAGAAGGAAATGGCAACCCACTCCAGTGTTCCTGCCTGGAGAATCCCAGGGACGGGGGAGTCTGGTGGGCTACAGTCCATGGGGTCGTTAGGGGTCGGATATGACAGCGATTTCACTTTCGCTTTTCACTTTCATGCATTGGACAAGGAAATGGCAACCCACTCCAGTGTTCCTGCCTGGAAAATCTCAGGGACGGGGAAGCCTGGTGGGCTGCCGTCTTTGGGGTCTCACAGAGTCGGACACGACTGAAGCAACTTAGCAGCAGCACACTTATCCAAACTTTCAGAAACACTGTTTGGTAAATAATTCTTCAGTTGAGGTTTCAGGTAGGAAAAAGAAATAAGATTTACTTAGACTTCATGTTTCTCTTTTGTGTGATTAAGATTATTACATTTATAAACATTCTGTCATTTTGTTACTTGGAAGGAATGAGTAATGACCTAAGAAGAAGGTCAATTTTCTAAGTTTATACCAAAGCCATTCTACATTCTGCTGGATAAAAGCTTTAAAATATATTCCTTGGTTATAATCTTGACTGTATAACCCTTAATTGACAACAGATCTGTTTCTTATTGCCTGAGGACCAGCACTTTTATGAGGCCTACTATTCCCATTGATATTTAAAAAAAAAAAAAGATTTATAATGATATTTCTCATTAAATTCTACAGGAATTTGACAGGTATTTTACACTTTTCCATGAGTCTAAGAGTAAATCTTGATGTGTTCATCACACACACAAGAACAACAGGATTCATCAGTGTGGTTTTGTTCTACGAAGAGAATATAAGATTCAGAAATAAGCAGCCTAGGTTCCAAAGTGCAAGTATTAGTCCTCAGTCATGTCTTACTCTTTGCACCCCCATGGACTGTAGCCCACCAGGCTCCTCTGTCCATGGAATTCTCCAGACAAGAATACTGGAGTGGGTAACTGTTCCCTTCTTCAGGTGAATCTTCCTGACCCAGGGCTCAAACTCAGGTCTCCTGCATTACAGGCAGATTCTTTGCCATCTGAGCCACCAGAGAAGCTCTCTAGATTCCAAACATCCACCAAAGAGTTCTTGTGTTTCGCTGAGTCCCCAAATCCTACATTTCTTTTGTTAAGAGTGGCCTACTTGTGCACTTTATTTTATGAAATGGAAACATTCCTAAAACAGTTAATTTAAATTAAAAAAAAAAAGAGGTACCATTTGTTGAGCACATTCACATGTGTGGCACGGTACTAGACATTCCCTTTTATTACTTTATTTCATCCTCTTAATGCCCTATAAGATGCAGATGTTATTCACATTTAGCAAATAAGTAATGTAAGAGGCCCAGAAACTACTGATGTGACTCAAGGTCATGGAGGGAATAAAATGAAGTCCTAAAATCAAAATCTCAGTGTGCTTGACTCCAAGTCCTGTGCTTCATCTTCCGTAGCCACTGTATATTGTAATATTTCAAATATGCCTGAGAATTGACCGTTTTCAGAAAGCCTACCCCATTTTTCCTGAATAATAACCAAAATATTTTTGTATTAAAATGTTGCTTATCTATTTTAATCATTAAAATGTTGTACACTGTCACTTCATGGCAAATAGATGGGGGAAAAGTGGAAACAGTGACAGATTTTATTTTCTTGGGCTCCAAAATCACTGCAGATGGTGACTGCAGCCATGAAATTAAAAGACATTTGCTCCTTGGAAGGAAAGCTATGATAAACCTAGTCAGAATATTAAAAAGCAGAGACATCATTTTCCCAACAAAGGTCCATGTCCAAAGCTATGGTTTTTCCAGTAGTCATGTTGGATGTGAGAGTTGGACTATAAAAATAAACTGAGCACCAAAGAATTGATGCTTTAAAATTGTGGTGCTTGAGAAGACTCTTGAGAGTCCCTTGAACTACAAGGAGATCAAATCAGTTAATTCTAAAGGAAATCAATCCTGCATATTCATTGGAAGGACTGATGCTGAAGCTGAAGCTCCAACACCTTGGCCACCTGATGTTAAGTGCCAACTTACTGGAAAAGACCCTGATGCTGGGAAAGACTGAGGTCAAAAGAAGGAGTCGACAGAGGGTGAGATGGTTGGATAGCATGCATCTCAATGGACCTGAGTTTGAGCAAACTTCAGGAGACGGTGAAGGACAGGGAAGCCGGGTGTCGTGCAGTCCATGAGATCCCAAAGAGTCAGACACGACTTAGCCGCTGAACAACAACAAAACGTTCTAACAGATAATCTATCTCCAGTATTCCTACTGTGCTTCCAAAAGAGTTTCTTAGTTGAAGATGGATGGGCTTCATAGAATCAATGACATCCTCTGCAGTTGAAGTTACACTTTACATGTGTTTGCAGAAATACATTTTCTTACAAGGACAAATGCCCACCTTTCATCATATTCCATGAAATAAGTAGTGAAGAAAGATACTTCAGGAAGATTTACACTACTTCAGAGTATCCCTTTTCTTGTTGAAACAGATGAGGATTTGGGGAAGAGAAAAGAGAAACTAGTAAAAGATGTGGAAGCCTTTTAAGATTACAATAGATGAGACCAGCAAATTTAACCTGTAAGTTCTAGACATTAGGCTTTGTTACTGTGACCAACAAAGTTAAATTTATGTATACTTATTTGTTCATTAGAAAGTTAGTTCCATACTTCATATAGGCAGACCTGGGTAAGCAGTAAGCACTTAGTAAAAGTGCTGTGTGCAACACTCACATTCAAGGATAAGTGAGGTTCTTTACTGCCTGTAAAGAAAGAACTGGGAGAGGGGTGGCTCAGCTGTGGGCTGTGGTTCAGATCAGGGCCATTCCGGTTCCATGATTCTTTGAGTGTACAGGAAGAAGGTCTCAGGGTCATGAGAGCATCAATAGTGTTATGGATGTCAATTTCTAAGACTTCAGTTTCCATATTTGATCATTCCTAATACGAGTCAGTCTGAAGATTCACCTTCTAAGGAGACTCTCCTTTCTCATCTCCCTTTTCAAAGTTATCTTTTCTACACTTTACCAAAAAGGAAAAGAGGACACCGTTTTTGCTTACTGTTGCCATGATGCTCTGCCTTGGAATGGGGAAACCTTCATAAAAAAATGAAGAAACAGAAATATTGCAGTTGGTAGTGAGAAAAGGAATGACCAACTATTACTGAGAATTTTTTTGAATTTAATTGTTTCGCAAGTATGTGCTTTCAACACAACTTAAGGAGAACCTAACTCAACTATTATATTACATCAAATAATTATATTTTATAACTAAGTCATCCTGGAAACTTTTTGGCCTGTATCTGAGAAGAAATTTAGAAAATTGAAGAGTTCTACTACAGCATTATTTTCAACCCTATTTTTTAAATAAACTTTTTATCTCAGTGTTTCTATTAAATAAAGGGAAAAAAGTAATAAAGTGGCTGGGGTCAGTGCCATTCTAGCTGTAAATAATATTTATCCTTGAACATATAAACTAATCTTAGCCGCCCCATCTATTTTATAAAAATCATACATGTTTTGCATCAAAAGATGTTGTTTATAAATAATAATTATTTATATGTGTTATTTTGATCAACTGTCAACTACAAATAATAGTAGTGATAATTCAACCCAGAAAAAAAAATCATTTAAAACTTAGAACCTTAAGATATTTGGAAAAAAATTAGATCTATACTTTTAATTTTGATATATATTCTAAGACAGAAAAAATGTGATAGAATGAATATAAATAAACTTTCAAGCTTAAAACATTATATTGGAATAAAATTCTCTGATGATATCAAAGAAAATATAAGTTCAGGGAAAAAATGGGATAATGTAAAACTTTTGTGTTTTAAAGAAGAGATTGTCTTGCATTTTTCAAGTGTTAATAGTTGATGGGGTATCAATACTCTTGGTATAAGATTTAATTAAATGAAACAGTATTGTATACAATGTTATGTTTAGAATACATTATCTCTTCCATTCTCTACAGTCAGTGGGTAGATGGTAAACTGGGAGCAAGTATCCTAGAGGAGAAGAATACTCTGAGTTGTAGCATTTTTTCAAATTCCATAGTGTAAATTTTTCTCACATACAATACAGTTCGATACAATACAGGCTACAATACACGTGGGTTCAATCCCTGGGTCAAGGAGATTCCCTGAAGAAGGAAATGGCAACCCTCTCCAGTATTCTTGCCTGGAAAATCCCATGGACAGAGGAGCCTGATGGGCTACAGTCCATAGGGTTGCAAGAACCCAGGTCTCCTGCATTGTAGGCGGATTCTTTACCAGCTGAGCCACAAGGGAAGCCCCAAAATACTGGAGTGGGTAGTCTATCCCTTCTCTAGGGGATCTTCCCCACCCAGAAATCAAATCGGGGTCTCCTGCATCACAGGCGGATTCTTTACCAACTGAGCTATAAAGGAAGCTCAAGAGTCAGACAATCCTTAGCAAATAGCAACAACAAAAAAATATACCCATGGAACTTTAAAAATAACTCGATTCTAGGGCTCTAACTCACTCTCTAAAGTTAGAATCCCCAGTGATGGGGTCAGCCAGCTTTACTTCAGTAAGCACCATGGGTGACCCTGAGGCAACCCGTCCAGTACTCTCACTCCACCAGGAAGTACTGGCCAACATTGTTTAGCTGCTAAGTCATGTTCATCTCTTTTGTGACCCCATGGACTCTAGCCCCATCAGGTTCCTCTGTCCATAGAATTTCGCAGGCAAGAATGCTGGAGTAGGTTGTCATTTCCTTCTCCGGGGGATCATCCCAACCTAGACCCAGGGATCAAACCTGCATCTCCTGCATTGGCAGGAGGATTCTTTATCAGAGAAGTCTGTGGCTGTCCAACAGGATCAGGATAAGGGGGGAAAGGAACTGACGTGGAAGTCTTCTCTCAATTAAATGTACAGCAGTCAGAAAACTTCAATGAAGCTAACTGTATGCTTCTCTTAATAGAGAATTGGGAAAAGTTTTGGCCCCTTTATTACTTTCCTCACTGCACACAGCCAGCCACATTCAGTTCAGTTAAGTCACTCAGTCGTGTCCAACTCTTTTCAGTCCAAGGGACTCTCAAGAGTCTTCTCCAACACCTTAGGTAGCTATAAAAATTAAATAAAAACACATACCTGAAAGAGGTGCATAAAAGAACTGTATTTTACATATAAAAAGAACAGAGTGTTATTTCAAACTGAGATCAAAGAGCAACAGTAAATGTCCAAGCCTACATGTGTGCTGTGAGTTCCAGGCCTAGCTATCTCTGGGACCGTGCTGTGGTCCTTAGCTGATTGGCAAGAGCAGAGGTGTTCTAAAGGACCATGAGGTTGAAAGGTTGTTGTTGAATCTGGTTCTATAGTTGGGACCATCTGATTTTCAGTGGGGAGGATGGTTATCTCATCTTCTCTCTTTCCTTCTGATTTATCATCAAGCCATTTATCTCTATCAGTTCAGTTTCGTTCAGTTCAGTCACTGAGTCGTGTCCGACTCTTTGTGACCCCATGAATCACAGCATGCCAGGCCTCCCTGTCCATCACCAACTCCCAGAGTTCACTCAAACTCATGTCCACCGAGTCGGTGATGCCATCCAGCCATCTCATCCTCTGTTGTCCCCTTTTCCTCCTGTCCTCAATCCCTCCCAGCATCAGTCTTTTCCAATGAGTCAGCTCTTCGCATGAGGTGGCCAGAGTACTGAAGTTTCAGCTTTAGCATCAGTCCTTCTAAAGAACACCCAGGGCTGATCTCCTTTAGGATGGACTGGTTGGATCTCCTTGCAGTCCAAGGGACTCTCAAGAGTCTTCTCCAAGAACACAGCTCAAAAGCATCAATTCTTCGGCACTCAGCTTTCTTCACAGTCCAACTCTCATATCCATACATGACCACTGGAAAAACCATAGCCTTGACCAGACAAAGCTTTGTTGGCAAAGAATGTCTCTGCTTTTCAATATGCTACCTAGGTTGGTCATAACTTTCCTTTCAAAGAGTAAGTATAAGCAACCGCTTTTTCCAAAACTCGAATCTTTGAGTCAAGAGTCAGCATTTGTACTAAGATATACATCACATCCTTCCAAGTAAGGTCATAAAGCAGAGTAACACCTTTAAAAGCTCTAACATATTTTGGGGGGGTCTTCTAAATAGTCTCTCAGATCCTCCTTGATTTTTTTGTATTTCTTGATAAGAAAAAGGCTTATTAACACTCATCAGTTCAGTTCAGTCACTCAGTCGTGTCCGACTCTTTGCGACCCCATGAATTGCAGCACGCCAGGCCTCCCTGTCCATCACCAACTCCCGGAGTTCACTCAGACTCACATCCATTGAGTCCGTGATGCCATCCAGCCATCTCATCCTCGGTTGTCCCCTTCTCCTCCTGCCCCCAATCCCTCCCAGCATTAGGGTCTTTTCCAATGAGTCAACTCTTTGCATAAGGTGGCCAAAGTACTGGAGCTTCAGTTTTAGCATCATTCCTTCCAAAGAAATCCCAGGGTTGATCTCCTTCAGAATGGACTGGTTGGATCTCCTTGGAGTCCAAGGGACTCTCAAGACACTTCTCCAACACCACAGTTCAAAAGCATCAATTCTTCTGCGCTCAGCCTTCTTCACAGTCCAACTCTCACATCCATACATGACCACAGGAAAAACCATAGCCTTGACTAGATGGACCTTTGTTTGCAAAGTAATGTCTCTGCTTTTCAATATGCTATCTAGGTTGGTCAGAACTTTCCTTCCAAGGAGTAAGCGCCTTTTAATTTCATGGCTGCAGTCACCATCTGCAGTGATTTTGGAGCCCCAAAAAACAAAGTCTGACACTGTTTCTACTGTTTCCCCATCTATTTCCCATGAAGTGATGGGGCCAGATGCCATGATCTTCGTTTTCTGAATGTTGAGCTTTAAGCCAACTTTTTCACTCTCCTCTTTCACTTTCATCAAAAAGCTTTTTAGCTCCTCTTCACTTTCTACCATAAGGGTGGTGTCATCCGCATATCTGAGGTTATTGATATTTCTCCCAGCAATCTTGATTCCAGCTTGTGTTTCCTCCAGTCCAGCATTGCTCATGATGTACTCTGCATAGAAGTTAAATAAGCAGGGTGACAATATACAGCCTTGACATACTCCTTTTCCTATTTGGAACCACTCTGTTGTTCCATGTCCAGTTCTAACTGTTGCTTCCTGACCAGCATACAGATTTCTCAAGAGGCAGGTTAGGTGGTCTGGTATTCCCATCTCTTTCAGAATTTTCCACAGTTTATTGTGATCCACACAGTGAAAGGCTTTGGCATAGTCAATAAAGCAGAAATAGATGTTTTTCTGGAACTCTCTTGCTTTTTCCTTGATCCAGTGGATGGTGGCAATTTGACCTCTGGTTCCTCTGCCTTTTCTAAAACCAGCTTGAACATCAGGGAGTTCACGGTTCACATATTGCTGCAGTCGGGCTTGGAGAATTTTGAGCATTACTTTCCTGGCATGTGAGATGAGTGCAACTGTGTGGCAGTTGGAGCATTCTTTGGCATTGCCTTTCTTTGGGATTGGAATGAAAACTGACCTTTTCCAGTCCTGTGGCCACTGCTGAGTTTTCCAAATTTTTCCCGGTGGGTGTTTTATGAAGAGGCAACAGCTTGTGTGGCTGTTCCTCAGTCTCTTTGGCTGTTCTGTGAATATGATCTCAGAGGTAGATTGGAGAAACCTGTTTTGTTTTGTTTTTAAATCTCCTTGTTTTTTGTCTTTTACTGGGTACTGCAGCCAAGTAGTATCACATAGGAAGACCAGGTGTGTCTTCTTTAAGCCATGGGTATCAAATCTTTCTCAGTTTTCCAGGATATAATTCAGAGGAGTGCAGCTGGAATTGTTAGTTCCCAGGAGAAAAAAAGTGACCAGTGCCATCTTTTTACCAGAGGCGTCCCTCTCTGCTCTAGATGAGGGTGTAGACAGACTTTACATGAAAAGCTTTTCTTTCCTGGTTGGATTGATCTGTCCCTTACCAACGCAGGCATCATACTCACCCCTCTCAGTTCTACCACCAAGATTGGGTAAGGATGCACCAGGGGTAGACCTGATGGCATCCCTGACTGACGTCCAGCTTCACCATTAAAACCTTGCTTGTCTCTGATGCCACCCACGGTGCAATCAGAGTAACCTTCCAGAATGTCTCCCAAGCTAAGACCACTGGGGGAAACATTCATCACCTGAGTGCCTGTGCATGACCCTGAGTATATTCCTGACCACAGTAAGACTGATACGAACATAAAACTGAGATTTTCCTTCTAACTGTCACCACATCAGTAGAAGAGCCTCCTCTGGTCTACTAAGAGCCAGTGTTACCAAAGGAAAGAAACCATTGCAGTTCCAATCTGAGTAACCTTTAACCTCATTGATGCTCTTGGAGCTAGAACTCTATCTAGCTTCTGAAATTCTGATTCCTAGTGAGGCTAGGTGCTTCCTGACTACCAATCCAAGTTTGGGACCTAAGTAACAGTACACAGTAACAGCATAGATCACAAGTCCCTTGAAAGTCTATGATCCAAAAGATTAGGTTAGTACTTCCAATTCCCAAGGAGTTATGAAATGGTCAAAGAGACCGAAAAGTTTGACTGAGAAAGGAGAGTTCAGTCCACATGCTTTGCCCATTTCTAGTTGGTCTCCAAAGAAGACATTGGGTGCCTCTTGGCATTGGAAGGTCGGTATAAACTCCTGATAGGTTTCTGCCATAAGCCATATGAGATCACCGCAGAACCACAGAGCAGGGCTCCTCACTTGCTTTGCACAGGGCATTTCATTCATTCACACAAGCACAATGTAGAGTTAGTAAAGCACAGCAGAACACGTGTTCACTAGGAGAACAAAGAACTAGAGCTCCAAGCATGTTTACTTTGTCCTGAATGATCCTGGGACGAGCCCCCAAGATGAAAGGTTGTTGCTGAATGAAAAGACGCTGGGATTCTTGGACTCTGGAGAAGAAGAATTCAATCCGGGGCCAGAGACAAGGCTGATTGCTCAGAGCTTTTGTATAATAAAGTTTTATTAAAGTACAAAGGAGATAGAGAAAGCTTCTGACATAGGCATCAGAAGGGGGCAGTAAGAGTACCCCCCTGCTAGTCTTCAGCTGGATGTTATATAGTCACTAGCAGTCTGTTAATGAAAGAAAGGGATGTCTTAAAACTCAGAATGGCACCAGGCCCCTCATCCATAAGGTGTATTTTAGGATAATCTCAGCACCAGGCGATTCATCCCAGGCCATAAAATGATTGACTTGGATCTTGTAGAAGAGCAGGTTACCATACAAATAGTTTTGTTTACATAGATTAGGGTAACAATATCTGAGTATAACCATTATGTTATGTTTATCAAGTAGGTTCTGAGCCATTAGGGGGAACTGACTTGAAGACAGAGTTTGGGGTAAATGCAAAGTACATTAACATAGCTTAAGACAAACATTTCCATAAGAAAAATGTATTGGTTAACTCAAGGTTTGAGAATAGTTAACTTCAGGTGAGACCAGGTGTCATTATGGCAACACAGTATTTTGAGAAACCTTTGAAATTTGTATACAGAAGGAAAAAATAAATAAATATCGCTAGTTTGCTTCCTCCTGCTGCTTAAGAGAGATAAAAAGTCTGACACTTGTAGCCTATTTCCTCCATTTGGAGACCTCTGGTCTTCCTGCCCATTACCTTCGCAAGGGTTTATTTTCCACGGGTTATGTGCAACTCATTTAAAGGTCTGATCCTGGGCTATCCTGGGCTTTACTGGACATCCATGTTGTAGGCTCACCATTTGGGACCTTAGTTTTGTGTCTTCAGTTATAATCTGTATCGAGTTATAATCTAGTCTTGATGATGACTCCATTTCATTTACTATATTGTTGGAAGAGAAACATTAAATTTCAAACAAAACCCTGCTCTCTCCTTCTCCCATTTTCTTCACTTATCTCTGATCCCTAGAGTAGTTTTCTAAACATATAGTTTCATTAATTAACCCAAATACAGGATGAAAAACTCTTAATTGTTCCTAGAGAATGGTTCCTCCAAGAATTACTCAGAGTGGCCACCACCTTAGAGAATGGGAACCTGAAAAATGGATGGGGCTTTGTACTCAAATTTCTTTCCTCACTCCCAGGAGGTCCTTGAAATATAAAATGCTTACTCATAATCACTATAGGATATTATATCTTTATTTCAGTCAGTTCAGTTCAGTCACTCAGTCGTGTCCGACTCTTTGCGACCCCATGAACTGCAGCACGCCAGGCCTCCTTGTCCATCACCAACTCCCAGAGTTCACTCAAACTCACATCCATCGAGTCAGTGATACCATCCAGCCATCTCATCTTCTGTCATCCCCTTCTCCTCCTACCCACAATCCCTCCCAGCATCAGAGTCTTTTTCAATGAGTCAACTCTTCGCATGAGGTGGCCAAAGTACCGGAGTTTCAGCTTTAGCATCATTCCTTCCAAAGAAATCCCAGGGTTGATCTCCTTTAGAATGGACTGGTTGGATCTCCTTGCAGTCCAAGGGACTCTCAAGGGTCTTCTCCAACACCACAGTTCAAAGCATCAATTCCTCAGCACTCAGCCTTCTTCACAGTCCAACTCTCACATCCATACATGACCACAGGAACAACCTTAGTCTTAACTAGATGGACCTTAGTCGGCAAAGTAATGTCTCTGCTTTTCAATATGCTATCCAGGTTGGTCATAACTTTCCTTCCAAGGAGTAAGCGTCTTTTAGTATCATGGCTGAAGTCATCATCTGCAGTGATTCTGAAGCCCTCCAAAATAAATCTGACACTGTTTCCACTGTTTTCCCATCTATTCCCCATGAAGTGATGGGAGAGTGCACATTAAAGCATATTTGTGAGCAATTACTTTTATATATTTCCTGCTGAGATGTTCCCAGGTGCTGAAGAAGTTGACTTGTTTGCTATGAGAAAATATAATGTTCATTTTAATGTTTAGTGTCTTTTGTCTTAATAACTCAATGTCTCACATCATAGTATAGACATACACAAAAGCACAGCCAATAACATAATACCCATAGTTTGTGGATACAGTAAAATTTTACAGATTTTATTGAAGGTCTGGTTTCACTTCTCACCCTCCCAGAGGGAGAGACTCTCATGACGTTGGTTCTTCCTTATGTATGATTTTATATTTTCACTATATGCATATATTTCTATAAATAATATTATGAAGTGGGACGGATTAGGGGCAGGAGGAGAAGGGGACGACAGAGGATGAGATGGCTGGATGGCATCACTGACTCGATGGACATGAAACTGAATAAACTCCGGGAGTTGGTGATGGACAGGGAGGCCTGGCATGCTGCGGAGTCACAGAGTCGGATACGACTGAGTGACTGAACTGAACTGAACTGAATGAATGATTTAAAGATTTATATGCATGAATTGAGTACATTAATATGAATTTTTTCATGATACTGTTTAAAACATCTGTAAGTAGCTGGTTTTATATAGTTTAATGTTATTTTTCTTTTTAGTTTTTTTCCCATATATGTATGTATATATTTCTATGTATTTATTTTCAATTTTTTCCCGTTTTTCACTACTACAAGAGTTTGTAAAATGAGTATTTTTGTACACATTTCCTTGTGTACATACATGCAGATTCTTCTAAGTTTGATACCTAGAAATGATATTCCTTTATATAGTCAACTTTACTGTATCAAAAACATCTTTCAATATGTTACTTTGTTACTTTCTAAAAGCCTTACAGTTCCCTTGGCACTCTGACTTTTAATTGATCTAAAATTAATTTTCAGTGTTGTGTGAGGTAAGGACCATTATTTGTTCAACTTGGAAAATAATTTGTCCTTGAAAAATGTATTAACTAGTTTATCTTTTCCCCACTGATTCTACCCTGGTTTTGTAGTATAATGGGTTTCCACATTTCTGGATTGTCTACTTTGTCCCATTGGTGGTCCACTTCTGTGCCGGCACCATGTGGTTTGCTTATTCTACTTGTGTATGAATCTTGATAACTGATAGGCAGCTCATTCTTTTTTATTTTTTAATTAATTTTTATTTTTTAGTTTGTTTTGCTTACAATACTGTATTCGTTTTGCTATACATTGATATGAATCAGCCACGAGTGTACATGACCTCCCAATCCCGACTGCCCCTCCCCCCTCCTGCCCCACACCATTTCTCTGGATTATCCCCGTGCATCAGTCCCAAGCATCCTGCATCATTCATCAAACCTAGACCGGCAATTCGTTTCACTTCTGATATCATTCATGTTACACTGCAACTCTCCCAAATCACCCCACCCTCTCCCTCTCCCACAGAGTCCAAAAGGCTGTTCTATACATCTGTGTCTCTTTTGCTGTCTGGTGTACAGGTTTATCATTACCATCTTTCTAAATTCCATATATATGTGTAAGTATACTGTATTGGTGTTTTT
>SJXQ01001032.1:218229-250729 GCA_006408695.1 Aepyceros melampus
CCGAAGAATTGATGCTTTTGAACTGTGGTGTTGGAGAAGACTCTTGAGAGTCCCTTGGACTGCAAGGAGATCCAACCAGTCCATTCTGAAGGAGATCAACCCTGGGATTTCTTTGGAAGGAATGATGCTAAAGCTGAAGCTCCAGTACTTTGGCCACCTCATGCAAAGAGTTGACTCATTGGCAAAGACTCTGATGCTGGGAGGGATTGGGGGCAGGAGGAGAAGGGGATGACTGAGGATGAGATGGCTGGATGGCATCATGGACTCAATGGACATGAGTCTGAGTGAACTCCGGGAGTTGGTGATGGACAGGGAGGCCTGGTGTGCTGTGATTCATGGCGTTGCAAAGAGTCGGACACGACTGCGTGACTGAACTGAACTGAACTGAAGCACTAAAGAATTGATTCCTTTGAATTGTGGTGTTGGAGAAGACTCTTGAGAGTCCCTTGACAGCAAGGAGATTAAACAAGTCAATCCAAAGAAAATCAACCCTGAATATTCATTGGAAAGACTGATGCTGAAGCTGAAGCTCCAACACTTTGGCCACCTGATATCAAGAACTGACTCATTGGGAAAGACTCTGATGCTGAGAAGATTGAAGGCAGGAGGAGAAGGGGACAACAGAGGATGAAATGGTTGGATGGCATCACCAAGTTAATGGACCTGAGTTTGAGCAGGCTCTGGGAATTGGACAGGGAAGCCTGGTGTGCTACAGTCTGCAGAGTCACAAAGCGTCAGAGATGACTGAGCGACTGAACTGACAACACAAAGGAGTATTGCCCATCATCATTACCAGGCAGTGAATTCACGCAGTCTCCATCAGCCTTCCTTGCTCTTAAAAGTAAATTGAATGGGTAAGAGGGAAAAAAAAAAAACTTACTGAAAATAAAGTAAAAGATTGTTTCATAAGAGAGAGCATTAACAAAAAGTTGGACAGGGCTGAGAGACTGAACTAAGGTTGAATACATAGTTCATTAACATAGCTTAAGTAAAACATTTCCTTAAGAAAAAAACATTGGTTAGCTCAAGGTTTGAGAAAAGTTAAGTTCAGGTGGAACCAGTTGTCGTCATGGCAACACAGAATTTTAAAGGTAACCTCTTCTTAATTTTGTATAGCGAAGAGAAAAAAAAAATTGGCATTTGTATAAGTGCTTCCTCCTGCCGCTTAAGAGAGATAAAAAACGTCTACACGTGCAGCCTCTTTCCCCAGTTTGGAGGCCCCTCGCCTTCCTGCCTATCACCCTCTCAGGATCACCTCCCAGCCTCCCACATTGCAGGCAGATTCTCTAACATCAGAGCCACCAGGGAAGCCCAGTTTCTAATGCAGGTGAGCAAATATCAGCTGTGCTTCTCATAATGGCATCTCTCCAGATTTCCGGTGGCTTCCAAAACATTTTCAAATCCATCACTAAGGAGAGATTCAGGGACACTACACTCAGCCATCGCTAGCTGTGGATCAATGATAATGGCTATCCAAAGACTTGGTATTAGTTGCCTGTTGTTGAATTATGCTGTTGTGAATTTCCCTTTGGCTTAACTTATTTTCAAGGCAATGGAATAAATAGCAATGTTGTGTTCCTATCTGTCTCCACTGTAATGGTGTTTGCTTGAGGATACAGTACATCACATCATAGTTTCCTCGCCCTTAGGCGTCCTAAAAAAATAATCTTTATATTCTTAGCGTCAGGAAGTAGGAGGATGAGGAATGTGAATACGTGATAAATCCCTTACCTTATTTTACGAAAGAGTCAAAAGGCATTTTAGATAAATTTGATTCTGTTTGGAAATGTGGGTTAAGGTAACATTGTGAGAAAGATAAAGGCAATTTATTTTTAATGTAGTAAAAACACATTCTGTTTCTTTCACTGGAGAAAATAAGAATAAATATAATACACATGGCCAAGAAAAATAGATAAACACAACAAAATTTTAAATAAAGTGATGGAGATAAAACCATTCTATATCAATTACAGCAGAAATATATTGTGTTTAATAAGAAACAAGGGATTTCATAAGGGGATTGTGGTTCTTGCATCTTAGAAATGACCTAGATAACTGTTCTTACTGCCTATGTGGGTGCATTCACCGCAGCTGCACGCTTACGACTTTTTTTTTAAATCTGTTACTACCTGTATCTATTTTGATACATTTTTAAAAAGATAAGTTCGTGCAATGTACAGTAGACACAACAAACACAAGTTACACTGTTTTGTTTTTGTGTTTTTAAATACAAGGTTGGGCTATGCCAGGCAAAGGAAGAAAGAAGGTTCACTCTATTAATACTAGAAAATATGAATACAAAAGAAAAGGCATTAAATGAGAGAAACTTCATAAAAGATCTAATTTTCAAAGAATACACATTAAGCATGAATATATACACATTTAGGATTAACGATATATCAAATATGTGTGCTCAGTTACTTTAGTCATGTTCAACCCTTTGCAACCCTGTGGATTCTAGACCATCAGGCTTCTCAGTCAATGGGATTCTCCAGCAAGAATACTGGAGTGGATTGCCATTGCTTTCTCCGAGGGATCTTTCCAACCCAGGGATTGAACTGGCTTCTCCTGAAACTCCTGCCTTGACAGGCAAATTCTTTTACCACTGAGCCACCTGGGAGGCCCCAACATAATTGATGATATTGAAATAATATGTATATAAGTTTCATATCCTAAGATTAATGAATACAACCTCCCTGCAGCAAATACTGAGGCAGTTTATCCTATTTGCCATAAGCTAGGCAATCTCAAACTCCTCGAGAAAAAGAAGTTCTAAAACTGTAGACTAGATTTTAATTACAGTTTATGACTACAAATTTAATTTGCCTACAAATTAAAAATATTAAATATTGTTCAAGGTACAGTCGATAAATGCATTCTCATACCTCTCATACACTGATGTTGTTTGCATAATTATTGCAAATTTTCTAGAAAGATACCTGGTATTTCTTTAAAGTTCCTTTAACACATTAAATAAAATTTGACTTAGTAACTTTGTCTCTAGACATACATTAACATAAAATAGTCAAATATATAGTCAAAGATTTAGAGACAGATTTGACACATTAGTTTTATACATTTTATTTAAAAAATTGAAACAACTTTCAGTGTTTATACAAGTTTAAACTTTTGCTACATGCATACTGTGATATCATCTTTGCTAAAATATTCAAATATTATAATAAAGAGTTTATATAAAAAATACAAAACTGTAAATAAATAAGTAGGCAAGAGATCGTCTTCCCTGGTGGCTCAGTGGTAAAGAATCTGCCTGCCAAGCAGGAAAAGTGAGTTCAGTCCCTGTCAGGAAGATTTCCTAGAGAAGAAAATGGCTCCAGTATTCTTCCTGGGAAATCCCATGGACGGAAAAGTCTGGTGGGCTGCAGTCTATGAGGTCTCAAAGAGTTGGATTCAACTAAGCACACACAAGCATGCAATGTCAGTGATATTTATTTTCTTTTTTACTTTTCATCTTATTTCTGAATTTTATAGGAGAAAATACAAATTACTCTCAAAAAGATAAAAAATAAATGACTAAAAATAAATATTTAAAGATGCACAAGTTAACATAATTGTTAATTTTATCACTTAAAATTTTTTAATTATAAGTAACACCAGAGCACACTTTAACTTAAATGGTATAGAATTTAATGGTTTAATTTTTTCAACAAATTGCCATAATTATCTTCAAACATAAATTAGTAATAAGCCAGTATGCAAAGTGAGCCTAACAAATTTATATATATGTATATCACATATCATATTTAAAACACATATTCTAGAATAGTGTTGGACAAAATTATAGAAGTCTATTATGCAAATTGAATGATCATAGTAGAGATCATAAGCATTTGAAAATAAATATGTCTCTAATTATAAAAACAAATAAAATAAAACATCTGTAGTTTATTTTAGGCCATGGTTTGCAGAAACCTCATCCTATTTGTGACATCTAGATCTTATTTAAAAACGGATAGTAGATAAAGTTAATTTTGACTAAATTACAAAAATAATAAATAACAGGGATTCAGATATAGAAAAAATAAATGGACTATTTCAATAATTCAAATATGTTCAATAAATTAGAAGGCATATTATCATTCTAAATATCAATAATGATTGATTCTGACAATAGCCAAAATGATATAGCTTTACAGTCTACAAACTTCCCTCCCTTTATATTATATGAGTCTCCTATCAACCCTGTAGGAAAGTTATTATCCACATTTAGAGGTATTTATTAATGTATACATATTCAGTTCATGCTTTATTGTATATGCACATTAAAATAGTATGTACTTTATAGGATGCTCAGGCAACTGGTAGTTAATTATCACATTCAACAAAATGAACTAAAACTGTGTCACACTTCAATAGAAATTCCAGTTAATTTGCTCAATGGCTGTGGAGGAAGTGAAATAATTTGAGAAAATAACACAATTGCATAGACATCTGCATTCTGGCCAGCATGCAAAAATCTGTGAAATTGGACTGACTTCCACAAAAACAATAATCTTGCAAATGAAAAAAGAGAGTGCACAGGCACATCCAATGCTAAATTTAACAAGAAGGAGAAAAAGATCATGTGATAAGAAAAGTTAAGGCAAAGGATATTTCAGATTACAGCTTTTACTTCTGATAGGTAACTTAAAAATAAAAAAAGTCTTAATCATCTTTAATCTTTTTGCCAGATGTGGCTTTATCTGCTTCATTTATCTACTCATAATGCTATTTTCTGAAAATTTAGATCAAATAACAAATGTAATTCGATTTAATACTACTGTTTCTGTTCTTGGCCTTCTTTTGAGTCCATTTTGATTGTTTTGATTAAGTTTCCCAATATATACTAGAATGTTAGAGTTCACCCTTGTGATACTCTCTTGAAGTAATACCATTTTACCATAAATAGGTCTGTGTCCTTGATAATAAGGTAAAATACAAAGAAACAAAGCTTTCAGTGTCAGGATTTATGGATTGATTTGGATCACATCATACTATCTTTTGCTCTAGCAATGAACAGGATCAACCATTTAATTTGAAATGACAAACTCTAGGACTATAGTAGCGTGAATATATCACTGCATTGATAAATAGCTGATATTATCTTTATCATTATTATTATCTCTACAAAATATACATTTTATGAGGTCTCTACTGGGGAAGCTACAAATAAGATTCTATGACATTTTTCATTACAGTTTTGAAGATAGTCTTTTAAAACCCTCAAGTATGGCGTTTCTAAAATACTTTAAGATATCATAGCTAGCAAGAATATCCCCTACCATATAGGTATATTTTTAGAGAAAAGAAGGTTTTAAAGTTGGATTCCTTGAAGGGAAAAAAAAATCCTTAATAACAACTGCATTAAAATTTTTAATTGTTTAAGCATAAACAAGCGTGTTTTATCTAGTTACTAGTAAAACCGCTGTGTGATTTTATAGCTACAAAAGGACATGATTGAACTAACTTTAGTTGTCATGAGAAGGAAACAACAATCTTTGTACCTGCTGGAGACCTGGAGATGTGAAAGTAAAAGGTTACTGCTGAAGACATTGGCTTACACAGTGAATAGTCATTGATTTGTAAAATAAGTGAAAATAAAAAAAAAAAAGAAAAAACTGAAAAAAAAATGCATGCTTCAGATGAATATGGAACAAACATTACTTGTCATCCTCAAACTGAATATGCAGGATAAAATGGACAAGAAAACCAAAAGCAAATGGCCTGACCATCTGTTAAACAGCCATTAAGATGAGAAGAAAATAAACTAAGTGAAATTTTAGGCCTATTGGAAGGGAGCGTTGGAAGGATCATGGGTAGATGGGGAACATTAATCTTTATGATATGAAGATACTTACACAAAGCCAATAAAAACAAAGAGTACTGACCTAAATTTAATATCAGAACAGCTTACAAACAGAAAAATAAAATTAGCAACAGTAACTTATTAAGACTTAGAAGTATATCAATGAATGAAGAAACTTCCAAGGTGTTGCGACTGTCCAGTTCAAAATCCCAGGAATGTCTTTTTCATCACTGGGGAAACAGCTCCACCATCACACACAGAAAGTACTGAAATGCTTCTTTCCAAAGGAACTAAATATTTTTAAAGTATTTGTTGGCTTTCAATGCAGGAGACCTTGGTTTGATTCCTGGGTCGGGAAGATCCGCTGGAGAAGGGATAGGCTACCCACTCCAGTATTCTTGGGTTTCCCTTGTGGCTCAGCTGGTAAAGAATGTTCCTGCAATGCAAGAGACCTGGATTCGATCCCTGGGTTGGGAAGATCCCTTGGAGAAGGGAAAGGCTACCCACTTCAGTATTATGGCCTGGAGAATTCCAGGGACTATACACTCCATGGTGTCACAAAGAGTCGGACACGACTGAGTGACTTGTACTTTGACTTGACTTTGAAATGCTTTGGGACATTTTGGGGCTCTTTGCTGCAATATGTCATTTAATATCTATCCTCTTAGGTTTGTATTAATTAATTTCAAAGAAAACCAATATTTAAAAGTTCATATGGATATGGTGATAAAGAGTTCGCCTGCTAATGCATGAAACACAGATTCAATCCCTGAGTTGAGAAGTTCCCCTAAAGTAGGAAATGGCACCCCACGCCAGTATTCTTGCCTGGAAAATAGCATGGAGGAGGAGCCTGGTAGGCTGCAGTCCATGGGGTCGTGAAGAGTTGGACACGACTGAGCGACTTCATTTCACTTTTCATTTTCATGCATTGGAGAAGGAAATGGCAACCCACTCCAGTGTTCTTGCCTGGAGAATCCCTGGAACGGGGGAGCCTGGTGGGCTTCCATCTATGGGGTCGCCCAGAGTCGGACACGACTGAAGCAACTTAGCAGCCTCAGCAAATAACCACCGCTCATGGATTTTGTTATTTTTGTTTGCCTTACAATAATATGCCAGTACTGCTTTTGTGAAAGTCTGTTAAAACTTCCTAAAGTAAGCTGAAACCTAAAACTAACCCATTATAATATTGAAATCCTGATTCAAAAGAATGATTATACCTCTTTGCTTACACTGTGTTATTAAGCATTTTTAAAGTGTGCCTAATTATCTAATGAGAAGTAGTGAACATTAGCATCAGGTGATTATTTTTCTTCTGTATCTGCATTTTTAAAAAGTTAGGTTGGATGATATCTTCTGGAATTTTACAATGGCAAGACACTTCAAGTTTCTCTATTTTAAATCTCACATCTTCAAAAACAAAGCTCTTTAGATTAAATGACTTGTCTAAGACCACCCAGAGGGTGAGCAGAAGTGAAACAAAAGCCTGCATAGACATACTTTCCCACTCTTCCGCTTAGCCTGGATTTTTAATTAGCAAGAAATAACTAACAGAAAGTTCATCCCTTTATTTCCTTCTGTAGAACTGAGTTTTCTATAAGAAGCAAATTTTATTATAGGACAACGACTAGCCCTGATTGATAAAATTAAAAAAAGAGAGAAAGATAAAAAATGCTGATATCTAAAAAAAAAAAAAAGGCATTGAAAGAGAAATGAACTCCCGTCATTAGAAACAAAATAAAATATGAATGTTAAATTGGTACTCAATATCTTAAGGCTACTCTGGCTCATTGAAGCATCATTATGGCATTGATGAGTGTGGGAAAAGCTTAAGAAAAGCTACTCGATTGACACTGATAAATGTGGGAAGGACATGTGAATTTTTTCAGAGTGATAGTTAAACCCATGTGCAAGGCTGTTTTACAGGAAATACAGTCTTCTGTGCTGCTTAAAGAAAATGATTGTATCTGGCCCAAAGACAGACTCCTAAGAATGAAACCAGTTGTTTGTATCTCCTTTCCACTGATTTTTTTCCTGAGAAAATATAATTATACGCGCTGAGGAATTCCTTGCCACCCCCTGCTCATTAGCTTCTCACAGCCTAAGCCCCTTTGCTGTGACAGATTTCACCCTCTGATTACAGCATGAAGGAACTCACCCACCTCCAGCCAGCCTGCTGCCTCGCGTTCCTCCCCTCCTGCTCCGTTATCCTCAGATCTCCAACAGGCCACATGCTCTGCCCGGCTCGGGTCAGCATTGCTGGTACAGGAAGCCGCAAATCAAAGCCGGAGCAACAAGAGCTGGCAGACCCTCCTAGCATGCAAGGTTAGACGGAGATGGACCTCGTGAATTGTCCCTTGATTCTGAATGTCATGGAGCAGGTCCCTAGGTCTTGGGAAAAACCTCTATGACGGCACCAAATTCTTGTGTCTGTTTTCAAGGGGGGTTCTCCATTCATCTCTCTGCTTGTGTGATGAGAGGGGAAGGGAATGGACCATTTCTTGCTTGGTAAAGGTTTCAGCCTGCCTTTTCATTCATATTTTATCACTTGCACCATTCTGCGATGAAGACAAAAGCAAGGAAAAGAAGCATGTTTCTCCATGTAACACTCTATGTTTATTTTCAGATGGATTCCATCCAGAAGAATATCCCCATTGCTTTTGTTGTAACTTTATTTTCATTTAGTTGAAGAGTCCTGTCTGACTCCTCAACTTCATGGACTGTAGCCGCCAGGCTCTCTCCGTGGGATTTCCCAGGCAGGAATACTGGAGTGAGTTGTTCTCTCCTACTCCAGTGTATCTTCCTTTCCCAGGGATCGAACCTGCATGTCCTGTGTTAGCAGATGGATTCCTTACCACTGAGCCACCAGGGAAGCCTCTTACTCTCATTTAGGGGAACTTAAAAGACATGGCCAGTCATCTCCCAGGAAGAAACAACAAACTTTTAAATCATGGTAACATTTTACACCAAGCAGCAATCTAAATCCCATTGAAACCTTTTAGGACAAAGCATGTGATACTTGCCGTTCGACTGAAACCTTCCTAAATGATCTGCATTAAAAATGTAAAGATCTGAAACAATTTTTACAAATTATAAGGGAACATTTAAAGCAAAATTAGTCAATTATTTATTAAATATATTTGTCCTGGATGCAATTGAGATGTTCATGATGCTTCTTTTTAATAAAATAGTACTATAAGAAATCACAGAGTTAATTCACAGAGTTAAATCACAGAGTTTTTAAAAGATCACAGAGTTAATGTTTTTATATTATAACTCTATCAATAAATTAACTTGAGAATTATTAAATAGGTAACATCATCTTACACATGTTGTTGTTGTTTAGTCTCTCAGTCATGTCTGAGTCTTTTGTGACCCCGTGGACTGTAGCTCACCAGGCTCCTCTGTCCATGGAATTCTCCAGGCAAGAACACTGGAGTGAGGACCCATTATCTTTTCCAAGACATCTTCCCTGACCCAGGGGTTGAACCCACATCTCACGTCTCCTGCTTTGAAGGTTGGGTCTTTACTACCAGTGCCACCTGTGAAGCCCATAAACCCAGTGTGCTTAGTTATAAATTACTAATTACTATTAATTATTTTAAACCCCAGAATCATTTAAATTTTTCCTTTGATATGAAACAGCGAGTCTCTGAGGGAATTCTGAGTATACTCTTCTAAATCTCATGCCGGCCTTATTTCATGGCTCAGCTAACCTGATTCAGATTAATGATCTTTTTTGCACCCTCTAGCATAAAAATCAGTCACAAGTGACAAGATATTTATTTTGGAAGCAGTGTACCAACATTCTAAATATAGAGATGTTGAGGTGTACAGATAGAAATATATAGATACATTGATAGAGACATCAGTTTCTGTATCTATATAGATGATACCATGTCTCTTGAAGCATCTTCTAATTGGATAGCTCACAGTAAAATTGATTTATTTCTTATAAGTCTAACTGCAGCAATTCCAGTAAAATGATGTATGTTGAGGACAGAGATGTATTGACTGCTCAATAACACTGATCAATGATAGTAGCCCTCGGAGAAACGCTATGTTCTCTGCTTCAGAATGGCATCCAGGCATTGACTACTGAAAAGCCATTCTCAGAAAGTCTCCAAGTGTGAAATAGTATTCGTGGGCATAAATGTCAATCTTGCAGTCCGTTTTTCAGTTTAAAGTATAAATTTGCTCTGATATGAATGTTTTGGTAAGAAAAATTCTGGGTTAGAAATCTGTAAAGCCAAGAGTGTTCTTCTTGGGGTGGGTGGATATTTGTGTCTAAACAACTCTTCCAACTAAGTTGCCTTCCATAAAATCTCATGTGTCACACATGTTTCTTCTCTGTATCTCCCACATTGCATTGGCTAAGGAATGCTAACTGCTGTAAGAATAATTTCAACATCTCAGTGGGGTCACAAACACAATTTTGCTCCTAACTTCTTTCTATTAATGCTCGCAGTGAGGGTCACTGGTGGAGTGGGGCAGAGCTTTAGTGGGGACTTGAGCTCCTTTAGTTTAGTAACTGCTCAATCTCCTGCACTTCAGCATCCCCGCTTGGATTCTCTCCATGGTGCCAGCAGAAAATGGGGGGCAGCATGTGAAGACTGTAGGTGGAAGATGGAAGGACGGCCCAGGAAGTGACAGAGTGAACACCCTTTTTCAGAACACAGTCATTCAGTCCCACAATCATTCATTCCTTCCCTAAGGCAGCCTGGAAAATGCAATCTTCCCAGAAGCCCTGGAAAATAATGAAAATAAATTGAAAAAAAGGAAAAAAGAAACATTAAAACAGCACTGTCTTTTTCATACACACACACACACACACACACACACACACTTTCTCTCTTTCCATGTTATTTCAAAAGTCTTATTTTCACTTCTTTTACTAAATATCTACCAACATTGTATTACCATTACAATAGACTAGACACTTATTCATTACTTACAGATTTTTTGCTTCCTGTTTGTCTCTTTCACATTCAGTCCCACAGTCATTCATTCCTTCCCTAAGGCAGCCTGGAAAACGCAATCTTCCCAGGAGCCCTGGAAAATAATGAAAATAAATCGAAAAAAAGAAAAAACATTAAAACAGCATTGTCTTTTTCATACACACACACACACTTTCTCTCTTTCCATGTTATTTCAAAAGTCTTATTTTCACTTCTTTTACTAAATATCTACCAACATTGTATTACCATTACAATAGACTAGACACTTATTCATTACTTACAGATTTTTTGCTTCCTGTTTGTCTCTTTCACGGTTTTCAATAATAACAAATAAATTAGCCTTTTTTTTTCCCCAATAGCCAAAAGCCACTTTAATTAGACTCCCTTTGAGTCAGTAAATGTTGATGGTTTTGTAGCTTTGGTACACAATAAATCTCCTTAAAAAATGTATATATAAACAAATAATTATCACAATGATGAGTCACAATGAATTATTACAATTCATCTCTTTTACATGAACACATACAGTTACTTAATTTCCTACAACATTGTAGCTAGTAATCAAGGATGAAATTTTGCATTATGCACATTAGGGGAACTAATACTATGGATCACCAGACATGAAGCAATATGAACATAATACTTTTTGAACTAAAATATGTAAGCTGAATGTGAGCAAGCTTTGAGAATGAACTTCTTGTTTGTAAGACATGAAAGGAATAAGGACTGTGTGACACAGTGTCATAAAGAAATGACTTGACTATTTTAACTTGAGACTTCTCCAAAAGCAGATCTTGAAACAAAGATGTGTGTAGTTTATATGAAAAGTGATCTGAGGAAGCACAAGTAAGAGAAGAGGGAACCAGAGGAAATGGAAAAAGGCTAATGAAAAGTTAACTTTAACTTTCATGCTACAAGCAACAAAGGACAGTCCTGCTGGGGAAGCACTGAGAAACAACGTGAAACGGAAGTCTGAATTTCCCTCCAAGCAGCGGTGAAGTGAAGTCAAAGTCTCACGCGTGCCCAGCTCTTTGGACCCCATGGACTACAGTCCATGGAATTCTCCAGGCCAGAACACTGGAGTGGGTATCCTTTCCCTTCTCCGAGGGATCTTCCCAACCCAAGGGTCGAACCCAGGTCTCCCACATTGCAGGTGGATTCTTTACCAGCTAAGCCACAAGGGAAGCCCAAGAACACCCGAGTGGGTAGCCTATCCCTTCTCCAGCAGGTCTTTCTGACCCAGGAATTGAACTGGGGTCTCCTGCATCGCAGGCAGATTCTTTACCAACTGAGCGATCAGGGAAGCCCTGCTCACAACTTAACTCTCTGCTCGCAATCATACTGCATCCCCCAGAGCCAGCAATGGCAACTGCCTTGGTCAGGAAAAGCCCTGGTGAAAAGCTTTAGGCAGTGAGACAGAGGCAGAGACAGAAGAGATAAAATATTTATAAATATTGAGTACTGATTATGCATAGATGGTTTATAAATACCCATTGTACTATTCCCTAATCTTTTTTGTATCAAAGCAAAATTTCATACCAAAATGTTGGGAAGAGAGAAAAAATACAGTCCTTGCCAAACAGGATGTCAGTGATATTTTCACATGTTTAATAATACTAGCCAACAGTAGCCATGATCTTAAAAGCTTAATACATAAGTATCACAACATTTAATTTTTTTAAGGTTCTTAATATGTATTCAATCAATGTCAAATAGATAAGCTTCCTGGATCTCTTTCAAAATATTTACTCTTCAATGCGACTTGATATTTACAGCTTTTCAACTGCCATGATAAGATCTGCTGAAGGCACAAAAAGACGTACTGGGAACTTTGCAAAGGTGTAGAGATTATATTGTAAGCTTGGCTCACTATTTTTATTTTTTGTGATTTTTTTTAGTATTTTAAAGTCTTTATTGATTTTGTTACAATATCACTTCTTATTCTTTTTTTTTTGTTTGTTTAATGGTTTGAGTTTTGGGCCACAAGTCATGTAGCATATTAGCTCCTGGACCAAGGATCGAACCCATTGCCTCTGTACTGGAAGGTGAAGTCTTAATACTCAACCACAAAGGAAGTCCCAGTCACTAATTTTAAACTCTTAATGACAATTAGTTACAATAGAGGCATATTGTCAGTTAAGTGTAATGCAGTTTTCCCAGTGGATAGCCACAGTGATAGAGAAGGGATTCCCCCTCCCAGGAAACAAAGCTGGTCACTAATGGGATTTCCCTAAAGACAATTGGGAAAAATCAAAGATAAGTCAGAGATGCAGCTCCTATATTAGTTGAGAGATTTCCTAATCTGAGACATTACTGTAAGTCCTTCATCAAGTGAGATGGTATGTATATTCAGTTTATTCATCTAAAATTGAACTCCCAGGTCAGGTAGGTGGATAATTGTCACATAATGTGTGGTAATGAGCTGGAAGTTTTGAAATATTCCACATAATGTACATAAAGGAGAAAGACTTACAGACTGTCTCTGGGACATGGTTCACATATTAGACCAAACAGCTGAGTGCCATGAGTTCTTGCTGTTATCCTCCAAATATTCAGACTTTGATCACAACCCAAGGGCTAGCTGAAAACCATTCATACTCTCCTATTTTATTCAAGAACATGGAGAGATTTACAGAATTCAATGGAAAGGCCTAAATTTAGAGATGAATACCTGAGTCTCCACTTATGGCTAAAATACCAGTAAACTGCATGACTCCTTAGAGGGAGGCTTTACTATGATAGTAAGAGTATCTGCTTCATAGTTTTTAAAACCAAGTGTGTTAAATATGGAGCATAATTGATAATCTATATATTTTCTTTCAGAAGGAAAAAGCTGGGGGTTTGTGTGTTTTATTTTTTGAAGTTTTCATTATTTTTTGTTTTGTTTCATATTAAGCCCTTCTTTACTCCAAAACAAAGTGAAAAGAACTCCTTATGAACTACTGCTCTAGAGCTCAGCATCCTTCAGACCTTTGTTATGAACTACTCTTCAGGGTGTTCAGTATCCCTCAGGCCTAGGCCTTTCTACTAGTTTTAATCCTAATAGATAAGACTAGTTTTAATGTGGTCTCTTTCCTTAAGCCATGGGGTCACAATAGGAAGACCAACCTCTAATATTATTCAAACCACAGAGTGCGGAAAGTGCATAGATATTTTAAGAACTGCTTGTACACATACACACACGATCACACAATACACGTTTACATGTGAATTTTGTATATGCAAACACCATAATATATTAAATGTATGTATTTAAATATAGTGTGTATGTTTTATATATATATATATATTCAATTTGAAATAGCAATATTTTTATTTTTGAGTGTAAAAATATTAAAAAATATAAATTGGTTTGAAGCTGGGAGCTGACAATTTTAGAAATGTGTGAAGTTTAAATTCAGGCTTAAAATGCTAATAAAATCAGGAACAGAAGAAAAGTCACAGAAACTCTAACTAGAACTAAAATATAAGTGAGTATTTGTATGTTAAACAAAGCAATACAATTAAAATCAGGTAGTTACATTACGATCCCCTTCATAAACTTCCGAACTAGATAAAGCCATCCAGACAAAAATGTATCCTAATTTCCTTTATGTGTCAGGCAGGTAAAATGATCTCTCTGGTCAATGAAGGAGGGAAAAGGCTGGAGGCTCTGTCTATAAGCCACAGCATTAAATCTGGCCTATTGTCAAGTTTAAGGAAAAGAATATGAACTCCATCAGTTTGTCAGCAACCAAGCTTTCTCATCTTCTAGAAGCAACTAGCCACATGTGTTTTCCTGTGACCTATGATTATCATAATGACAAATAAAGCAAAATGACAATTTTTAGAGACAGATGACATTCCCCTGGCTTAGACTATTCCTTGCTTGGAAACACAATTATTTCAAAAGTTGAAAAGGCAAACAATTATTAACACTAAACAAACAATTGCTTGTTAATATGTCAATATATCCAAAAAAGGTAATCTTCTGCCAATAAAACAACAAAAAAATTAAGCAAAATGTAACATATATTTGACTATCATTTGATACTTTTTTAATGTCTTTGACTCTAGAATATAAATGGGCTACATGATTGACATTTTAGTGTGGCTGACCTTAAACAGACTCTGTTCTGAGCCTTACTATTCATTCACATTCTTGCAAAGCACAGAAAGTTAGGTTGCAAAACTGTGCTGAATGGAGACATGCTATTCTGTAGTCAACCCTGCAGTTCAGTTCAGTTCAGTCCCTCAGTTGTGTCCAACTCTTTGTGACCGCATGAATCATAGCACGCCAGGCCTCCCTGTCCATCACCAACTCCCGGAGTTCACTCAGACTCACGCCCATCGATGCCATCCAGCCATCTCATCCTCTGTCATCCTCTTCTCCTCCTGCCCCCAATCCCTCCCAGCATCAGAGTCTTTTCCAATGAGTCAACTCTTCCCATGAGGTGGCCAAAGTACTGGAGTTCCAGCTTTAGCATCATTCCTTACAAAGAACCCCCAGGACTGATTTCCTTTAGAATGGACTGGTTGGATCTCCTTGCAGCCCAAGGGACTCTCAAGAGTCTTCTCCAACACCACAGTTCAAAAGCATCAGTTCTTCAGTGCTCAGCTTTCTTCACAGTCCAACTCTCACATCCATACATGACTACTGGAAAAACCACAGCCTTGACTAGACGGACCTTTGTTGGCAAAGTAATGTCTCTGCTTTTGAATATGCTATCTAGGTTGGTCATAACTTTCCTTCCAAGGAGTAAGTGTCTTTTAATTTCATGGCTTCAGTCACCATCTGCAGTGATTTGGGAGCCCAAAAAGATAAAGTCTGACACTGTTTCCACTGTTTCCCTATTTCCTGCTGCTGCTACTGCTACTGCTAAGTTGCTTCAGTAGTGTCTGATTCTGTGCGATCCCATCGAAGGCAGCCTGCCAGGCTCCCCTGTCCCTGGGATTCTCCAGGCAAGAACACTGGAGTGGGTTGCCATTTCCTTCTCCAATGCATGAAAGTGAAAAGTGAAAGTGAAGTCACTCAGTCATGTCTGACTCCTAGCGACCCCATGGACTGCAGCCTACCAGGCTCCTCCATCCATGGGATTTTCCAGGCAAGAGTACTGGAGTGGGGTGCCATTGCCTTCTCTGATTATTTCCTATCAACCCCTAAATTTATATAAAACATACTTCTTGAGATCTGGGGGTTCATTTATATTGTTACTGCTCTTTCCTATTACTTAAATCCATAGCATGTTGGTGTATAGTAGGTAAACAAAAAATAGTGCAGGAATGAATGAAATAAAATTAGATAGAGTAATAAAATGGTCAGATGACTGACAGAAGAGTATATGAATGGCTCAGATCTAGACACTGTCTCAAGTTGTGAAAATAAGTTTCTTTCTCATTGGAATTTGCAGAAAAGTTCCAGACACCTTAGTGGATTATGCTAATAGTTATATTGAAAGTAATTTAGAACTGGGACAACATGAAGCTTGGTAAAGAGGATGGCAATTCTACAAGGAAAAACAGTGCAGAAAAAACTGGCACCCAGACTCACCAGTTCCTAGATTCAATATTTTTAGAGGTGAGCTGCACTTTCTCTTTGCCAGTTCTTCAGAGTCCTTGCAAATCTTGGAAATTAATTCTGTTTTTTTTTTCTTTTCCTAAAGATTGAAGAGATTCAGCTCCGTGCAACAATAGATTCAGCTGCTTGCAACCTGAGTCCAAATATATACAACAAAGTGGTTTTTTACATCTATTTTCGTCCAAGTTTGCATTCATCACTTAGAGTAGCATGATTAAGTTTCAGTTTCTGTATCCTGTATTTGAAATGTGAATTCACCGGTGTGACTCTTCCTCTAGAGAAGTCACTATCCATATTAATAGAAAAAGAAGCCAAAACAAAGGGAAATGCCTGCTAAAAGGTAGAGAAATAAAAACAAGATCAGGGGGGCGGTCACATTAAGCATCTTGGCAGAAGCCCTGTACTCCTTCAGTCTCGGGAGGAGCAAGTGAGAAACAGAGTCACATGTATGACAAGGAAATTGACTTTAATTAGCAGAAAAAGATGAGATTGTTTTTACGCATTTAAGTGAAAGTGAAAATCACTCATTCCTGTCTGACTCTTTGTGACACCACGGACTATACAGTCCACGGAATTCTCCAGGCCAGATTACTGGGTGGGTAGCCTTTCCCTTCCCCAGGGGATCATGCCAACCCAGGGATCGAATCCAGGTCTCCTGCACTGCAGGAACATTCTTTACCAGCTGAGCCACCAGTGAAGCCCAAGAATACTGGAGTGGGTAGTCTATCCCTTCCTGATCCAGGAATCGAACTGGGATCTCTTGCATTGCAGGCGGATTCTTTACCAACTGAGCTACCAGGGAAGCTCTCATTAAGGGAAAGATATTTTCCATGTTGAGACCTCATCTGAGCTCCATTTGTTCGCTATAGCTTAGCAAAGATCAGAGAAACATTCTTTACCAGCTGAGCCACCAGTGAAGCCCAAGAATACTGGAGTGGGTAGTCTATCCCTTCCTGATCCAGGAATCGAACTGGGATCTCTTGCATTGCAGGCGGATTCTTTACCAACTGAGCTACCAGGGAAGCTCTCATTAAGGGAAAGATATTTTCCATGTTGAGACCTCATCTGAGCTCCATTTGTTCGCTATAGCTTAGCAAAGATCAGAGAAGAGAGTTCATCTAGCGTTGGACTTTACCTAGATGAAAAATATGAAAGTGAAAGTGTTAGTTGCTCAGGCTCAGTGCTATCTGACTCTGTAACTGCAACTGTAGCCCACCAGGCTCCCCTGTCCCGGGGATTCTCCAGGCAAGAATACTGGAGTGGGTAACCATTCCCTTCTCCAGGAGATCTTCCCTGCCCAGGGATCAAACCCAAGTCTCCTGCATTGCAGACAGAATCTTTACCATCTGAACCACCAGGGAAGTTACCTAGATGGATGGTATAAAATCATAAGAGAACAAAATAATTTAGTACATTGCAAAAATTCCAACGAAATAATGACTCTTGGGCTTTAAGTTCAATAAGGAAGGAAGTGAAGAAAAAATAGATGAAAAGAGTAGAAAACTGGAGAGACAGAAGCCACCTCACCCTAGAATAATAAAAAGAAAATAAAAAATTTGAATTAAATTTTTTTCAGAACTCTAGAAATGAACCACAGGCTTGTCTCAAATCTGGAAGACTTATTAGAAAAAAAAAGGCACTGTTCCTGGAAAGATCAATCAACTTTGTGGAATATCAACTTACAGAAGTCCCATCGCCTGATCCCCAGCTCAGTAGTAGCCTTGAAAATAGCAGTGTGCAGATGGTAGCGAAAGAGCAGACAGAGCTCGTTTGCAAAGAACCTGTGACCTGTCTATTCTGACCTGTCTGGTGGTTGCATGGAAGATTGGTTCAAATTATCTCTGATTGTCTTTATTTCACCTAACTCAGGACTGACCTAGTACTAAAGCTGCTTCCTGGGGAAATTTGTCAAAAGAATTCATGGGCTAATTTATTAAGTTGCTGTTGCCTGAGGCAATAGATAACTGTTGGTGCAAACAGCATACTAATCAAAAATACATAGAAGAGAAGCTGGGGAAGGATACATACATAGATTTTTTTCTTATAAATCCTCACATTACTGGGAATCTAGAATGTCACACAGATGGGCAGGGCTTTGCACATGACCAGGGAAAGCTTCCAGCTGACCTTAAGGCTCTATGGATAAAGAAGTCAAGACTAAGGAAGAATTGCCTACTGCCTGGCTGAGTGTTGAAGTTAAGCCTCAACACGTAATGATGGATTGCTTTCAGAAAGAGAAAAAGGAATGAATTGATCTGGGTGGAAGAGGCCTCTCTATTCATGACAGTGGCCATTCTGCTAAAGGATATATATATAAATATTTGTGTCTAAAATATTTCAGACTTTATAAAGCTCTTTTTTTTTTTTTAGTGTGCAAATACATAGTATTGCCCCCAAAACTTCTAAAGGGAAACTGTTAGCTACTCAGTCATGTACAACGCTTTGCGACCCCATGGACTGTAGCCTGAAAGGCTCCTCTGTCCCTGGTATTCTCCAGGCAAGTGGGTTGCCATTCCCTTCTCCAGGGAATCTTCCTAAACCAGGAATTGAACCCAAGTCTCCTACACTGTAGGCAGATTATTTACCATCTGAGCTAAGAAGGAAGCTGGTCAAAACTTCTAAACACATATTAAAAAAATACATATTTTCATGTATATATATGTGTGTGTGTGTATATATATCAGTTCAGTTGCTCAGCTGTGTCTAACTCTTTGTGATCCCATGAACTGCAGCACGCCAGGCTTCCCTATTCATCATCGACTCCCAGAACTTATTCAAACTCATGTCCATAGAGTCAGTACTTCTCCAAGTTTCTAAACATGAGTGAACTTGTATATTTTCCAAACAGAAGAGTAAAAAAAAAAAAATGTCTTGAACCTGGAATATTGTAGAATTTTCAGTTATGATTCCATAAATAATGGCTGATATTCAGTTCATAAAGTAATTTCCATTTGATTCATTTTGGTCCATTTTCTGGTATGTTAGACAAGTAACCACCAAAAAGTCTGCAGAATATGCTTAAGGTTCACTTCCTAGGTGATGCTAGTGGTTAAAAAAAAAAAAAGCCAATTTAGGAGACACAAGAGACATGGGCTTGATTCCTGGGTTAGGAAGATCCCTTGATGACCCACTCCACTATTCTTTCTGGAGAATCCCTTGGACAGAGGAGGCTGGTGGACTACAGTCCATGGTATTGCAAGGGGCTGGGCACTATTGAAGCAACTTAGCACACAGCACACACTATTTATTGAGTATCTGTGACTTCACTTGATAATTTAAGTGATTTTAGCATTTATATTCGATATTTGAATAATTTTACTATTGCTCCATTTTATGACCAAGAAAATGGAGTTTTCATATAGGTTAGATAAATCTCCCCAAATTAGGAGAAGAGCTTCCCTGGTAGCTCAACCGTAAAGGATTCATTTGGCTGCCAAGCAGGAGATGTAGGTTCGATCCCTGGATTAGGGAGATCCCCGGGAGAAGGAAATAGCAACCCACTCCAGTATTCTTGTCTGAGAAGTCCCACGGACAGAGGAGCCTGGCAGGCTACAGTCACAGTCACAAAGAGTCAGACAGGTCTGAGCCACTAACTTTGTCATCAGATACCATCAGTGGTGGAGTTATAACTCAAACCCGATACGGTCAGATTCTAAATCCAGTGTGCTCTTTGCAACTTAAGTATATTCTCATAATGAAAGTAAGAGAGGTCCTGAATGCTATGTGTATGCCAGTTCTAATTCATGAAATTTAATATAAGGAATTATTTATGTTGTGTGTCACATACAATATCATAGTAGTTAATGACTGAGTATCTATTAAGTAAACATAATAAAAATTAGAATAGATAATACATCAATCTACAAAATGTTATTCAGGATAATTGGTAAACAAGATACAAAGCACAAGCCTCTTTATTAAGGAAATTTTATTTTAACAGAGATAAACTGATTTACAGATTCAGAGAAGTCATGAGAAATTCTGCTTGTTTTTAGATATCCCTCTGGTTTTTGACATGAATTAATTATAAAGAGAAAATTATGTAGAACATGTTCTATGAAAAGTTGAAAAGAGAGAATTAGAAGACTGTCATACTGGAGATCTATTTTAAGACCATTTATATAAGACATCTCAGGTAATTATACTGTAGAAGGTATTTTTCCTCTATTTTTAGGAAGCATTTTAAGTATTGAATGCAGAACAAAACCATCAAAGTCAGTAGAAATAAAATGTGATCACTTTTCACAGGGATCCTGGGAAAAAAACATCTAATAACTAAAAAATATTCTTTGGATTAGGTTAGATAAAATAACATGGCTTATTCTATTTCCTCCATTAACAGTCTAATGTTTTATAGAAGGAAAATCTGTCCAAAGTTTTACAGAATGACCACCTTCTCTTCACTTATGATCAAAATTCGTTGACTTTATTAAACATCTTTAATACTTCAACTGGCAATCATCTAGTCTGTGAAGCTAGTTGAGTTGATTGGCAGCCATGACCATCCATGGCTGCTAATGAGCATGACCATATGGTCATGGACCATGGCCATAACCTATGGATGATGACCATACCATAGTCAGGGCTTCAGTCTCCATGTAGAACATTAGTTTAGCTCCTGTCACTTGATTATAATTGCTTCTATAGCTCTGTTCTTCTTCCTTGAAAACTAACTGAAATATAAAGACATCAGCAATATTTATAACTTGCTGTAAAAATATCACAAGTACAAATGAATGCATCTCTGTCTAATAAGGATGCTTCTTCTAAAGCTGCGTAATTGCAATCCTTACGTGTGTGTGTGGTAGTTGTTTAGTTGTGTCTGACTCTTTGCAACCCATGGACTATAGCCCACCAGGCTCCTCTGCCTATGGGATTCTCCAGGCAAAAATACTGGAGTGGATTGCCATTTCCTTTTCCAGGGGATCTTCCCAACCCAGGGATCAAACCCAGGTCTCCTGCACTGCAGGCAGATGTTTACCATCCAAACCACCTGGGAAGTCCAATGAAAAATCTTCTTGTGTTGAGACTTCTACAGTTCTTTTGAAAGGATTTTTGTGAGAGGAACCTGAGGTAAGGTGAAGTCGCTCAGTCATGTCCAACTCTTTGCGACCCCATAGATTGTAGCCTACCAGGCTCCTCCATCCATGGGATTTTCCAGGCAAGAGTACTGAAATGGATTGCCATTTCCTTCTCCAGAGGATCTTCCCAACCCAGGGATCGAACCCAGGTCTCCCACATTGTAGGCAGATGCTTTACCGTCTGAGCCACCAGGGAACCTAGTAAACACTAAAAATCTACTAAAAGAACCCAAGCATGTATAATTTAATAACTACTGGAGAAGACAAGGTTATATATCTCTACTCTCTGATGCACCTCTGATGGTCTGAAAAATAAACTGTAGTTTGGATAGGACAGATTTATATAAAGAAATACAGGAATCTTAGTTAATTTTCAATTTCAGATAAATAGCAAATGATATTTTAGTGTAGGCAAATATCACATCTTGCATGAGATATACTTGTACTACACATTGTTTGCTGTTTATCTGAAATTAAAATTTGTCTGAGTGTCCTGCATTTTATCTGTCAGTTTTTGATGCAGAGTGAATCAACAGAATAATGGACATGAACTAAATACACTGTGGATCTCTAGGGTCATGAGGTAAATACCACATTTGTTATAATTCTCTTTAAACAACTCCTGTTGTTCTTTAAACAAATATTCATGATTACTCTAGGTTGGGAGTCATATAAAAACCTGATTCTTTATTTAAAAGACTTTAGAAAAAAGATTGTTTACAGTTTCATATGATTTAGAAGGATTTTATTCATAGATTTAACTGAAGAAAAACTAGAAAGACAAACAGAATAAGTTAATCTTACTTATTATCAAACTCATTCTTTGAAATAAACTCATCAGAATAGAGTTCTATTCTTTCAGTGTAAACTCTTATACGATAATGTCTTGTTTTATGTTAATCATATTTTTGATATTGGCACTGTAGGCAAATATTCAACTAACTAATTACTCAACAATTTTACTCTTATTTTAGCCTTTTCTCGATAATTTCACATTTTAGTATTTCAAAACTCATTATTACCTACATTTAGATGGGAATGAAAAGTAGTACATTTAATGAATGAGCTTTTCTGTTAGATGAAAGAAAAATTTAAATAAAGATTGAAGCCAGGTTTTAGATGACCTATTGGTTTCATTCTCAAATAAAATAATAAATGAAATATTGGGTTGCTTCTAATTTAAAAAAATCCTCTGAAAAATTATCTGCCAAAAATGAAATTACACTTCTGCCTCAAGAATATTCATAAAACTGACATTTTAAGTATATTAGATGTTTCAAAAATATGTTTTAAAATATCATCATATATTATAAAAATATGTTGTTTCTTAAATAAGAAATGTTTGATTTAAAATATTTATATAAATATATGTATATACACACAAAATATACAAATCCATATTTATACACATTTATTAATTATATGAACATTATATATATGTATATATATAATTTGATGATAATTTTAGTATTTTTGCATAAAGAAAAATAGAAAAACTTAAATATATCAGTAATTAGTGGTAAAAAAAAAACCCCACCTGCTAATGCAAGAGATGTGAGTTCCATCCCTGGGTTGGGAAGGACCCCTGGAGAAGGAAATGGCAACCCACTCCAGTATGCTTGCCTGGAGAATCCCAGAAGAGCCTCGTGGGCTACAGTTCATAGGGTTGCAAAGAGTCGGACACAACTTAGCAACTAAACAGCAACAGCAATTAATGATTTTAGCAAGCTTGTCCAGGCTCTGTGAAAGATATATTACAGAATATATAAAAATCGATGTGATTCTTGACTAAGTTAATATAAAAAAGGGTTCTATAACTGTATCCATTTATATCTTATAGATACTATTTATATTAGAAAACAGCTGTTCAGTCACATATATAGCACATACGCTGAACTTTTATCAAGCATTGGTAATAGCCTGAGTATAAAACCTGAAATCATTCTATATTATCAAATAAAATTCATAACTAAAAGATCATGGGGAACTTTTCTGGAGTATCAGCTGATGTTACTTTTGATAGTCTCTTTTTCTGCAGACCTGAGTGAATAGACAAGATCAAAACAGGTGGTGGCTGACTTTCACCCTCTGGAAACAACGGTCAGGTTAATAACTTGACCTGCCTCTTAGAAAGAAAATTGAAGCCATTCTTCCACTTGGTCTAGACAGTGACCATGGAAAGAGGCTATTATAAGCAATGTAATGAAGACCATAACATTTTTGTCCTGAGAAAATCTATCACAACACACCTAAATTTCAACTCAAAATTTGAGATTATTCTTCAATGAAGCAAATTAAATGAAAGTAGAGAAACCTGTACCAAGAGATAGAGAAGAAACTGCTGGTTGTAGAGGCTCCAGGTGTGTGTGCAACTCTTTTGTGACCAGCTGTGTGACTCTTTGTGACCTCATGGACTCTAGCCCACCAGGCTCCATGGAGAAGTCCATGGGATTTATCACAGCAAGAATACTGGAGCAGGTTGCCATTTCCTCCTTGAGGGAATTTTCCCAATCCGGACATCAAATCCTTGTCTCCTGAAGCTCCTGTATTGGGAGGTGGATTTTTTACCACTAAGCCACCTGGGAAGTCACAGAGGCTCGAGGAAATATGTCTAAAAATTATTTGTTTTTAATGGCACAACACAGAGTCAAACATTCTGATATAATTCTCCTGTCAAACCATACAGTTAGACAGGCACTGCAGGACCTCATTATCAAGTTGGAATTGTGAGGAAAGCCTATGGCTTGAGTGGGCCCTGAAGACACATGCTGATTGCATGGGCAGCGTGTTAGTTACGGTCTCAAGGAAGAGCTGCTTGAGAAAGAGGAATTCAGGCCTGGTGTACGGATGGGTCCATAAGATATATTGGCACTAGACAGAGGAGGATCATTTCAGCATGAGGCTCTAACCACAGGAGGCTCTGAAGGACAGTGGTGAAAGGAAATCCGTCCAGTTGGCGTACTCTGAGCAGAATATCTAGCAGTTTTTTAATGCATAAAAAGAGAAATGGCCAAAATATGGGACAACATTGATACATAGGTAGGGGCTAATCTTATGGATGAATAGTAAAGAATTTGGAAGTAGTGTAACTGAAAAACTGGTGGCAAAATTTCTGAAAAATAGCCTATGATATGGCATCATTTCCTGAGAAAATAAGCTAGCCAGGTTGATTGCTTTGGACCATTTCTATCAGAGAGGGTCAGAAAGATTCCCAAGAGGAGGAAACGGCAACCGACTCCAGTATTTTGCTATCGTTGTTCAGTTACTCAGTTGCGTCCAACTCTTTGAGACACCTTGGACTGCAACACACCAGGCTTCCCGGTCCTTCACCATTTCCTGGAGTTTGCTCAAACTCATGTCCATTGAGTCAGTGATGCCATCCAATCCTTTAATCCTATGTCATCCCTTTATCCTCCTGCCTTCAATCTTTCCCAGCATCAGGGTCTTTTCCAAGGAATACTCCAGTAATATTGCCTGGGAAATCCTATGGACAGAGGAGCCTGGCAAGCTACGGTCCATAGGGTCTCAAAGAGTCAGACATGACTAAGCCACTGAGTATGCATGCACACATCGTGAAAGGGGCAGAATTTCTTTCTCACTGGCATAGACACTTGTTCTGGATAGGAATTTGCCTTCCCTGCCTTTAAGGCACCTGCCAAAATCATCACCCATAGACAGCCATATTATTATTGCCAAGATACTAAGCACAGCATTGCTTCTGATCAGAGAACTCATTTTACTGCAAATAAAACATAACAATGGACTTGGCACCAGGAATTCACTGGTCTTACCCTTTCATGTTACTTTGAAGCAGCTGGCCTGACAGCTGCTTCCTCCTCTTGGGGATCTTTCTGACCCTCTCATGAAGCGGGTGGGGGATGACCTTCTGATAACTCGGCAATTAGTGTCTGTTGGGTGGCATTACTCTATGGACTTAGGGTAATGTCCTTCTATTTTCCCCCAAAGTCAGGATTTAAGGATATAAAATCAAGGGATAAAAATGAGAGCAGATTCTCTCACTATTACCTCTGCTGGATGTATTAGGAAAAAAAAAAAAAGTTTCATTCTCATAAAACGTTGGTATAGAGATCTTACTTTTCTCTGAAAGAATCTTCCTCCTGGGGAACTCAGTAACTGTTTCATTAAACTAGAAGCTTAGGCTACTACTTGGCCACTTTGGCCTTTTGCCCAACTGACAGGCAAAGGAAAAGGTTTTTTATTACACTGGCTGGGTGGTTGACAAGGATGATCATGAGAAGACTGGGTTGCCACTAAAAATTGGGCTAGAGAGGGATATGTCTGGGAAGTCTCTTGATTTCTTAATTATCCAATATTATGTGATGAAAGTTAATAGAGAGCCCAGTACAGACAGGCCGATTATTGTCACATCCTCCAGGCTTGTGTGACTTTTGGAAGGCAGAAGGAAACCAGTGGTCATTGTCACCTGGAGGGCTCTGTGGTGAGACACAGAGGTGCTGGCAGTCCAGGTTCCCTGACTCTAACTTCTACGTGCTCACCTTTCTGACAGCTGCCTGTGCTGGTCAATATCAACACCAAGGTCACTGCCAGATGCATCTCCCCCAGTTCCTGATTATGGTTCCATTATTTGTTGGACATGGCTGGCTTTGCAGATTTCCTTACAGATTCCAATCCATCCACCCGTCACATCTCAGTGCTTCGCAAGAACTGGTTACCAACTTGTCTTTTCTTCAGTTCCCCTTTCCAGACACTACCAGCCCCACCTCTTGGGCTACTAAGTAAAGTCTAATTCCAAGTTAGTCCCTTGCTTATAAATACTCACTGCGGTTCTGCTTTCCTGACCAAGCACTGACTAATACAGCTCTGAATTAGTAAACAACAGTTTCTGAAAGATCTTTTCTTTTTCCCATAAACTCAGCAAGAAATATGTTTTCTGTGGAGCCATGTAATTTTCAGACAAGTCATTTGCTTTTCTGCCAAGAAATCTCTGTTGCATCAGATTCCAATCGTCATTAATATCCAGTTAAAACCCCCAACAAAAGAGAGATCATGGACAGGGATTTGGATGTGAATATTCAGCCAGTTGTAATACGGAAACTGACCGCACTCTACCTCCTCACCCCTGCCACAACCCCACTGTTTCCATCCAGCGAGGAAGTCAATCCATTGAAAGAAGAAAGGCATTAGTCCCCAGATACAAGGTAGTGATCTTTACTTCCATGAATTGTTTGAAAACAGAGCTCTCAGCCTGTTGAGATAAAGGAGATTAGCTTGTACTCTGCTAAATGAGCTAGACATTTTGAAATGTTTCTTTAAGATATGCTGGTCACAAAGGAAAGCAATGTGTGTGTGTATATGTGTGCGTGTGTGCATTTGTGCATGTACACTGGTGTCTACAATAAGAGGTCATGGAGGAGAACAGGATGAAAACTAAGTGTGGGGTCCTAGATATCAGGGAAATGACAAGAAGGACCTCTGGTCTGAGAAGAGAGAGCATGTGTGAGCCCCAGAGAGGGGCCAGGTGATAGCCGCTGTTAAGTGCCTTTAGTGTCAGCCAGACTGAGACAGTGTCAGAAACAGCCCCGGTCTTCATGCAAGGAGATGCTTGCATTCTTTCCTCGCAGGATCTCCCTCTGCAAGCTCCTGTTTGGAGGCAGAAGAGAATTTGTTCCTTAGCATGTGATTAGCTAAGCAGAGAAGACTCTTCCTCGTGCTTAAATGCTGTGGTCTGTTCCCATCAAGGTCTTAGCTGCAGATAACTTTCCACAATATTTCAAGGTATTCATGAGCCTAAGGGGAGGCTGGCACGAAGCATCATCCAGCAGATGGGTGAGAAGAGCAAGTTACATCAAAAGGAAGTGGGGAGGTTGGCTAGACTGAGGACACCCCCCTGGGACCCTCGTCCATGAAGACCCACTGTAACAGAAGTCGGGTTATATTCCCCGTAAAATACTACTGTGGTTTGAGACTGCTGAAGTTCCTTAAGGAGTTTTACTCCTTACGTTTAGTAAAGATCATCACCTCCACATCAGAAGCATGTGTTTTGATTACTGTAAATATTATTTGTGATTTTCATTTCAAAGCCTTGAAGACTTACATGACTGAATTATTTCTATTGCACAGTTTGAGAAATAAAACTTTCTCAGCACCCTTGAAGTTCTTGCACAATCGCTTCCCTATGAGTTTTATTTTAAGTGATAAAGCGATTACTACCTGATCTGCGCCACTAGTCTCATTTTGCCGTTTCGGGGGCATTAAAAATATATCATATTGTACATCTTCTTCCTTATCTGACTTCTCAGCAATAGGAATATGTGATTGGATGGCTCTAGCTGGTCATATGGAGAAGGCAATGGCAGCCCACTCCAGGACTCTTGCCTGGAAAATCCCATGGATGGAGGAGCTGGGGAGGCTGCAGTCCACGGGGTCGTGAAGAGTCAGACACGACTGAGCGACTTCACTTTCACGTTTCACTTTCATGCACTGGAGAAGGAAATGGCAACCCATTTCCTTCGTGTTCTTGCCTGGAGAATCCCAGGGACGGGGGAGCCTGGTGGGCTGCCATCTATGAGGTTGCACAGAGTCGGATACAACTGAAGTGACTTAGCAGCAGCAGTAGCAGCAGCAGCTAGTCATAGTTGAACTGTCTCCAGTCTTTATTGATAAGGCTCTGCTGTGGTGTGTTTTGCTTATTCAGTCGTGTCCAACTCTTTTCAACCCCATGGACTGTAGCCTGCCAGACTCCTCTGCCCATGGGATTCTCCAGGCAAGAATAGTTCAGAGAGTTGCCATTTCCTTCTCCAGGAGACCTTCCTGATCCAGGGATCAAACATGCATCTCCTGTGTCTTCTGCATTGGCAGACAGAGTCTTTACCACGGAGCCACCTGGGAAGTCCCAGATGAGGCGTAGTAGACTACATTCACTTTTAGTCACAATGTATGTGAGATTTATTTCTCTCAAATCATTTGTCTGTGTTTATCATTTTTTTTTTTTTCATTTGTAAGCCATTCTGGTGAATGCTGGTATTACTATACGGTTATAATTCATGTTCCCCTGACAACTAACACAGAAATAAAGTATTGTTTCATATGTTTGATAGCCACTTAGAATTAATCTATTATGAAATTTCTGGCATCGTCTCTTCCCCATTTTTCTATTGGCTGGTTGTCAGGCTTTTTCTTAGTGATTTGTAAGAGACTTTCTTATTTGTTGTTGTTCATAAAATTTTTTTGGTTATTTGTATCACAAAAACCTCCTACTCTGTATATATATATATCCCAAAGACTTCTATTTTTTATTTACTTATTTTTTAATGAACAACTGTAGTGTCTTCAGATAAGCAGATATTCTTAATTGGAGTATAGTAAAATACACCATTAATTTCCTCTGGGTAGAAATTTCTGAATACTATTGAAAGAAACTTGGCCTAACTTGAAATTTTGTAGGTATTTTTCTAAATGGCTTACTAAAATTGTAATTATTTCATCTTTCACATTTATGTTTCCATGATTTATTTTTGGATATGACGAGAGATGAGGCAAACATATGTATACTGAGTCATACCAGACGCATTTATTGAAAATACCTTCCTTCCTCTGCTGATCTTCAGTGTCACATTTCTGCTTTGGGGCTTTCAGTTACATTGTTATTTCATTCATTTATTGTTTGGTTGATATCACATTTTCCTAATCACTTTATTAAAGCTGTATAGGAGAGTCATGGAACCTGATGGACTTTCCAGGTGGCACAGTGGGAAAGAGTCCATCTGCCAGTGCAGAAGTCGCAAGAGATGTGGGTTCAGTCCCTGGGTGGGGAAGACCCCCTGGAGAAGGAATTGGCAACCCACTCCAGTGTCCTTGCCTGGAGAATCCCGTGGACTGAGGAGTCTGGTGGGCTATAGCCCATGGAGTTGCAAAGAGTCAGACATGACTGAGCGACTAACACTTTGAGCAAAACGTGTAGAAATTTCATCTGCCAATATGATGCATAATCAACAAATTTTAAAGATGTATTTGGACTTTGTCTTTGGCTACCATTATTATCAGGACACCTAAGAGAAAGCTAGAGGAGCTCAGAGCTAAGGCTATCAAATTGTGTTTCGTAACAGGGAACAAGAGGGAAACCCATTTCCTGAAGGGAGTATAACTGTGAGACTTGAGAACGGACCACAGTTTCACAGAGGGCCCAGCACTAAGATAAATAAATCTTGAGCTGCCCCAATCACTAGCATGAAAAGTGAAAGTGAAGTTGCTCGTGTGTCCGACTCTTTGTGACCCCGTGGACTGCAGCCCACCAGGCTCCTCTGTCCATGGAACTCTCCAGGCAAGAATACTGGAGTGGGTTGCCATTTCCTTCTCCAGGGGATCTTCCTGACCCAGGGATCGAACACAGGTCTCTCACATTGCAGGCAGATGCTTTAACCTCTGAGCCACCTGGGCAGCCCCAATCACTAGCATGGGTTTCATTAAATTGTCTTTTAATCAGTTTAGCTAAAAGCACAGAAAGAGGCTGAGTAACCTATGACATGGAGACTTGAGGGAGGAGGACAGAAGAATTTATGGAGATAATATTACTTCTGCTCTTAGTAAACCCATGGTAGTTAGAAAATAAGGTAGAAAGTTTAAGAATACTTAGAATGAAAGGACTATACCCCAAATTACTTCTTGACACATTCTTTTTCTTTTTATTGTACTCTTCCATTATGTCACAAAGTTTGATGTGTTTTATGTCTTAAATCAAGACTATTCTCACTTCTCCACTTGCTTTCCCCTTACGTAAATCTTGGACCATGAAAGCCTCCCCTAGATTACTAAAAGATCTCTCAAAGTCTGGCTGGTAGCCCTCTCAAACTTCAGAGCTAAGGCCTTAGATGAGAAAAAGACTTCTTGAGCCATCAAATCAACATAGAAAGTCACTTGCTTGGCTTTTGTTATTTCTCAGGATTTGTTTTCTCTTCCTGTTTTGCAAGCTGAAATTACTATCCCTCACCTGCCTATTTTACTGGTGTTCTCAAGATGGATGAATGTTTAATGATCATGAGTTGGGATTACAAATTCTATCAAGGCACAGAATTATTATTATTTTTAAAGAGCATGCTTTGTGTGTGATAACACGTTCAGGCAATATTATTTTGATTATCCCTACTGAGCAAAAAAGGCAGTTCAAAGCAATTTGCAATTTTATAGCCTGAGGAAATTATTTCTATGGGAAAAAACATCCATTTCTATTGCTCAGATTGCCTAAATTCTCTACAGTCTAGAAGCTGAGCTGAAGGGCAGATTCCTCTCACAATGCTATGAGCTTTTGAATGACTTACCTTGGCTCATCTTTTAGTCAAATCTCATGTTCCTTTTAGTAAGTAATTAATATGCTTAGAAAAGTATAATTTTGATACGATTTTTGTTTGACTTTACAAGGAGTTGAGAAAGGATGCTTGAAATTGAGTCCAATTTTTAAACCTACTTTCACTNACATCATCATGATTATCTGGGTCATGAAGATCTTTTTTGTACAGTTCTTCCGTGTATTCTTGCCACCTCTTCTTAATATCTTCTGCTTCTGTTAGGTCCAGACCATTTCTGTCCTTTATCGAGCCCATCTTTGCATGAAATGTTCCCTTGGTATCTCTAATTTTCTTGAAGAGATCTCTAGTCTTTCCCATTCTGTTCTTTTCCTCTATTTCTTTGCACTGATCTCTGAAGAAGGCTTTCTTATCTCTTCTTGCTATTCTTTGGAACTCTGCATTCAGATGCTTGTATCTTTTCTTTTCTCCTTTGCATTTCACTTCTCTTCTTTTCACAGCTATTTGTAAGGCCTCGCCAGACAGCCATTTTGCTTTTTTTGTATTTCTTTTCCATGGGGATGGTCTTGATCCCTGTCTCCTGTACAGTGTCACAAACCTCTGCCCATAGTTGATCGGGCACTCTGTCTATCAGATCTAGACTCTTAAATCTATTTCTCACTTCCACTGTATAATCATAATGGATTTGATTTAGGTCATACCTGAATGGTCTAGTGGTTTTCCCTACTTTCTTCAATTTAAGTCTGAATTTGGCAATAAGGAATTCATGATCTGAGCCACAGTCAACTCCTGGTCCTGTTTTTGCTGACTGTATAGAGCTTCTCCATCTTTGGCTGCAAAGAATATAATCAATCTGATTTCAGTGTTCACCAACTGGTGATGTCCATGTGTAGAGTCTTCTCTTGTGTTGTTGGAAGAGGGTGTTTGCTATGACCACTGCGTTCTTTTGGCAAAACTCTATTAGCCTTTGTTCTGCTTCATTCTGTGCTCCAAGGCCAAATCTGCCTGTTACTCCAGGTGTTTCTTGACTTCCTCCTTTTGCATTCCAGTCCCCTGTAATGAAAAGGACATCATTTTGGGTGTTGGTTCTTAAAAGGTCTTGTAGGTCTTTACTGAACCGTTCAACTTCAGCTTCCTCGGCATTACTGGTTGGGGCATAGACTTGGATTACTGTTATACTGAGTGGTTTGCCTTGGAAATGAACAGAGATCATTCTGTCATTTTTGAGATTGCATCCAAGTACTACATGTCAGACTCTTTTGTTGACCATGATGGCTACTCCATTTCTTCTGAGGGATTCCTGCCCACAGTAGTAGATATAATGGTCATCTGAGTTAAATTCACCCATTCCAGTCCATTTTAGTTCGCTGATTCCTAGAATGTCGACGTTCACCCTTGCCATCTCTTGTTTGACCACTTCCAATTTCCTTGATTCATGGACCTGACATTCCAGGTTCCTATGCAATACTGCTCTTTACAGCATCGGATCTTGCTTCTATCACCAGTCACATCCACAGCTGGGTATTGTTTTTGCTTTGGCTCCATCCCTTCATTCTTTCTGGAGTTATTTCTCCACTGATCTCCAGTAGCATATTGGGCACCTACAGACCTGAGGAGTTCCTCTTTCAGTATCCTATCATTTTGCCTTTTCATACTGTTCAGGGGGTTCTCAAGGCAAGAATAGTGAAGTGGTTTGCCATTCCCTTCTCCAGTGGACCACATTCTGTCAGACCTCTCCACCATGACCCACCATCTTGGGTGGCCCCACATGGCATGGCTTAGTTTCATTGAATTGGACAAGGCTGTGGTCTGTGTGAGTA
>SJXQ01001032.1:255729-349832 GCA_006408695.1 Aepyceros melampus
TCTTTATGAAGAAGGACTGGTCACACTTGCTCCCTTTCAGGGCTAAAGACCTCTCATAGCTCAGATCTCAGGGGAGTGTCTGATTGTCATGAATGATTTCCTGGAGCCTAATTCTTCACAGGGGGCAGACACATGCTTCTTTAGTCCCCCCTGCTCCCTGCCTCCCTCCCTCCTTTCTTTAGTTTCTAAATCGTGATCTATCACTGAAAAGGGTTTAAGTGCAAATATTTATTGGAGGGCACATTATATGCCCTTCAATAAATATTTGCTGAATAAGTGAATGTTATTTCATTAATTTTAATTGTGCATGGAATCAGATGTGATAGTCTATTACTCCGAGGTGAGAGTGGAATGTAATTTTCTTACCTGTGGTGAGTGTTCCTATGTGTATGCATCTTCAAAGTAGCTTTGAACCATTTGAAAAATTATGTGATAATTGAAAAAAGAAATTATTTGTGGTCAGTAGTCCTTTTCTGTAAAGTAACACATAGTAACTATTTGTGGCTCTGGAGACCAGACAGAGATTTTTGCAGAAGCTACTTCTGCCTTGGTAGCACAAAGGCAGTCATAGACAGTACAGGAACAAATTAGCATGGGTGTGTTTCAATAAAACTTTATTTACAAAACAGGCAGTAGGCCAGTAAGTAGTTTGTCTGATTCCTGTCTTAAATAGTTAAAATGTTGGATTAAAAAATATATATATATATATATATAATCAGAGGATAATAAATGTTATTGTTATTAACACTATAGACAATTTCAGATTTTGTTAAATTCATAAAGATTATCTAGGTTAAGACTGTTAAACTAGTCACCAACGTCTTTGCCATGAGTATCTTGTACTTAGGATTACATCTCATTAGTAAATCTTTTATCTTCTGAAATGAAAATATTTGAGCTTATTCAGTTCATATACCTGGGCTCTGACCCTAAAGAAGAGAGACTGCTGATCAGTCATTGTGATATTCACTAACCTAGCAATCTACTTGTATGTTATACAGATTTGTGCAAAGATTTTCAATTACATATAAATCATTTTGTTACTGTTTTTGATAAAAGTATTGTTCTTAGTGGCTATTTTAAATGCAACTAAGTAAAATAGAAATATAAAAAGAAATGAGAAGCTGAAATAAATTGAGTTGGTTGAAGTTACACACTATATATATGTATATTTATACATACACACACAGATAGACGCATGTCTCTTTTATTTTAAAGCATTTAAGTTATATAAAAAGCTCAAAATATTTTTTAAAAATTTAACAACACAGCAATCTACTTCTCCAATTACATTAAGATGAACCATCTAATGCAGACTAGCAATGAAACTCCTAAAGATTAGCTTTTTCTCTTTTGAGAAATAATTCAAGTATTTGGATGTTACTTTAATTCATCCTGAAAGAGTAAGTCCTATACTATTGTTAGAGAAAATACAAAAGCTATGTTAGGTTCTAATCATCTATAATTCACCTCTTCCTAGAAGCTAATGTACAAATTGGATTCAATGGTAGAAAATCTTATTGTACATGTGAAAACAACTGTATTACTATTTTTGCTAATTGAGATGGATTTTCATCCTCTGGGAAGTACTAATTCTCAAGAGAGATACAGTATTCCTTCTCATATTGACAAAGATTTACGTTTCTGCTGAAGGATTTGAATTCTGGAGCCAGATTTCCTGGGTTCAACTGGTAGTTTGAGCAAAACCCTTAAGGTTTTTGCAACAGAGGATCTAAGCTGAAAGGCAGGAGGAACAAAAGATTGTGGTTACCTTATTATTTTGTGATGATTTAATCTGAATCATAAGGAACTATTAATAAATAAATATGTGAGCCCTTGTTTTTCCTTAGAATTCATTGGTGAGTGTGTATTAGAGAATTACATCGACCGGATCAGAAAATAAAAAAACCAGGAAACAAACTTTTAAAGATTGTCTTCAGCTCAGTTGGGAAAAGTCCCTGCTCTCCAAGCATCCACTTTACACCCAGTTCTTCAAAGCTCAGTACTCAGCTCTGCATCCCAGACCACCTGAAGCCTGGCTAGAGATTCGGGATTTCCCCCGGGTGTGTGCACTAAGTCGCTTCAGTCGAGTTGGACTCTTTGTGACCCTATGTACCTAAGCCCAGGCTCCACTGTCCGTGGGATTCTCCAGGCAAGAATACTGGAGTGAGTTGCCAGGCCCTCCTCCAGGGGATCTTCCCGACCAGGAATTGAACCCGTGGTTCTTACCTCTGCTGCATTAGCAGGTGGGTTTTTTATCACTAATGCCACCTTGGGTTTTCCTTGCCTCTCCTAAAATCTGCAGAAACATTTGCTAGATCCCGAGTGATTTTTGTCCCATTCATGTCTGATGAACATGGCTGTAAGAGAGCTGTGTATATTACCAATGTGCCAAGTGGCATTAGCGTGTTCAACTCTTTGCGACCCCATGGACTGTAGCTCTCTACTCCTCTGTCCATGGAATTCTCTAGGCAAGAATACTGGAGTGGGCTGCCATGCCCTCCTCCAGGGGATCTTCCTGACCAGGGATCAAAAACACATCTTGACCACTAGTACACCTGGGAATTCCATATTACCAGTGCCTGGGTACCAGTATTCCTTCAATCCCCATCACTAGGGAACAGCACTCAGACACTATCCATACACCTGTTCAGGCCACAGAAAAGTGTCTGAAACCTCATCCCCATGTCCTTGGAGAAAGGGTATTGCATGAAAGGCTGTGAGTGCTACAGTCAGTGTGAGAGACGGCCAGTGTTTTGGACTTTGTGGAGTATTTGAACAGGAAAGTGCTGATACAAGAAGAAGATGAATTAGTTAACTTGTTGATCCTTTCTTTCTGGGAGTATAATAACGATAGCTAGTCTATTCCTGGTTCTACCAAGTGCCCATTTTCTTGCTTCTCTTCTTATTTCAAGTTGGGGATTCCTAGGAATTCAGGATTAGCTCATTATTCACAACAGTTGCACAGAAAACTTGAACAATTGGTGATATTATAAAATGTACATCACTTAATAGAGCAGAAGTAACTTTCCACCAATTCCTTACTTCCATGACTTTGGCAATCAAATAACTGTTAATTACTAAAACTATTAATTACTACATATTTTATTTCTTAAATCATTTATTCAAATAGAATTATGTTTCCAAAAGAAAAGTAGCTTTAATTATTTGTAATTAAAATTTTACATTTCTGGATTACAAATTATTTCTCTTAGAGCCGATTTTTAAAAAAAATTTGGAATAAAAATGTGAAATTTATTCTTAATTTACTTTTTTATGTTTACATTTACTCTTTTATTTTTGTGAAAGCATTATTATCATGACCACTTGGAATATAATTACATTTTACTTTTTAATTCTTTAGTTTCTTTTTTGGTACATTGAATTATTTTCACTATTTGTTTATTAGAAATAGCTATATCAAAACTATAAGATTAGATTTATTAATTATACTTGATGACCTCTAAAAGGTACATTTACTTATTTCAAAGATTTGAAGAAATATGTTTTTATGAGGTTGCATTTCTTTTTTTTAAATTGGCATATAGTTTTTTTTTAAGTTTATTTCTATCAGATTAAATAAAATTCTTGGTAACAATATAATTGACATTGGTGAAATAGTGGCATATAATAAATCATGTTGAATAAATATTTAATAATTTATTATACATATATTTTCTCTTTCTTGTCCAAACATTGCTCTCCCATAAAGAAAACACCTAGATATGAGTAAAAATAAAACCATTCAGACATCTTAACCTATGTGCTGTTCAGTTTTACTCTTATAAAAGTGAACTGGTAAAGAAAGAGAGGTCTTTCCTCGTGGTTTAGTGGTGAGGAATCTGCTTGCCAATGCAGGAGCCCTGGGTTCGATCCCTGGGTGGGGAAGAGGCCCTAGAGAAGGAAATGGCAACCCACTCCAGCATTCTTGCCTGGAAAATCCCATGGACAGAGGAGCCTGGTGGGCTACAGTCCACGGAGTCACAACAAGTCAGACACGATTTACTGACTAAACAACCACAAAAGGAGGGAGAAGAGAATGTGTTTTTCTTACCGTGTTTGGCCTCATTTACCCCTTGTAGGTATCTGGAGACAAAATATAGCGTGGGCTTCTCTTTGTGCCCAGCCTGAGTAAACGTGAGTGGTGGGTCTGGGCGATCTGTCCTCCTCTTCCAGTTCCTTCCTGCTTCACTTCGTCTCCTCCTGTCTCAACTCCATTGCGTAGTTTTCTGTCAAAGTCCATCTCTTTCCCTCACCACATTGCCTCTTCTCTGCCTCTCCCTTCTTAGCACTTTATTCCTCCCCTCCTCCTGTCAGTAATCTGCAACAAAAGTAAGAGAGATGAAAATGTGAACTTGAAGGAAACACGGGTTGAGTGTATCTCACCACATTACTGTACTTGTTTGTCTGCAATCCATGACATAAAATTAAACCCTTTAATAGACAACTATCAGGGGTTTTGCCCTTTCAAATTGTGAGTAAGTATCCACCAATTGACCGCACACAAAGTAAGCCATCAATTGAGATGTGTGAATTCAGTGATATTTATGAGCTCTTAAGAGGATCCTTAATGATGAGATTAATTGACCTGATGACTCCTGAAATGAGATCCATTCAACAATAACAGACAGATAATCCCATAAAGAAGGCAAATGCTTCCCTTGAGATCAGCCTCCCAGAGGCTTGAAAGATCAGTTTCTAAAGAAAGGATTAAAAAATGACTTCCTGTCATCCATTTAATGCATAATACACATGTTCAGAGGGTGACTGAGTGGACTAGAGGGAATAAATCGTACTTAACATTTAGGTCATAGAGAGATTGGTACGATCATAGAGTTTTGTAAATTATTTGGGATTAATCAGCCTGCTTGTGTTCTGGTCACAAATTTACCCATCCCTGTGAGGCCAAAATCTAGCACTGAGTCCTGAGTAATGAGCTTTTTAGTTGCAGCCTTCTCTGTCATCAATGTATTCTTTTACTGAAGCATCTTAATATGCTTACAGAATTTAGTAGACAATGGAGGCTCATAACTTCTTTCTATAAGAAAGAACCGTGTAGTTCTGGGAGTGTCTGCAAACTATAACATGTGGTCCTGTGCTGTGCTGTCACTCAGTCATGTCCAACTCTTTGTGACTCCATGGACTGCAGCCCGCCAGTCTCCTCTGTCCATGGGGATTCTCCAGGCAAGAATCCTGGAGTGGGTTGCCATGCCTTTCTCCAGGGGATCTTCACAACCCAGGGATGGAACCCAGGTGTCCTGCATTGCAGGCTCATTCTTTATTGTCTGAGCCACCAGGGAAGCTCATAAGTGCAGTAAGGATTACTAAGTTGAATCTATCAGTACTAGGACAATGTGACATAATCGAAGCATATGGTTTTCAGGCTTGCATTTACCATTACCTAGCTGTGTGGCCTTGTGCAAATATTTTAACTCTCTGAATCTTGATTTGTTCAATCAGTAAATGAGAATGATAACAATATTTGCTTGGGTTGACTTACAGTGATATGGTGAATATTCAAAGAATTTAAAACACAAAATCATTGTAGAAATGAAACTAATATGCTCTGGGATGCAGTGTATTCTGAATGGATTATCCTAGAGTAACTTTTATCAGTCACATACAATAAGAGACAACCTTTCTTATCCTCACCTCTTCAGTGTCTAACTTGGATCCTAGACCCTGATGTTGGGAAAGATTGAAGGCAGGAGGAGAAGGGGATGATAGAGGATGAGATGGTTGAATGGCATCACAAACTTATGGACATGAGTTTGAGTTAATTCTAGGAGTTGGTGACAGACAGGGAAGCTGGGCATGCTGCAGCCCACAAGGTCGCAAAGAGTCTGACCAACTGAATCCCTGAACTGAACTTGGGTCCTAGGAAAAATGACTTGCTATGAAACAATCTTAGAGAGTCAAATGCCACAAAGTCCAAAATACTGTGTCATTGAAGTGTCTTGAGACTTATGTTACTGATTAAAAGTTGAGTGAGTAGTATATGCCCCAAATGTAGCTAGCTGTTTAAGGAACAAAAATAAACTAAATTTTGTGATTGGTTAAGTGAAGTATCCTGGAAGCACAAGACTTGGATTCCCCTCAGATTACTGAGGAGTTGCAGGGTGAGGGTCAGTTAATGCAAAGAACATTATGACTCTTTTAAGTGTTGATGTTGAAATGTGTGGCTTGTATCATGTGAGTGAAATGCTCTTAGGCAAGTGAATAGCAGGTGAGTGAAAGGTTGCTCAGTCATGTATGACTCTTTGCAACTCCATGGACTATAGATTCAGTTCAGTTCAGTTGCTCAGTCGTGTCCGACTCTTTGCGACCCCATGGACTGAAGCACGCCAGGCCTCCCTGTCCATCACCAACTCACGGAGTTACCTAAACTCATGCCCATCGAGTTGGTGATGCCATCAAACCATCTCATCCTCTGTCGTCCCCTTCTCCTCCTGCCCTCAATCTTTCCCAGCATCAGGATCTTTTCAAATGAGTCAGCTCTTCACAGCAGGTGGCCACAGTATTGGAGTTTCAGCTTCAACATCAGTCCATCCAATGAACACCCAGGACTGATCTCCTTTAGGATAGACTAGTTGGATCTCCCTGGGACTCTCCAAGGGACTCTCAAGAGTCTTCCCCAGCACCACAGTTCAAAAGCATCAATTCTTTGATGCTCAGCTTTCTTTATAGTCCAACTCTCACATCCATACATGACTACTGGAAAAACCATAGCCTTTACTGATGGACCTTTGCTGACAAAGTAATGTCTCTGCTTTTTAATATGCTGTCTAGGTTGGTCATAATTTTTCTTTCAAGGAGTAAGCATCTTTTAATTTCATGGCTGGAGTCACCATCTGCAGTGATTCTGGCTCCAGAAAAATAAAGTCAGCCACTGTTTCCACTGTTTCCCCATCTATTTCCCATGAAATGATGGGGCCAGATGCTATGATCTTAGTTTTCTGAATGTTGAGCTTTAAGCCCACTTTTTCATTCTCCTCTTTCACTTTCATCAAGAGGCTCTTTAGTTCCTCTTCACTTTCTGCCTTAAGGGTGGTGTCATCTGCACATCTGAGGTTATTGATATTTCTCCCGGCAATCTTGATTCCAGCTTGTGCTTCCTCCAGCCCAGCGTTTCTCATGATGTACTCTGCATATAAGTTAAACAAGCAGGGTGACAACATGCAGCCTTGACATACTCCTTTTCCTATTTGGAACCAGTCTGTTGCTCCATATCCAGTTCTAACTATTGACTATACAGTCCATGGGATTCTCCAGGCCAGAATACTGGACTGAGGAGCCTATCCCTTCTCCAGCAGATCTTCCCAACTTAGGATTTGAACCTGTGTCTCCTACATTGCAGGCGGATTCTTTACCAACTGAGCTATCAGGGAAGCCCTGATATCATGTGAGCGAAATGTTCTTAATTCTTGATTCCAGCTTGTGCTTCCTCCAGCCCAGCGTTTCTCATGATGTACTCTACATATAAGTTAAATAAGCAGGGTGACAACATGCAGCCTTGATGTCCTCCTTTTCCTATTTGGAACCAGTCTGTTGCTCCATGTCCAGTTCTAACTATTGACTATACAGTCCATGGGATTCTCCAGGCCAGAATACTGGACTGAGGAGCCTATCCCTCCTCCAGCAGATCTTCCCAACTTAGGATTTGAACCTGTGTCTCCTACATTGCAGGCGGATTCTTTACCAACTGAGCTATCAGGGAAGCCCTGATATCATGGGAGCGAAATGTTCTTAAGCAGGTGAATAGCAGTTAAGTGTGTGCAAAGGACCGAGGGGAAGAAGGGAAATAGGTGATTTGAGGATCCTCTGAGAGTTTTGTATTTCTGCACCAAGGGAAAATTGCATTGATATTGACCTTCCTATCAGCTAACACTTTCCTATCAAGTTGGGTAGAATGGACAAGTGCAAGTTTATGTGAGGGAGGGCTTTCACAGATTATGAAAGTTCAGACATAATGGAGTTTACTTTGGATGCAACAAAAGGCTTTGGAAAAACTTTATCAAAACTGTGTTTTAGAAAGAAATTATATTCAGAAAGCCTAAGTCATAGAGAATGAAATGGAAGAAGGGAGACCAATTTATAGGTTTCATAATAATCCAAGTGGGAGAGGAATAAGAGTTTCAGGTAAAATGTGGGGGCAAAGAAGAAAGTATTATGTCTAAATTATTTAATAGATACTGATATATTGCTTATCAATTTGATGTGATAGAGGGGAAGGCTCTGAATTTTTGGTGCAAGTACATGGCAATATTTTAAATAAAAGTTTCAAAATGAGGACAGGGTTTTAGGGAAGTAAGTGTTGGTTTTGCATATTTTGATTTTGAAGGATCTAAATGACAAGCCATCTCCAATAAGGATGTGAAGATTACACAAGCTTCTCTATCGGACAGAAATCTGGTCTGGGAATAAAGGGTCAGAGTGTTTATGACACTCTCAGGAGAGAGCTGAGTCAGCAGGGTAAGTGAGATGACCTCGGAACTCTCTGGATACAGGCAGGAAAGAGTAGCCTCCAGGAAACCTGTGAGACTCCAAGACATATGGAGGAACAGAAGAAAGCGTCTTGGGCAGTGAAGCAAAAGTAGGTAGGAGGAGAGAGCTATTTTTGCAATTCTGGTCTGACCTGAAAATCTTTCTGTCGTTCTGATTGATTATATTCTAGTTTTACTTTATTTATTTTCTATGGAAAAGTCTAGAGGCTCATCCTAAAACCTACTTAGACATTTGTGTCTGTATCCTAGGTGAAAACCAGGTCCCCGTTGAAATGCTCAGTATGAATTGTCTTGGAAATTATTTTTTAATAAAAAATATCAATTATAAGGTGCATGAAAAAAAAGAAATCCTTTTTAAAAGGATACAAGATTCTTTTGCTGATTGCCTCACATGCACACATATGCTATTCAGGAAAGAATGTGTTAAAATTACATCTGAAATTACAATATGATTACTTCACAGAGCGTGCTCTCAGGTTGTGAAGGAAGCTAAAAGATAACATCTGTGCTCAGTAAGCATTTCCACCAACCATCCAGTGAGCGCCAAAGCGCTTATACAGCAACGTGAGACATCAAGGTTATTTACTTCCTTGTTAATTCTCTGTTATGCACGTCTCTTCCTTTCAGCCCCACATATTTTTCTTTTTTCCTTTCGTGTTCTGCCAGCTCTTTCAGTCCCAGATTGAAGGTTGTTGGTTCCTAAATACCCTCATCATTTAAGCTCTGTTAATTCTGTAACCATGTGGACACTTTCGGCCTCAGACAACAGAAAACCTGGGTAAAATGGTTTTGCTGTTACCATAAGTTTTAGTGTCTGCTGTAACAAGGAATCTGGACAGAGGCAATTCCAGAGTTGGCTAATTTAGTCTCAACAATGTCACCAAGTGTGTGAGCTTTTTCCTTTGTCTCACTCTTAAGCGTTAGAAAGGCCTTGATCAAATCAGAAAGCGTATTGAACACAGTTTTCTCTGTGATGCAAAGGTGACTTCACAGTTAAGCCTTCATCAAAGACAGGTCCGAGAAAGAGTATTTAAAGTAGTTTACTTTACCAGGGTTGCCTTGGTGCCTCACTGGTAAAGAATACGTCTGCAATTCAGGAGCTGTAGGTTTGATCCCTGGCAGGGTTAGATCCCCTGGAGGAGGCTGTGGACAGAGGATTCAGGTGGGCTATAGTCCACAGGGTCTCAAAGAGTCAGACATGACTGAAATGACAGCACACACCGCAACGAAAATTAGTTAATAAAAAAATTCAAAAGCAAAGAAATTATATTACCTAACGTCTTTCTCTCTCTTTCCTTCTGTGGGTATAGAATTCAGCAGTTCAAATTTCTCCTTCTCTTAAACTTGAATCCTGAGAAGAGATCAAATTCAAATCAAATTTTGTTCTATTGGTCACACAAATCTATTTATATTATTTATTACACAGGAGGTTTTTAAACATCTGGTTTAGCCAACTTAGACTTTTATGGATTTCGCATTTCTCATTTCCTGAAGATGCTCACAGCGTTGGACAATTTTACTTTAAAAAGATACAGTTAACTTCTCAATCAATTCCTTCCTGCAAATTTTTTTTCATTTTTAAAAAAGAGAGAGAGAGAGGCTTTAAGGCTATGTCTTCTTCATACTCAGTATTTGTGCTTTGAATACAATTTGCCAGATTAAAAAAAGTGGAGAAATTAACTGCTAACTTCTTGCCTAGAAAAGTTTGTCTTGTAATTTTGTTAAGAGTCAAGGATGAATGATAATAGTGTATACATTTTATAATCTGCTTCTTAATACAGGGTACTCAGTATTTGTGCTTTGAATACAATTTGCCAGATTAAAAAAAGTGGAGAAATTAACTGCTAACTTCTTGCCTAGAAAAGTTTGTCTTGTAATTTTGTTAAGAGTCAAGGATGAATGATAATAGTGTATACATTTTATAATCTGCTTCTTAATACAGGGCTTCCCTGATAGCTCAGTTGGCAAAGAATCCACCTGCAATGCAGGAGACCCTGGTTCAGTTCCTGGGTTGGGAAGACCCCTGGAGAAAGGAAAGGCTCCCCACTCCAGTTTTGGGCCTGGAGAATTTCATGGACTGTATAGTCCATGGGGTCGCAAGGAGTCAGACATGACTGAGCGACTTTCATTTTCGTGTTGATGCTGTCATGGATTTTGAAAAAAAAAGAATTAGAGAATCATGCAGAAGCAGCAGACTATATTAAGAAGAGGTGGCAGAATACCCAGAAGAACTACATAAAAATGATCTTCATGACCCAGATAACCACGATGGTGAGGTCGCTCTCCTAGAGCCAGACATTGCACGTAAATCCATGGGAGTGCAGAGTCAGAGGCGACTGACTGAACAAATTTAACTTTCTTAATACTTTCTTAAAATAGATGTTCTTAATTTTTACTTATGCTTAATAATTATTATTTAACTCTACATTATCATGACAGAGTATAAATATGATGCTCCTCACACAATAAAAAGGGCCATTTATCCCTTCTCACTTGGGCATGTCATAAATTCTGCAAGCACAGCTACCGAGTCTGAAAACATTCACTACTGCATTATTTGTGCAATCGTTACTAAGTCACAGATTGCTAGCTGTTACAGGACGCAAAGCTATATGAACTATGCCCTAGATTTGCTAAGGATCTCATTTAGGAGACACAATAATCATATGAGGTCTTCTTTCTTAGTCTGACATATGAGGCATCATACAGTTTGACCTACTCTATTTTTCCAGTCTCATCAGCTACCATTTCCCTGCATCACAGCCCCAAGGAACCTCTCCCTGCCCTTGAAAGGTATAGACCCTGCCATGGCTAGTGACTTTGTGTGTGGTTGTCTTTATACATGGAAGATACATGTCTCAGGCTCCAAGAGCACCATTCATCTGCCATTCCAATACTCAGAAGCACACTCTGGACCTTAACCTGCAGCTAAAATGTTCTCTTTCCACCTCCGTCTGTCTCTGTGTCTATCTCTGTCTCTTGTCTATCCGTCTGTCTCTCTCTCTCACACACACATTTCCCCCAAATCCCTTATCTATAAATGTTTTCATGACTCAACTTCTCACAATGGAATTGCATGTTTTCATTTCTTTGTGGGTTCACATTGATTATTTTCAGACTGGAAACGCTCCATACTAAATTGTATTTTTCCAGTGTCTGGCCAAAACTCTTTTCCTTCCAAGTCTCTCAGTCATGGCCATACTAGCCCTTCAGCATCTTCAAAACTTAATAAGTTAATCCTCTGCAGGACTCTACATCTGCTCCAAATACTTAGCCCCTTCTTGTCTTCATTTCTTCCCATATATGTCAAACATTTCATGATCCTTCACTCGTGTCCATAACTCAGTACAACCCGTAATCTTTCCAATATATTGAGAAAAATCCCTGACTCAACTTGATCATTCACTTTCTTCTTGCTTCATGTTTAGCTACTAACAATTGACCCAAGAAAAATCATATTTCCAAGTCTCTCAGTCATGGCCATACTAGCCCTCAGCATCTTCAAAACTTAATAAGTTAATCCTCTGCAGGACTCTACATCTGCTCCAAATACTTAGCCCCTTCTTGTCTTCATTTCTTCCCATATATGTCAAACATTTCATGATCCTTCACTCGTGTCCATAACTCAGTACAACCCGTAATCTTTCCAATATATTGAGAAAAATCCCTGACTCAACTTGATCATTCACTTTCTTCTTGCTTCATGTTTAGCTACTAACAATTGACCCAAGAAAAATCATATTTTAATGTATTATTGATGTCTAGTTTCTAATGATCATTGGGGCTCCAAGAAGTCAACAAAAGTTCTCTGTCCCTTCCTGGTGAGGATAGTTAGTTAAAAACAGTATCACATTCTGCAATAATGGTGAACATTAATGCCCTCGTTAAAGATATAAAGGAGGCCCATGCTTTGTGATGCAGATCATATCTTCATTCGTTTGCCAGTCTGGTTCTTGCAAAACTAGATGGAGCCTGGAGAATGACTGTGGAATAACTCAAGCTCTTCCAAATGTATTCTTTCCCAATGCAAGAGGATCGGAAGAAAGAGGATCAGAAATAGTTCTCATTCACGTGGTATTAAGTGTAATGTTTCAGAGCTATGTTAACTCTGTCCTCTGTCACAATATAGTCTGAAAATATCCAGACCATCTGGACATCCATACAGAACATCAGGCATGGATGACATCATTCTCTTCAGGCAGGATGAACATGAGAGGGCTTGCATGATGGAGGCTTTGCTAAGAAACATGTCCTGTAGTGGGTGGAAAATAAAGTTTTTAGAGAGCCCATGGGCAGGAGCATGCTAGAATATTGCTTCTGAAGGCAAAGATAAATTACAGCATTTTTCATGTCATTCTACAAAGTATGAACAATACTTGGTATTGCTCATAGATCTAGGAGAAATCCAATCAAACTAGGAACATTGTTTGGGAGAATAGATCAAGCGAAATGGAAAGTTGTCTTCTTTGAATAGTGCCAAGAGGGGGGAAAAAGAGTTCTACGGCCTTCTCCTTGGTCATATAATCTGAAAACTCCATGGTGATGGACATGCCAATTGTTAAAAAGGATGTAGTATGGAGTCTATGTGAACAAAGGTCTATACAGTCAAAACTATGATTTTTCCAGTGGTCATGTACAGATGTGGGAGGTGGACCATAAAGAAGGTGAGTACTGAAGATTGATGCTTTTGAACTCTGGTGTTGGAGAAGACTCTTGAGAGTCCCTTGGATTGCAAGGAGATCAAACCAATCAAGCCTAAAGGAAGTGAAACCTGAATATTCATTGGAAGGACTGATGCTGAAGTTGAAGCTCCAAAACTTTGGTCACCTGATGGGAAGAGCCTACTCACTGGAAAACACCCTGATAATGGGAAAGATTGAGGACAGGAGGAGAAGAGGGAGACAGAGGATGAGATGGTTGGATGGACAAGAGTTTGAGCAAACTCTGGGACATAGTGAAGGACAGGGAAGGCTGGTGTGCTGCAGTCCATGGAGTTGCAAAGTGTCAGACATGACTGAGCAACTGAACAACAACAACAATGGAGTCCACGACAAATTTGAGAAGGAGAACTGCAAAGTGGAGTGTGGTTTTCTGGACTAAAGCCAGCTACCATACTGCAGAAGACTGCATGCTTTTTGAGGGAAACACACACAACACACACACACACACACACATACTGCTATAACTTGTGGAGACTGAGCACTCAGCTATGGATTCCATGAGACCATGCATCCCGTTGTTTACCTAAGCTGGGTCCTGACAGGCTTACAGGTGGCAATGATGGGTGTGCACAGCAGTGATTCATCACCATATAGACATGGAATATCCAGAATGAAGAAGGACCAGAGGGCACAGGAAGGATGCATGAGACGACAGCCTAGAGCTCACTTCTCCCGAGTTGCACTAGAGCCTCGTCTTTGATCATCACCTGGGGTGATGTGGGATGTCCTCTATGACCCATGGCAAGAGGCTGGAAACCCCCATCCTCACAGCCTAGATGAGCTGACTAGTGTCCTGAAGAGTAAATGGAGCAATAGGGCTGTTATTGTCCATTGTCTTCCTTTTCCAAAACCAATTCCCCGAGTGGGAAGGAAGTCTCGTATGAAACAGTTTTTGAAACAGTTGGCCCTGAAACTGCAAAGAAGTGGAATAGAGTGGCCCAAAGAAATGAGTGGCCTAAACTCACACCTCGCTTCTAAAAACTCCTTTTGGCTCCCCCGTGTGGGTAACTGATCATCTGCAGATGTTTGCATCTCTAAGCGTTCCTCAGCTTCCCGGCTAGGGGAGACTCATCTTAGGGAGGCCTCAGCCACTCACTGTGCCAGGTGGCAGTATAGGCGTCTGGCTGTGTCCACCGATGTGGGCCCTTCTGTCCTCCATGCTCTGCCAGGTCTGCAGCATGACCGGATATCAGAAGGCCACTCAGTGTCTCGAGAAAGGATTAAGGACCTCACGCCTCAGCAGAGGAATGCTAACACCTCTTCAAAAGAAGAGCACGTGCCACAGGCTGTGTTTGCATGGCATCTTTGGAAAATGTCATCTGCTTCTTTCCAAACAATATAAAGGTCCTCATTTCTTTTATTTAAAAAATAGCTAAACCTGCATCCATATGGTGCTTTTCTCTTTCCTTCCTACGATAGGAAGGATAAAAAAAAAAAAGAAGACTCCTTCTTCCTTTCTAAAGCCAGCTCCCCATCTGTGTTCCAGAGCTTCTTTGTTGCTTCCTCGGTGGTCTTTTTTTCTATAACGTATGTCTTTACGTGTCAATCTCATACCCTTGAGTTTTTGTTTCTAACATTATCTTCCAGTCCACACAAAAAGCTGTATTTCTCCTCTTAAAAAAAAAAAAAAAAAAAAACAGAAACAAGTCCACCATGTGAATTCAGGTGTTCCATCTCCTGTCTAACCTATTCCCTGCCCTTCTCAGCCAAATATCATCAAATATATTGAAACTAACAACATGTGTTTCCATGTCTTCTATGTATTACTCAATCTACCAATTTTTTAGGATCCTGGTTGTGCCATTCCCATAAAGCTCACTTTTTTGGGACTTACACACTTCCTTGCAGTCAATACAGCTTTTGCTAATAATCATCCTTGAGTTCGCAATGGCAACCCACTCCAAGACTCTTGCCTGGAGAATCCCATGGATGGAGGGGTCTGGTAGGCTGCAGTCCATGGGGTCGCTAAGAGTCGGACACGACTGAGCGACTTCACTTTCACTTTTCACTTCCATGCATTGGAGAAAGAAATGGCAACCCACTCCAGTGTTCTTGCTTGGAGAATCCCAGGGATGGGGGAGCCTGGTGGTCTGCCATCTCTGGGGTCGCACAGAGTTGGACACGACTGACGCGACAGCAGCAGCAGCAGCAGCAGCAGCAGTACCAGCATCCTTGAGTTCTCTTTGGCTTCTGATATATGTGGGGTCTTCTTCCTTCCTCAATACTTTTCTCCAATCCTCTCCTGACATCTCTCATTCCTTTGAAGCTGCTTGTTTATGCCCTCTTCCTCTCTCCATATCTTAAATGATGAGATTCTTCATGCCTATTCATCATCACCTTTCATCTTCTCGACTTAGAGTTTTCCTTTACAATTTCAAACCCTTACGTATTTGTTCATTGTCTATAACCCAGATTACTCCTAGATCTTTAGTCTATATCTCAGATCCTCAGAGTTGTTCTCCAATAAGCCTTATTTTTATTCCACTGCATTTTAAGCTGTGCTTAAGATTATACTTGTCATGGACTAATTTATAATGAATATATTTCTCCTTATCCCCCTGTGCAACCATGTTCTAAGACTTGAGGTAATTCCCACTTTTGGTCCCAATTGACCTAAACATCCAAGTCTTGGATGAATGCCCCCAATATCTACCCTGAAATAATTTATTGGATCAAGGGCAGGTATCTATACATAGTCCTACATCATAGGGCTTGACTCAAAAGATAAACTCTACCAATCAGATTTGTTTGGGATTTTTCACTATGCCCTCAATGGGGACATTATATTTGTCCAAGAATGGTCCATGTGCCATGTCATGCTAGAAATTATCTGTATAATTCAGCCTCTTGCAGATTCTCAAATTAGTTTTTGATGTCCCAGAATAGTTGCGATGTGCTAAAATTTCTGGCCAGGTATTCCTGAATGTCTTTCTCATCTCTGCATCTCTCCCTGTTCACTAGGTATCATCATCTCCGTCGAGTGCTCCCAGAGGAAATAATTGTGCCTTCTAGTCATCACTGTTTTATGCTCAGTATTTCCAATGACCTTTGCAGTTCTTGCGATGTATTTGGGGGAACAGAACAGCACAGCTGGAAGTATAAGAAGAGAAATATTTTCATATAAGACTAACATCTTATATCAGTTTTTTTTTTTTTTTTAAACAAGGAACTCTCTAAAGTAACCCTAGTTCATAGAAAGCTTTTTTGAGGAATGGGGAAATGGAGCTCATAGGATTACAGGACTCTACAGATAAATTATTCAGCTAAACTTCAGGAGCTCTGGAACAGAGTGCAAATCAGTTTAGGGGAGCTTGGACTAGTCAGTTTCTCTCTGAGGTCTTCTGCTTATTATGTCACTCCTTCACTTTTTTTTTTGTTTGTTTCTCTTTATTATGTATCTTTTGTTTATATTTTCTTTGTTTATGCTTCTTTTTCACTTCTCTCTTTGGAGTCTCTTTATGTATCTTTCAGGCTNATGGAAGATACATGTCTCAGGCTCCAAGAGCACCATTCATCTGCCATTCCAATACTCAGAAGCACACTCTGGACCTTAATCTGCAGCTAAAATGTTCTCTTTCCACCTTCGTCTGTCTCTGTGTCTATCTCTGTCTCTTGTCTGTCCGTCTGTCTCTCTCTCACACACACACATTTCCCCCAAATCCCTTATCTATAAATGTTTCCATGACTCAACTTCTCACAATGGAATTGCACGTTTTCATTTCTTTGTGGGTTCACATTGATTATTTTCAGACTGGAAATGCTCCATACTAAATTGTATTTTTCCAGTGTCTGGCCAAAACTCTTTTCCTTCCAAGTCTCTCAGTCATGGCCATACTGGCCCTTCAGCATCTTCAAAACTTAATAAGTTAATCCTCTGCAGGACTCTACATCTGCTCCAAATACTTAGCCCCTTCTTGTCTTCATTTCTTCCCATATATGTCAAACATTATGATCCTTCACTATGCACGTTTTCATTTCTTTGTGGGTTCACATTGATTATTTTCAGACTGGAAATGCTCCATACTAAATTGTATTTTTCCAGTGTCTGGCCAAAACTCTTTTCCTTCCAAGTCTCTCAGTCATGGCCATACTGGCCCTTCAGCATCTTCAAAACTTAATAAGTTAATCCTCTGCAGGACTCTACATCTGCTCCAAATACTTAGCCCCTTCTTGTCTTCATTTCTTCCCATATATGTCAAACATTATGATCCTTCACTCGTGTCCATAACTCAGTACAACCCGTAATCTTTCCAATATATTGAGAAAAATTCCTGATTCAACTTGATCATTCACTTTCTTCTTGCTTCACGTTTAGCTACTAACAATTGACCCAAGAAAAATCATATTTTAATGTATTATTTATGTCTAGTTTCTAATGATCACTGGGGCTCCAAGAAGTCAACAAAAGTTCTCTGTCCCTTCCTGGTGAGGATAGTTAGTTAAAAACAGTATCGCATTCTGCAATAATGGTGAACATTAATGCCCTCGTTAAAGATATAAAGGAGGCCCATGCTTTGTGATGCGGATCATATCTTCATTCGTTTGCCAGTCCAGTTCTTGCAAAACTAGATGGAGCCTGGAGAATGACTGTGGAATAACTCAAGCTCTTCCAAATGTATTCTTTCCCAGTGCAAGAGGATCGGAAGAAAGAGGATCAGAAATAGTTGTCATTCACGTGGTATTAAGTGTAATGTTTCAGAGCTATGTTAACTCTGTCCTCTGTCACAATATAGTCTGAAAATATCCAGACCATCTGGACATCCATACAGAACATCAGGCATGGATGACATCATTCTCTTCAGGCAGGATGAACATGAGAGGGCTTGCATGATGGAGGCTTTGCTAAGAAACATGTCCTGTAGTGGGTGGAAAATAAAGTTTTTAGAGAGCCCATGGGCAGGAGCATGCTAGAATATTGCTTCTGAAGGCAAAGATAAATTACAGCATTTTTCATGTCATTCTACAAAGTATGAACAATACTTGGTATTGCTCATAGATCTAGGAGAAATCCAATCAAACTAGGAACATTGTTTGGGAGAATAGATCAAGCGAAATGGAAAGTTGTCTTCTTTGAATAGTGCCAAGAGGCGGGAAAAAGAGTTCTACGGCCTTCTCCTTGGGTCATATAATCTGAAAACTCCATGGTGATGGACATGCCAATTGTTAAAAAGGATGTAGTATGGAGTCTATGTGAACAAAAGTCTATACAGTCAAAACTATGATTTTTCCAGTGGTCATGTACAGATGTGGGAGGTGGACCATAAAGAAGGTGAGTACTGAAGATTGATGCTTTTGAACTCTGGTGTTGGAGAAGACTCTTGAGAGTCCCTTGGATTGCAAGGAGATCAAACCAATCAAGCCTAAAGGAAGTGAAACCTGAATATTCATTGGAAGGACTGATGCTGAAGTTGAAGCTCCAAAACTTTGGTCACCTGATGGGAAGAGCCTACTCACTGGAAAACACCCTGATAATGGGAAAGATTGAGGACAGGAGGAGAAGAGGGAGACAGAGGATGAGATGGTTGGATGGACAAGAGTTTGAGCAAACTCTGGGACATAGTGAAGGACAGGGAAGCCTGGTGTGCTGCAGTCCATGGAGTTGCAAAGTGTCAGACATGACTGAGCAACTGAACAACAACAACAATGGAGTCCACGACAAATTTGAGAAGGAGAACTGCAAAGTGGAGTGTGGTTTTCTGGACTAAAGCCAGCTACCATACTGCAGAAGACTGCATGCTTTTTGAGGGAAACACACACACACACACACACATACTGCTATAACTTGTGGAGACTGAGCACTCAGCTATGGATTCCATGAGACCACGCATCCCGTTGTTTACCTAAGCTGGGTCCTGACAGGCTTACAGGTGGCAATGATGGGTGTGCACAGCAGTGATTCATCACCATATAGACATGGAATATCCAGGATGAAGAAGGACCAGAGGGCACAGGAAGGATGCATGAGACGACAGCCTAGAGCTCACTTCTCCCGAGTTGCACTAGAGCCTCGTCTTTGATCATCAGCTGGGGTGATGTGGGATGTCCTCTATGACCCATGGCAGGAGGCTGGAAACCCCCATCCTCACAGCCTAGATGAGCTGACTAGTGTCCTGAAGAGTAAATGACATATAGACATGGAATATCCAGAATGAAGAAGGACCAGAGGGCACAGGAAGGATGCATGAGACGACAGCCTAGAGCTCACTTCTCCCGAGTTGCACTAGAGCCTCGTCTTTGATCATCACCTGGGGTGATGTGGGATGTCCTCTATGACCCATGGCAAGAGGCTGGAAACCCCCATCCTCACAGCCTAGATGAGCTGACTAGTGTCCTGAAGAGTAAATGGAGCAATAGGGGCTGTCATTGTCCATTGTCTTCCTTTTCCAAAACCAATTCCCCGAGTGGGAAGGAAGTCTCGTATGAAACAGTTTTTGAAACAGTTGGCCCTGAAACTGCAAAGAAGTGGAATAGAGTGGCCCAAAGAAATGAGTGGCCTAAACTCACACCTCGCTTCTAAAAACTCCTTTTGGCTCCCCCGTGTGGGTAACTGATCATCTGCAGATGTTTGCATCTCTAAGCGTTCCTCAGCTTCCCGGCTAGGGGAGACTCATCTTAGGGAGGCCTCAGCCACTCACTGTGCCAGGTGGCAGTATAGGCATCTGGCTGTGTCCACCGATGTGGGCCCTTCTGTCCTCCATGCTCTGCCAGGTCTGCAGCATGACCGGATATCAGAAGGCCACTCAGTGTCTCGAGAAAGGATTAAGGACCTCACGCCTCAGCAGAGGAATGCTAACACCTCTTCAAAAGAAGAGCACGTGCCACGGGCTATGTTTGCATGGCATCTTTGGAAAATGTCATCTGCTTCTTTCCAAACAATATAAAGGTCCTCATTTCTTTTATTTAAAAAATAGCTAAACCTGCATCCATATGGTACTTTTCTCTTTCCTTCCTACGATAGGAGGATAAAAAAAAAAAAAAAGAAGACTTCTTCTTCCTTTCTAAAGCCAGCTCCCCATCTGTGTTCCAGAGCTTCTTTGTTGCTTCCTCGGTGGTCTTTTTTTCTATAACGTATGTCTTTACGTGTCAATCTCATACCCTTGAGTTTTTGTTTCTAACATTATCTTCCAGTCCACACAAAAAGCTGTATTTCTCCTCTTAAAAAAAAAAAAAAAAAAAAACAGAAACAAGTCCACCATGTGAATTCAGGTGTTCCATCTCCTGTCTAACCTATTCCCTGCCCTTCTCAGCCAAATATCATCAAATATATTGAAACTAACAACATGTGTTTCCATGTCTTCTATGTATTACTCAATCTACCAATTTTTTAGGATCCTGGTTGTGCCATTCCCATAAAGCTCACTTTTTTGGGACTTACACAACTTCCTTGCAGTCAATACAGCTTTTGCTAATAATCATCCTTGAGTTCGCAATGGCAACCCACTCCAAGACTCTTGCCTGGAGAATCCCATGGATGGAGGGGTCTGGTAGGCTGCAGTCCATGGGGTCGCTAAGAGTCGGACACGACTGAGCGACTTCACTTTCACTTTTCACTTCCATGCATTGGAGAAAGAAATGGCAACCCACTCCAGTGTTCTTGCTTGGAGAATCCCAGGGATGGGGGAGCCTGGTGGTCTGCCATCTCTGGGGTCGCACAGAGTTGGACACGACTGACGCGACAGCAGCAGCAGCAGCAGCAGCAGCAGTACCAGCATCCTTGAGTTCTCTTTGGCTTCTGATATATGTGGGGTCTTCTTCCTTCCTCAATACTTTTCTCCAATCCTCTCCTGACATCTCTCATTCCTTTGAAGCTGCTTGTTTATGCCCTCTTCCTCTCTCCATATCTTAAATGATGAGATTCTTCATGCCTATTCATCATCACCTTTCATCTTCTCGACTTAGAGTTTTCCTTTACAATTTCAAACCCTTACGTATTTGTTCATTGTCTATAACCCAGATTACTCCTAGATCTTTAGTCTATATCCAGATCCTCAGAGTTGTTCTCCAATAAGCCTTATTTTTATTCCACTGCATTTTAAGCTGTGCTTAAGATTATACTTGTCATGGACTAATTTATAATGAATATATTTCTCCTTATCCCCCTGTGCAACCATGTTCTAAGACTTGAGGTAATTCCCACTTTTGGTCCCAATTGACCTAAACATCCAAGTCTTGGATGAATGCCCCCAATATCTACCCTGAAATAATTTATTGGATCAAGGGCAGGTATCTATACATAGTCCTACATCATAGGGCTTGACTCAAAAGATAAACTCTACCAATCAGATTTGTTTGGGATTTTTCACTATGCCCTCAATGGGGACATTATATTTGTCCAAGAATGGTCCATGTGCCATGTCATGCTAGAAATTATCTGTATAATTCAGCCTCTTGCAGATTCTCAAATTAGTTTTTGATGTCCCAGAATAGTTGCGATGTGCTAAAATTTCTGGCCAGGTATTCCTGAATGTCTTTCTCATCTCTGCATCTCTCCCTGTTCACTAGGTATCATCATCTCCGTCGAGTGCTCCCAGAGGAAATAATTGTGCCTTCTAGTCATCACTGTTTTATGCTCAGTATTTCCAATGACCTTTGCAGTTCTTGCGATGTATTTGGGGGAACAGAACAGCACAGCTGGAAGTATAAGAAGAGAAATATTTTCATATAAGACTAACATCTTATATCAGTTTTTTTTTTTTTTTTAAACAAGGAACTCTCTAAAGTAACCCTAGTTCATAGAAAGCTTTTTTGAGGAATGGGGAAATGGAGCTCATAGGATTACAGGACTCTACAGATAAATTATTCAGCTAAACTTCAGGAGCTCTGGAACAGAGTGCAAATCAGTTTAGGGGAGCTTGGACTAGTCAGTTTCTCTCTGAGGTCTTCTGCTTATTATGTCACTCCTTCACTTTTTTTTTTGTTTGTTTCTCTTTATTATGTATCTTTTGTTTATATTTTCTTTGTTTATGCTTCTTTTTCACTTCTCTCTTTGGAGTCTCTTTATGTTCTTTCAGGCTTCCCAGATAGCTCACTTGGTAAAGAATCCACCTGCAATGCAGGAGACCCCGGTTTGATTCCTTGGTTGAGAAGATCCCCTGGAGAAGGGATAGGCTACCCACTCCAGTATTCTTGGGCTTCCTCGGTGCCTCAGCTGGTAAGGAATCTGTCTGCAGTATGGGAGACCTGGGTTTGATCCCTGGGTTGGGAAGATCCCCTGGAGAAGGGAAAGGCTATCCACTACAGTATTCTGGCTTGGAGAATGCCATGGACTGTAGAGTCCATGGGGCTGCAAAGATCTCTCAAATTTAATTTGCTGCACACTCACTTCTGTGATTAATATTTTCCTGTTCATATTTTTAAGAAAATCTGATTACATTAACCAACAATAAGCTCAGATTCATTTACAGAGTATGTTCTAGGTGCTCTATTATCTCATAGAGATATCATTATTCTTATCATTATACCCATTCATTGGTTGAAGAAACTGAAGCTCAGAGAAGTTATTTATCTTAAGTAAGTAAGTAAATAAAGTTACTCAGTTGTGTCCAACTCTTTATGACCCCATGGACTGCAGCCCACCAGGTTCCTCAGTCCATGAGATTCTCCAAGCAAGAATACTGGAGTGGGTTGCCATTTCCTTCTCCAGGGGATCTTCCCAACCCAGGGATTGAACCCGGGTCTCCCGCATTTGAGGCAGATGCTTTAACCTTTGAGCCACCAGGGAAGTCTTAGCCCAAGTTTAAAAAAAAAAAAAAGTTAAAGAGATAGAATTTGGATCCAGTTTCCCCACATGCTCTCCAAACACGAGCTTGCATATCTCATTATCCTACCACAGTGTTTCCTCTGAGATGGTCCAGATCAGCCAGGTTGAGCAAAGTGACAGGGCGCGAGCTATGAGTGCCAGACGCAGCTCTCTTCAGGAGCTTCCAAACCAATCCTTTCATTCAGGAGGAGTTGTGCTGGAAAGGCTAAGTGTATCATACTGCAGTGTGAATATGAAGGTAAGGAATTTATACTCAATTATGAAACCAGTCTTGGAACTGCCAATTCTAGAGGCCCCTCTAAAGCCACCGATTTTCTTCCTTCGTGAGCACCCTGGGAAAGTACATGAACAGGGAAGAGCACGCAGCTGTGGACGGGCCGTGTTTGCACACCTCGGCAAAGCTTTACTCCCGCCAATTTAAGCAATAAGTGTGGTGGACAAAGTCAGCAACTTTTCCTGCTTCCTGTTCACACATAGGAGTTCAACCAGTGGAGGAGAAATTCAGAATGAGAACAGTCACCTAGAGAAGACCCATTAAATGACTGAACGTGGTTCCCTGGCCAGAGAAGGAGGCCAGCGGAATCAAATAGAAATGAAGAGCTTGGAGGATGAGGGAAAGACTGAGTCACTGGTTTCCTTTTTCGATCTCTTATCTACCCTCCACTTTCTGTAAGAAGAAGGAGGATCCCAGGTGTGAATTTTTATCTCTCAGTCCCTGACACAGTTTTACTTTCTTCTACAAACTGACATTATCAGCTTTCTCACAAGAAACGTCATTTCCTGCCAGCTATGGTTAGTCCTGTCCTTTCCACATGTCGGGCAGCCTCTGCAGTGTTGCATATGACTGCATTTTGATCCTTATCATTCATTTTTATGTCTCCTATGGCACCCCTTTAAGACACACACAAAATCCTAAGTCAACGCACAGAATTAGCTGAGATCTAGATCACTGAGTTATGTGACCCTATGGACCTTAGCCTGCCAGACTCCGCTGTCCATGGGATTCTCCAGGCAAGAATATTGGAGTGGGATGCCCTGCCTCCTCCAGGGAATCCTCCTGACTCAGGGATCAAACTCGCATCTCTTATGTCTCCTGCATTGGCAGGTGGGGTTTTTTACCACAAGAGGCACCTGGAAACCCCTTTAAATTATTAAGAGTAGGCAAAACAGATATGAGAAAAAAAAAAAAGAAATTCACCAACATTGTTGTTGAAATTGGAGCCTTTTGGAAAGAAACAGGAAGAACTGGCAAACTCAGTCACTAATGAGTCACTGATGTCATTGAGGAGATGGGTGAATGTCAAAAGCATTCAGAGCAGATTTTGAAGAAGATAGCCTACCATCAGGATGAGACAATGGTAGGAATCCCAACACCAGATACATTATCAGAGAAGAGGGTATTCTAACTGTCTGGAAGCAACAGAAGGCTCAAGAAGCACTGCCCCAAACAAAACTAATGGCTAACATCTCTCTAGTCCTGAGATCTAAGACACTTGATTCTTACTTCTATTATCCTCTACCAAACCATATAATTATCTTTTTTTTGTTCCACTGAATGAGCAGAGAAGGACTATTTTTCATCACTGTATTTCTCAGATCAATCAACTTCTGGGATCAGAGCGATACTAAATAAATACTTGTGAATAAACAATTGATGAAATCACAAGAATGCACTGAGAATGCTGACACTATTCCTGTTCTCTTGAATGATGGGAAATAAGAGAAAAAAGAATGATGTGAATTGGATAGATATGTGAGCGGTATAGGGTCCTCCAATAGTTTCATGAGTTGGTAAAATGAACAAAGAAAAGTTCAGGACTTCACGAGTGATCCAGTGCTAAGACTGCACTTCCAGTGAAGGGAGGGCGTGCCAGTTCACTGATCCATGATTCGGGAACTAAGATCCCACATGCTGAAAAAAAAAAAAAAGATTAAAATTTCAAAAGATAAGGATGATTGTTTACATACACTCCTGAGAAAAAGAGAAGTAAAATGGCCTTCATTTTTCATCTATAAAATACGAGGCTCTGTTGTTTTAATCTCTGTAGTCCTAAGAGTTCCTGGTCCCCACTGTGCATGCATACTTTGCCTTGGCAGTGACCACAGAGATGCTACGTGGCCCCGTCTCCTTGGGAACGAAAGCGGGAAAGAGGTCACAGAGATCTCAGGTGTCCTGGAGCACCCCAGGTGTCTCATTCCCCACGACTGATGGCTCTTCTGTTGGTCCCAGCCAGGCTGCTGTAAGCGATGTTGTATCCAGAATCCTGCTGTGGGAGAAGGGACAACACATTGCCTACCCACACTATATTCTGATCATGATTATGATTTTTCTGTTTTCAGAAACAGGCTATATGTTACAAATAAAGATCCTTACTAAAATGGAAAGTCTTAAACAAGAGTATCAAATGATAACCCATCTAAATAATCTCAATAAGCATTTCAACTGTTCTTCAAAATTGTAAATTAAACACACTCAGCCCATCAGATTAAAAAAAAAAGCTTTCGGAGGCATGGAACTTATTGTAGTTCTAACCTTTCGGATAATGAGAACTGAGTTAATTCTACAGGCTCAACTATGAAAAACTAGCTGCAAGAGAGAATGGGCTGTTTCTGTTTGAGCTAATGAAGAATGACACTGAAAAAAAAATAGTGTTCAAATAAAAATAAATGCTCATTTCAAACGCTGCTTCAGATTTGCGTCTTGCTGTGCCTGTGTACTGAGAAGCTTCTGTTAGAAACAGGAAAACTTGTTTTCCATTTCCAACAGCTAGTCATTTCTTCTAGTCTACAGTGGATTTTTTTCAACTTAGAATTGTTATTTATGAAGTTGTCAGAGGTGTTAATAAGCACACATTAATAAAACTCCTGTCTGAAATTGAATACTTAGTAGATTAATGGTTGAGCAGCCGCAAACACATTCAACAGGTCTAAGTCAAAAAAAAAAAAAAAACACCCAAGTTCCTTCCCTCAATTAGGGACACAGAGCACCTAGGGCTTAAGGTAGGATTACAAAATTTATACTCCTATGCCAAGACCAACTCTAACACAGGATCCAGATTTGTACTGAAGAATGCCATTTTATGGAGAAAGGACATGCAGGAATGTCGCTAAAATTTATTCAGAGATAAAGGTTTGTTTTTGCTTTTGTTCTATTGGATAGTACTGATAGTATTAGTATTAGTCCCTCAGTTGTGTCTGACTTTTTGTGACCCCATGGACTGTAGCCCGCCAGGCTTCTCTGTCCACGGGATTCTCTAGGCAAAAGTACTGGAGTGGGTTGCCATTTCCTCCTCCAATTGCTAGTTGTCACTAAAGTGTATTCAGAGATGAAGTTTCTATTTGTTGTTGCTCTATTGGATAGCATTGATAGTATAAACATGCTTAATTTCCCCTGAATATGTTTTCATTCCAACCAGAAATTGTGTGAATGTAGGTTTGGGGTTACGGAGGTATAAGAGTGTATAATGTCTGTGACGCTCATGAATTACAGTAATCTTAAATAAATTGTTTATCTGGATGTGTGAGTGCTCAGTCATATCCGACTCTTTGCGACCCCATGGACCATAGCCCACCAGGCTCCTCCGTCCATGGGATTCTCCAGGCAAGAATACTGGAGTGGGTTGCCATGCCCTCCTCCAGGGGATCTTCCCAGCTCAGAGATCACACCTGCATCTCTTGTCTCCTGTGTGGGCAGGCGGGTTCTTCACCATTGCCCCACCTGAGGGTCTACACGGGTACCGCCAGCTTTTCAAAGCTCACTTGACCCCACTGGGCTTTTACACAACGCCGACATTTGTACCTGCTTTTACTAACTGAAAGAAATTTGAAGAGGATTTTCCCTTTGATGGAAAAAATGCAAAAGAAGAAAGTAGCATTCCTTGTATGTTCTGCAGCAGCCTCTGCAGAGGAAGGGCGCACCCAGAGCAGGGGGACGGGCACCGCCATTTCAGTGTCTCAGAATCAAGGCCCCGGAGCTTTGAGCCGCCTACGAGCACCTGTGCTTTATCTGGGTTTATCTTGTTTATCCATTAGCAAGTTGTGTTCTAAAAGAGTTTTTTTTTTTTCTCACTTTACACTATTTTGGTATGGAAAGTTTGAGGGTAATCTGGTACGTCTGGAATGAGAGGGAAACCTATACCATGGAAAATGACTCTCTAGGCAAAGCATAGCACTGTGAGCAGTTCCGAAAATCACTTTCATGACGATAGGATTCACGGTTGGTAGAGGGGACCGATGGGTTGCAGGCACGGTTGTCATCCAGCGTGTTGGCAAGCTGCCCACAGCAGTGTTTGCCCCATCCCTGCTGTCTGCGTGGCTGGCCTGAGGAACAGTTGGAATCCTAACTCAGTTCTCGGTTTCTGCGTCTTTTCATATTTGATGCATTCTTACTTACAATTTGCCTGTGTTTAGTTCTCTTTCCATAATTTTGACTTCTAACAAACCAAGCTATTCCTTATAGAGTAAGCCAAGGCTTAAAGAAATAGATAAGGAAATAATGTTTTTGATGTTTTTTCTTAGCTGCTCATTCATTTGGACTGTGTGGATCTGAGCTGGCTGTTCAGCCCTCTGGAAAGGATGTTAAAATCCATCGATGAAATTTAAGAGATTTTTAGACAAGGATAATGCATTCTTGTCCAGTCCAAGGGTGCCAAGTCAACTGAGAGATGAGTGAACAGGAAAGAGGGAGGGAGACCAGGAAATGAGACATAAATAGAAGGAATGGGAAAGGGACCAGAACAGGTGTTAGAAAAAAGGCTATTTGGCCAAATTATGTTAAGAATTTGGCAGAAGGACAGGAGGAACAAAACCCTGGCTATTAGTCATCTGTTTTTGTAGGAATATAAACAGGACTAGTGTTCAAGTAAGAGCTGATGTCTTAAACCAAGAAAAAGAAATGACATAAGATGCTGATGTGAAATGAACGTGCATTATTTGTACCCCAAGGAAAGGAAAACAAAATAAGACAATTCCCCCAACAATTCTAAAACACATCCTGAGTTCTCTATGAATATTTGTCATCCCACATACAGAGATATCGTTAGACTGCAAATGACAATAAACTTTATGAACATATTCAATTAGTGCAAGAAGATGACCTAGATTTAGTTCAACACCCGGGATTTTCTTAATTAAAAGGTTTTTATACCCAGCAACACTTTAAAAGATCTCTCATACAGTTTGGAAACTTTAAAACCAGATGGTACTTTTGTGAACACTTTAACAGGCAAATGTGATGTTGTCATTGGATTTAAAAGGAATATGTGGATTGAGACCCCTGTAAGGCAAACACAAAATTTTAAAGTGTCTGGATGTGTCTGCTCTGTAATCAGAGATATCTACCATCATCATCATCTGATGAGTCAAAGTGGATGAAATGCGGTGAGATTCATCATACATTCACCAAGGTTTTTCTTTCTATTTGGATATAGTGCACTTTTTAGGTTTACTTTTAAATATAAAAAGAAATGCAAAATGTAAATAAAATACAGTAGAATCAATAAAGTACTCTTTTTACCATAAAAAATTGATTTGCACTTTTACCCAGGCCATTATATTTGAGATCATTACACTACTGCAGAAAGTATTAATATCCTGTTTTCACATGCAAACTGTCATTTCTCTATAATCTGGCATGTGATCAATATCACTTAATCAAAAGAACAGATGTAATGGATTAGATGAGCCACACAAACAGGTCAATAGTCCACCGTGTTTGACCTACCTAAAAGGCATTTTCATGTTACTTGACATAAAGCATGAATCCTATTACTGCTGCTTTGCTTAAGAAACAAAATTTCACCAATATTACAAAGAACTTTGAAGCACCCATGACCCTTCTCCTCATCCTCTGATTGCCTCAGAGTTTTGTGGTAGTTAATCCATGGTTTTATTTAGAGTCCTACCTTAGACTATATGCTAGCATAACGTAATAGGTTTTTAAATTTTGTCTTTTTGGATCCAATATTTGGATGTGTAATCCTATAGCTGCTTTTTCAAGCTCACTGTTAAGTACACCTGTTTAGGGAGCAGAAATAGAGGTAATCCATTCCCATTTATTATCTTATGTGGGGTCTATGCATTTTTCATTTCCAAAAACATTTTTGTCATCATTTTATTGATTGACTTTTTACCTTAATTAGCATAGCCTGTAGAATGCTAGATCTTTGAAAGTTTCAGGGTTTATCTTTTGAACAAATAGACAAATGTCAATAATTTCTCCTGTGGGGAAACACTGGCATATTCTTCAACTGTCAAGTGCAGTGATAGATATCTATGTGTGTCTATAATGTGTATCTCTCTCACACACATCCACGTGCCTGTGTGTGTCTGTGGGTGTGCCTGTGTAATTTTACGCTAATTAATTTTGCTATTTGAGTCATCTCTCTATATTTTTTTTCTGTTATATGAAAATGAGCTGTCAGTTTTCTCATATGCAGTAAATTTGTCAACATTTACATAGTTCTGAGAAGACTCTTGAGAGTCCCTTGGACTGCAAGGAGATCCACCCAGTTGATTCTGAAGGAGATCAGCCCTGGGATTTCTTCGGAGGGAATGATGCTGAAGCTGAAACTCCAGTACTTTGGCCACCTCATGCGAAGAGTTGACTCATTGGAAAAGCCTCTGATGCTGGGAGGGATTGGGGGCAGGAGGAGAAGGGGACGACCGAGGATGAGATGGCTGGATGGCATCACGGACTCAATGGACGTGAGTCTGAGTGAACTCCAGGAGTTGGTGATGGACAGGGAGGCCTGGCGTGCTGCGATTCATGGGGTCGCAAAGAGTCAGACACGACGGAGCGACTGACCTGAACTGTCCATTTCATCTCTTACATTTTGACTTTGTATTATTAAGTAGATCTATTTTCACATTTGCCAAGTCTTCCTTGAAGTTCTATATTTTTAAATTTGTGTGGACGTACAGCCCATTTATGTCTAGCGATGCATTTTAGACGTAAAGAACATTTTATTGGCATTTATATACCACTTTTCTTTTGGTAGTATTTTCCAGGTAAATCTTTTGTAAAATTTGTAATCTTTCTGTTCATTTTGTGTTAGATATGTTTCATATAAATCTAATATAGTTAATTTCTTTATTTTTTAAACTCAGGTATATAATCAATATTTTTTTTAATTTAAGAGATATATTTCTACATAAATGAGTGCCTCTGTGTTGACTAAGATTGCTAACACATTCCAATTTATTTTTGGCACTCTATTTCCTACATTATAACATTTCAATATCTCCCTTAAATTCTTAACTGGTAAAATAATTTTCATCCTAACAAGCTATGCTTCCAATCTTTCTATTTCAAAGAAATTTACTGATATGAGTCAAAAGTGAGTTTATCACATTTTCCTGTAAATTATATAAAACCCAAATGCAAAGTGAAGTTTAAATGTGCTTAGTGACAAAACTTTACTTAAATTTTCTTATCGCTCCTCTCAAATATATCTATTCTTCATGAATCTGAGCTCAAAAATTGGGTACAAGGGTGGGTGAAGTTTTTAAAACTTCTGAAATGAGTTATAGAAAATTATTTTGTTTAATCCAAGGTTATGCTAGGTAATGAAACAATCATACAGAAAAGCATAACAATGATAATATTAGTTATAGCATAGATGTTTTAATCATTTACTTAAGCAGATTAAAACGGCAAGGTAAAAATGATAATAATGAGTATAAAATATCCATCTTTCAAAAAATATTGACTTTGCTGTGTGCTATAATTAAGTCAAGTCTGTTGGGTGGGTTTCAGGCATGCAGATAACTCTTTTCTTATCACCACTTGTAAATGCACACAGCTGTAATTTCCCACAAAGCTATGGTGCACAGCTTTTTCCAAGTAGGGTTGACACCTGTAAAAGTCGAGATGGAAGGGAAGACCCTCAGTCGTGTCCAACTCTTTGCGACCTTGTGGACTGTAACCTACCAGGCTCCTCCATCCATGGGATTCTCCAGGCAAGAGTACTGGAGTGGGTTGCCATTCCCTTCTCTAGGGGATCTTCCCAACCCAGGGATCGAACGCAGGTCTCCTGCAATGCAAGCAGGCGCTTTAACCTCTGAGCCACCAGGGAAGCCCAGATAATAGCTAGTTAGACAATTAAGACAGTGAGTAAGAGCAATAGGTATGTAGCTTAGCAGTCAAAATCTCTAATATTTGGGATTTAATTTGCTCCTACATAACTTACATACTTTTACATAGATCAAAAAGTGTGCATCTCATTTTGACAACTCTTGGGAAAATTTTCCCAAGAATTGTATGTTATCATTTTCTGGTTTGCTTTCTTTTTGCAACATATAAACATTTACCACAATGCAGTGTACTTAAAAGGATCTCATTAATGTTCACTGAATTTTCAAAAACAGCATTAGAAGAGATAACTGGTCAAACTATAGACACAGGTGAAGTAGTTCTCTAAGACAGAATAAACTTAAACAAAGATCTTTTAAAGGTAAAAAAAGACAAAAGATCTTTCACATGAAACTTATTTACTGTTAAGATGAATTTGCTCATATTATATGTGCAGTAAATGATGTCTGCATGTAATAGGTTTTTGTGGAAAGAAGTAGGTAAGAAACAAACTGAAAAATATCACAAAGCGCATCAAGATCTCAAGGGAAGTTATGAACAGTACAACACAGACATTGAATACTTGAAATCAGTTGCAAGAGGGTGGAGAAGTTCAGTGCAAATTCCAGAGAACATCTCAGAAAGTAAAGAGATTAAATTGCAGAGAAAAACTTCCCTGGAGCATACAAGTCCACCCTGAAGTTACTACAGTGAGGAAACAGCTGTGGATAAGCCTAACGTCCAAGGCTAGGACCACAGTATTGGAAGGAACATCTTATGAAGTGCACAATGTTTTGATCGTGGACCAAGAGCTAATTCATTTTTAGATATGTCATTTCTAGTCTTCGTTTTTTTCTGCCTCAGAGAATTTCAATATGCAGGTCAAGATTTGCAACGGACAGTCAGGGAGATGCTTATTAGGAGAGGAAAACGTGACCTCTGGACACCTTGTTGCAAATGAAAGGTTCAAGTTAAACCTTGACTAGTTAAGGAACTTGTAAAGTTTTGCAGAGGCTTGCCTAGAATCCAGAATAAGGACCCGGAGCTGAGGTCAGACAGTGGCTTGAAGGAGAACAGTAACATTAAAGGGTTTGCTCGGAGGAGACAAAGTATCCACCTCTTTTCAATATTTTACCTGAGGCCCCTCTGGCCCTGCCATTCAAAATCATCTTTTCTGTCATTCTGGCATTTGTGGTACGTTACAGAACCCTGATTTAGGCTGGCAGGTAAATTTAGAATACTCTTCCTGATACTTTGTTTTAACTTAGTAAAATAATAAATAATAAAATACAGCTTCTTGTCACAGATCCCAAACATCAAATATAAATAGATAGCAGTATTTATTTTAAAATGAAATTTGCTCTGGCAAATGTACTTTATCCTTGGTTGCAGCATTCCATGCAATTTCCAGTTTCTCTTTTTCACTTTGGAAGCATACAATTCTGTGTTTTATGTCTATATAGTTTCTCGCATGGGGCCATTCAAAAATAAAAAGTGCATCCTAACATTACATTTCTTTGCTTTTAGCTTGCACCAGAACTTTCCCCCCATCTCAATGTGGCTTTTGTATGGGCACGTGCAATAAAAAAGCTAATAAACGTAATAAATGGTTCAATTGCGGGCTGCACCTGTGTGTTACCTTCTTCCTCATTATCCATTTCCTCAGACATTGTCCATTACCTCGAGTTGGTCACAGAACCCTATTGTAAGTCTAAGAAATAGTGCAATAAAAATAAATAATCTGAGAAAATATTACAGTGCAAACTGAAAATAGTTTTGCTGTAAATTTATGCACGTTTTTATTCACTCTGCCAAGTACAAGTATGCTGGCATTCTGCTGCTCACTTTAGATCTCCCAAAGGGATATGACCCAAATCCTTATTTCTTATGAGCTTCATTCAAATATATATTAGAGTGGCTCAGTGCCAGCAGGTTTTTTTCTCAATAGGATTGGTGAAAACTGATTTAGACAATAGCATGTGCTCTATACACACACACACACACACACACACACACACATATGTATTTCTGAAATGACCCTCTAAAACTGTCTGCATGCTCAAAGTAAAATAGACAGTTAAGTTTTTTCCAATAGTTCAAACATCAAATGCATTTCCCTCCTGATGTTCTATAAATATGAACAAACTGTATAATTTTTCTGGAGACTTTTGAATAATAGATATATTTCTAAACCGTTGTGAATGTGTGGACTCTGTTAAGAAAGGGAAAGGGCAAGACGTCCTGGTGACCCTTAGTGACCTCAGTGTTCAGATGACACCATTTATACGGAGATAAATTAAATGACTTGACCAAGCCCATAAAGGTAGTGGCTGGTTGATACAAAACAAGGCTATTTGGATCCCAACCCTTTGATCTTTCCTGTCATATCACTGCGATTTCTGAGGTCACCTTGACAGCAAGATATGAAGAAGCAAAGGCTCAACCTCCTCGTGTCTTACTAGTTTAAGAGGCTTTAGGTCTTTTTAAGATAAAGACCACTTAAAAAAGAAATGTGCCATCTAGTTAGTCTACATGACACTGTGTTTTCAATCACTTTTTTGCATAGGTTCTGATGATAGTGTTCTCGTCAATACTTTTGACAGTTCATAGGTGTCAATCAGAAAAGATTTTCACAAGCTGCATGGAGAAGGCAATGGGACCTACTCCAGTACTCTTGCCTGGAAAATCTCATGGGCGGAGGAGTCTGGTAGGCTGCAGTTCATGGAGTTGCTAAGAGTTGGACACGACTGAGCGACTTCACTTTCACTTTTCACTTTTCACTTTCATGCATTGGAGAAAGAAATGGCAACCCACTCCAATGTTCTAGCCTGAAGAATCCCAGGGACGGGGGAGCCTGGTGGGCTGCCATTTATGGGGTCGCACAGAGTCGGACATGACTGACGCGACTCAGCAGCAGCATTCAAGGCATGGGAAATGCACAGAAATGAGAAAGGTGATCCTAGACAGATCATTTGGGATAGCTTGAGCAGGCTCTAAGTGACTCTTGGTTTTCTCTTTACAGCTTTCTAAAGAAGACAGTGAACTAATAAAGTAATCTGATGAAGTATTAGCTAGACTGTGTCTGTTTCTGCCACTAACCAGGTGGCACTAGTGGTAAAAAGCCCACTTGCCCATGCAGGAGACTTAAGAGACGCGGGTTCAGTCCCTAGATTGGGAAGGTCCCCTGGAGAAGGGAATGGCAACCCACTCCAGTATTCTTGCCTGGTGAACCCCATGGACAGAGGAGCCTGCTGGGCTACAGTCCACGGATCACAAAGGGTCAGGCACAACTAAAGAGACTTAGCAGGCATGCATGCACCCGGCCACTAACCAACAGGACATATTTACACTACATGTATTTTACATATATGCACACAGGGTTTAGTATTTCCAATGGCTTGCATAGTATGCATGCATGCTCAGTTGCTTAGTCATTCCAGCTCCCTGTGACCACATGGACTGTAGCCCACCAGGCTCCTCTGTCTATGGGATTTCCCAGACAAGATTAGTGGGGTGGATTGCCATTTCCTCCTCCAGGTGGCTTGTGCAGAGCACAGGATATTTTCCTTTATAGCACATTTTGTTCCTTTAACTAAAAATAGGACTAGGAACAGCCAGATAACCTCTGAGAGTCATAAAAACATGGAGACAGTGTCTAATATTTTGTGTGTAGTAGTTTATATAGAGCAAAATTTCCAGCAATATATATATATATATATATGTATATATGAGTTTTCCACTATGTAAATTTTATTTATCTCTAACCTGATTAAGAGGTGAAAACATAATTTAACCATTTAAAAACTGCTTCTCTCAGAAATTTCTTCCAGGATACTTTATTTATAATAAAAGCAACCATCGGGACTTCCCTGGCAGTCCAATGGTTAAGATTCCTTGCTTCCAGTGCAGGGGATACAGGTTTGATCCCTGGTCAGGGAAGTAAAATCCTACATGCCATGTAGTATAGCTGCTGCTACTGCTACTAAGTCACGTCAGTCGTGTCCGACCCTGTGCGACCCCATAGACAGCAGCCCACCAGGCTCCAGTCCCTGGGATTCTCCAGGCAAGCACACCGGAGTGGGTTGCCATTTCCTTCTCCATGTAGTATAGCTAGAAATTTTAAAAAGAAAGAAAAGTATTATTTTTTTTAAAACAATTATCAGTTTAGTTCTTGCTAAGTGCTAGACCTTGTGCAGAGCACTGGACCTCCATTAATCCTTGCTTACCTTTATAACTCTACAAAGCACAGAGAATTATCCTCAGTGTTCAAATGATACCATTTATATGGAGATAAATTACATGGCTTGACCAAACCCATAAAGGCAGGGGCTGGTTGATACAGAACAAGGCTGCTTGGATCCCAACCCTTTGATCTTTCCTGTCATGGCACTCTGACTTCTGAGGTCACCTTCAGTTCAGTAGAATCTCTTTTATTCCTTGTGTAACTGTGCTTGTTGGGTAGTTCAGAGGCCACTGCTTTTTGCTCTGCATGATTTCCTTTTCCATTCCAGGTGTGTACACCTCTGTTTCAGTTAACTTCCCATTTACCAAGTTAGATAAAAGCTCTAACTAGAATGACCCCTTTACTGCATCAATATCAAGATATAAATGGCATCTTTAAAAAAATTAAAAAAAAATAAATGGCAACCTTATAAACATCCGTAACTACTTTTGACTTTCAAATAATTGATAATTTGTTTGGCCAAATACTGTGCACAACTTGTTATGTGAATGTTGCCTGACCTGAGAATATTTTTCAGAGCAGATTACCTATCAGAATTTCATCTGATGATCCTAAAGTGAATCTTCTAGACTAAGCTATGGTTTCTCCAGAATATTTAAGAAAATTTAGTGCCCTGAGTTATTAAATATTTGAGATAAAGATCTAACCTTAACTCCAACTTAACTATTTGAGTGAAATAATCCCCACATACAGCCTATTTTCACTTATATGATATATAGATATTTTGCATATTTATTTAGTTATATGTTAATATGTATACATATATGTAGTTATATATTAGATTATTTTAGTATGGAAATCATAAAAATATAACAGAATAACATACATTTAATGCTAAAATTATGAAAGCAATAGTTTTATCAATATATGCTAATTCTTACTTCAATGATGGTGATCATTGGGAACAATAATTTTCAATGTCTATATAAAGAATATAGAATATATAACATGCTTAATTGCACATAATTTCTTCTTGATGAATGTTACATAAAGAAATGTGAATCCCTTAATAAATGAACCACTAGTTCAGTTCAGTTCATTTGCTCAGTTGTGTCCCACTCTTTGCGACTCCATGAATTGCAGCACGCCAGGCCTCCCTGTCCATCACCAACTCCGTTCACCCAGACCCACGCCCATGGAGTCAGTGACGCCATCCAGCCATCTCATCCTCTGTTGTCCCCTTCTCTTCCTGCCCCCAGTCCCTCCCAGCATCAGAGTCTTTTCCAATGAGTCAACTNTTATTCATGATAAAATTGCTTTTCATTATATTTTATTCTTGGCTCAAATACTTTAGTTAAGAAATTGGAGTTTATATTAGTTTTAATAATGGTTTTAAATGTTACAGTAACACACTAGAAGTGAATATATCCAGATGTACTTCTTTGTGAGTGTGACTAAGAGGCAGAATGAAGAATTGAAAGGGTGTGACCTTTGAAGTCCCCTGGATTTCAATCTTAGATTTGCCACGGGAACTCTGTGAGTCACAGATTAATTATTTAATAGCATGGGATATATATTTTTTTAATCTTTAGATTTGTTATGAACCATAGGTGTAAGCTAAGGTTACTTTTTCTTTTGAGATAAAAATCATTGACTCAGTGTTTTTATTTTACCTTCTATAAATAAAAATAAATAAATAAAAAGTCATTCAGTCATAACTGACTCTTAATTCTCCAGGCCAGGATACTGGAGTGGGTGGCCTTTCCCTTCTCCAGGGGATCTTCCCAATCCAGGGATCAAACCCAGATCTCCCACATTGCAGGTGGATTCTTTACTAGCTGAGCCACAAGGGAAGCCCAAGAATGCTGAAGGAGGTAGCCTATCCCTTCTCCAGTAGATCTTCCTGACCCAGGAATTGAACCAGGGTCTCCTGCCTTGCAGGCAGATTCTTTACCAATTGAGCTATCAGGGAAGCCCTATAGAAAGTAAAACAAAAATCTCAAGATTGCTATAAATCCCTGTTATAGGCAGATTTGTGAACTCTCAAATTCATATATTGGTCTTAACCCTCAGTATGTAAACTTGTTTCCATAGGTGAAAATAACATTATTAAAGCAGTAATTAAGTTAAAATGAATTCATTGAATTGACCTTAATCAAATATAATCGATGTCTTTTTAGAAGAGGGAATTTAGACACAGCATACACAGAGGGAAGGTGATGGGAAGTAATGGGAGAAGTCAGCCATCCACAGTCCAAAGAGAAAGGCTAGAATGCTCTCAGTATCATTGAAGGAGCCAACCTTGCCTACACCTTGATGGTGGACTTCTAGACTCTAGAACTGTGAGAAAGTAAATCTTTGGTGTTTAAGTCATCCAACTGGGGCACTTTGCTTGGTTAGCCTGGAAAACTTAGCTAACTCAGCTAATTAAAAGATGCTTTTTCCTTGGAATAAAAGATATGACAAACCTAGACAGCATATTAAAATACAGAGACATCACTCTGCCCACAAAGGTCCATATAGTCAAAACTATGGTCTTTCCAGTAGTCATGTATGGATGTGAGAGTTGGACCATAAAGAAAGCTAAGGGCTGAGGAATTGATGCTTTTGAACTGTGGTGTTGGAGAAGACGCTTGTGTCTCCTTTGAACTGCAAGGAGATCCAACCAGTCCATCCTAAAGGAAGTCAGTCTTGAATATTCATTGGAAGGACAGATGATGAAGCTGGAACACCAACATTTTGGCCACCTGAAGTGAAGAACTGACTTATTTGAAAAGACCCTGATGCTGGGAAAGATTAAAGGCAGGAGGAGAAGGGGACAACAGAGGATAAGACGGTTGGATGGGATCACTGACTCAATGGCCTTAATTTATGTATACTCTGAGAGATAGTGAAGGACTTGGAAAGCTAGTATGCTGTAGTCCGTGGGGTCACAAAGAGTCGACATGACTTTGCAACTGAATGGCAACAAAGGAAACTCATGCAATCGCAGGGGCTCTGCAGGCCTGGATCTAATGCTTAGATTCTAAAGCTAAATCCAGCCTCCATACATCAACACCAAATTAAATCTCAGAGACAAAGTTTTGGGTGATATGGAAAAGAATTGCTTTACCAGGCAAAGGGAGCCAGCAGCTAATGCCCCCAAAACTGTGGGTTCCAACTTGGAGAGGATAGTGAGGAGTTTAATAGTAGTTCAAAGAAGGCATGGACATTCTTCTGATTGGTCAGTGGTGAGGTAAGTGGGAGTCAGCATCATCAACCTGGTTCTGACCTTTTTGGGGTCCCTGTGCAGGTGGACAGCTTACCCTTATTTCTTCCACCTGGTGAGGATTTTAGTATCTGCAAAAGAGCTCAAAGATATTACTATGTGTGTCCCTTGAGGAGGAACCAGGAATCGGCTCCAAGGCTGCACTGTTGTCTTCTGACCATTCCACCCTTATCTCTGCATTTCCTCCCTTCCCTGATTAGCAACAGTTTGAACTCAGGGAAGAAGACAAGGAAAGGCTTTTGTGCCCAGGAGCCCTCAGGTCTTGCTGTTATCCTTCAGTTGTTCTATAGTGTCCAGCTCTTTGCTTCACTATGGGCTGCAGCACACCAGGCTTCCCTGTCTTCACTATCTCCTTGAGCTTGCTCAACCTCATGTCCATTGAGTCAGAGACGCCATCCAACCATCTCATCCTCTGTCACTCCCTTCTCCTCCTGCCCTCAATCTTTCTCAGCATCAGGGACTTTTCTAATGAATCAACTTTTCACATCTGGTGGCCAAATATTTGAGCTGTAGCATGTCCTTCCAGTGAATGAATATTCAGGATTAATTTCCTTTAGAATTGACAGGTTTGATCTCCTTGCTGTCCAAAGGACTCTCAAGAGTCTACTCCAGCACCACAGTTTGAAAGCATCAGTTATTCAGCCCTCAGTCTTCTTTATGGTCTAACTCTCACATCCATACATGACTACTCGCAAAACCATAGCTTTGTTTATATGGACCTTTGCCAGCAAAACAGTGCCTCTGCATTTTAACACATTGGCTAGTGTTGTCATAGTTTTTCTTACAAGGAAAGAAGGTCCTACTTGGTTTCAATTCCACTAGACTGTATCTTCATGAAAATGTGTGGAATTTAGGAAATAAACAGGTATATTTTCAATTTTCTGCTTTGTAGTAATCTACAAAGCAGTTGGTTTTTCTAAAGTGAGAGTGTTAGTCGCTCAGTCATGTCTGACTCTTTGCGACCCCATGGACTTCAGGCTGCCAGGTTCCTCTATCCATAGGATTTCCTAGGCAAGAATACTAGAGTGGGTAACCATTCCCTTCTCCTGAGGATCTTCTCAACCCAGGGATCCAACTTTTTTCACATTCCTTTATTTCTCTAAAGACCACTCATAAAGTTTTAAAGGTGATTTCAGGTTAAAATAAAAACAACGCAAACAATCCGAACCTGTGTATTGTATACTTCTTTATAGATAACCAGGTATATTTTCAATTTTCTGCTTTGTAGTAATTTACAAAGCAGTTGGTTTTTCTAAAGTGAGAGTGTTAGTCGCTCAGTCATGTCTGACTCTTTGCGACCCCATGGACTGCAGGCTGCCAGATTCCTCTATCCATAGGATTTCCTAGGCAAGAATACTAGAGTGGGTAACCATTCCCTTCTCCTGAGGATCTTCTCAACCCAGGGATCCAACTTTTTTCACATTCCTTTATTTCTCTAAAGACCACTCATAAAGTTTTAAAGGTGATTTCAGGTTAAAATAAAAACAACGCAAACAATCCGAACCTGTGTATTGTATACTTCTTTATTGCAAGTCCTTTATTTAAAGTCTCAGGAAATTTTTCAGCTGTGACATTTCTTTGCAGATTCTAGACTGCAACATTTGGTGTTATTTGAATCCCATCTCTCCTCTCCCAATTCCAACCCCTCCCCCCACCACAAATCTCTCAGCTTTATATTCTTCTAGGTTATTTCCCTTTAAATCCTTCCAAGAAACTGCATTCCCTGCATTTTATTATGCAGAAAAATTTGACATTCCATTTGGGCCTGGCTTTGTATCAGTAAAATACATGGGTTTCACACTGAGTAGTGAGAAGTCCTGGCGAAAACGTAGAAATGTGAGCCTCACTTTTCTTTTCCATTCACCTGTCTTTATAGGTAGAAAAAAAAGGGAAAATAAAAATGTATTTATTTCATTTTTATGTATGCTAACTCACTTCAGCTCTGTTCAACTCTTTGCGACCCTTTGGACTGGAGCCAGCCAGGCTCCTCTGTCTATGGGATTCTCCAGGCAAGAATACTAGAGTGGGTTGCCATGTCTACCTTCAGGGGATCTTCCTGATCCAGGGGTTGAACCCACGTCTCTTCTGTCTCCTGCACTGGCAGACAGGTTCATTACCACTATTGCCATGAACATCAAAGGGTATCAGGTATACAAAAGTGTTAGTCATCCTATTAAACAGCTCAGGCTGCCATAGAAAAATATCTATGGCAGACTAGGAGGCTTACTTCACCTGTCTTTATAGGTAGAAAAAAAAGGGAAAATAAAAATGTATTTATTTCATTTTTATATCTATGGCAGACTAGGAGGCTTCAACACTAGAAATTTAATTCTCTTGGTTCTGGAGGATGGAAAGCCAAGAACAAGGTGCTGGCTAACCCATCTCCTGGTGAGAACTCCCTTCCTGACTTGCAGACAGCCACTTCCTCCCTGTCATCATGTGACACAGAAGAGAGCACGGTCTGCTGTCTCTTCCTCTTTCGATAAAGGCACCAACACTGTTAGACTAGGGCCCCACCCCTGTGACCTCATTTAACCTTTAAAACCTCACAGGCATAATCTTTACATAAAGTCACACTGGGGCTTGGGGCTTCAACATGAATTTTGAGGGAAGACAATTCAGTTGAAAGTATCCCACATTTGGCCCTTCAAATTTCACATTCACCTTATGTGCAGACTACATGCATTCCATCCCAACATTGACAAAGTCTTAACTTACTCTGACATCAGCTCTAAAGCTCAGTCCTTGAATCTGTGCTCAGTTATGTCCCACTCTTCAATGTCATGGAGGGTAGCCCATAAAGCTTCTTTGTCTGTCAAGTTTCCAGGCAAGAATTCTGGAGTGGGTTGCCATTCCCTTCTCCAGGGGATCTTCTCAACCCAGGAATCGCACCCAAGTCTCTTGCAACTAGGGGCTTGTTCAGTTCAGTTGCTCAGTCGTATCCAACTCTTTGAGACTCCATGAATTGCAGCATGCCAAGCCTCCCTGTCTATCACCAACTCCCAGAGTTCACTCACACTCATGTCCATCAAGTCAATGATGCCATCCAGCCATCTCATCCTCTGTCATCCCCTTCTCCTCCTGCCCCCAGTCCCTCCCAGCATCAGAGTCTTTTCCAATGAGTCAACTCGTCGCATGAGGTGGCCAAAGTACTGGAGTTTCCAGCTTTAGCATCATTCCTTCCAAAGAAATCCCAGGGTTGATCTCCTTCAGAATGGACTGGTTGGATCTCCTTGCAGTCCAAGGGACTCTCAAGAGTCTTCTCCAACACCACAGTTCAAAAGCATCAATTCCTTGGCGCTCAGCTTTCTTCACAGTCCAACTGTCATATCCATACATGACCACTGGAAAAACCATAGCCTTGACTAGACGGACCTTTATTGGCAAAGTAATGTCTCTGCTTTTGAATATGCTATCTAGGTTGGTCATAACTTTCCTTCCAAGGAGTAAGTGTTTTTAATTTCATCGCTGCAAATTCCCTGTAGCTCAAATGGTAAAGAATCTGCCTGCCATGCAGGAGACCAGGGTTCGATTCCTGGGTTGGGAAGTTCCTCTGGAGAAAGGAATGGCAGTCCACTCCAGTATTCTTGCCTGGAGAATTCCATGGACAGAGAAGCTTGGTGGGCTACAGTCCGTGGGGTCGCCAAGAATCGGACATGACTGAGCGACTAACACACACGGTCACCTTCTATAGTGATTTTGGAGCCCCCCAAAATAAAGTCTGACACTGTTTCTACTGATTCCCCATCTATTTCCCGTGAAGTGATGGGACCAGATGCCATGATCTTCGTTTTCTGAATGTTGAGCTTTAAGCCAACTTTTTCTCTCCTCTTTCACTTTCATCAAGAGGCTTTTTAGTTCCTGTTCACTTTCTGCCATAAGGGTGGTGTCATCTGCTTATAAGACAGACAAATTATGTGCTTCCAAAATACTATGGCAGGACAGGCATAGAATAGCTATTTCCATTCCAAAACAAAAAAAAAAAAAAAAAAAAGAAGAAGAAGGAGAAAAAGGTGACAGGTCCCAAACAAGTCCAAACCTGTCAAAGAAAATGCTGCTAGGTTAGTTTCATGGGAAACTCAGTTATCTAGGTGTGATATAGGGCAGAATCATTTAACTTGTACTTAGATGTGTTGCAGAATAAATTGACCTGTGAAAAAATGTCAAATTAATAAGCACTGAGAAACAGCTGGAACAATGTCAAAACACAATATATTTACAGTTATGTTAATTTCACAGCTACAGTCACCGGAGATGGTTAGACAGCATCACTGACTCCATGGACGTGAATTTGCGCTAACTCCTGGAGATAGAGAAGGACAGGGAAGCCTGGTGTGTTGCAGTCCATGTGGTCACCAGGAACTGGACGCAACAGGGACTGAGCAACAACAACAACAGTTTACAGTACGAGAGCCAGCTTTAAAGTATCTGCAAATTCATCTAAATAGAAAAGCCCTGTCCAGTTAATCACCAGGAAGACCTCAGTTGGTTGGCCCTGTTTTATTACAGGTGCATTTTGAACCCAGCTCAGGAACAGGCAGCTATTTCTACAGTCAGTCAGTCCCTTCTGTAGTTTCTTTAACTTTTTTTTTTTTAATTTCATTTTCTTGTCACCAGTGATCCTGAGACATAGCAAGTCTGAAGCTTCTAAAACACAGATCAGGTTGAGCAAGGGTGGTAACAAAACTCAGCAGACGAAAGCTAAGCTAGTATGTAATGCCAGAGACAAAAGAACAAGATAAGAGAAGGGGAAATGCCACACTTCAAGTGGGAGCTGTGACAAGCTGAGCAGAAATAAGCCGAGAAAGGGAAAACAAACATCTGTAAGCAGGAAGAGATTAGGGAGAGGTAGCAGAAAGGACAAGCTGGGCTATGAGAGGAAATGCTTGGTAATTCATCTTAATGCCTCAAGATACTATGTCCTTGGAGGGTGATTTCTCCCGCTGCAGTTCATATACCTACTCAAGAGAATTTTAAGCAAAGGGTGTTACCTGACACGTGAAACCATGAGCCCATCACGGCAAGCTTCTCTGTTTTCTTGGCTTGTCAATCATCTGAATAAAGATGTGGTTTTTCATGACGCTTGGCTTCTTTGTTTTCTTCTTTTCTGCAAGGCAGCTGTGTCCTGCCTGATTCCTCTGACCCGTCAGCCTGTACTCTGTGCTCTGGGTGCTTGTGTTCACTAGTGGCAGCCTCTACCACAGGTAATCAGTCAAGATCCACCCCTGGCCAGTGCCTCCTTCAAGGAGGACTTGGCCATTCTTTTTATGAGCTGGCATATTTTCTCATCATTAAAAAAATGTATATAACTTGCCCTCGCTAGTAATGCTGGGAAAGATTGAGGACAGGAGGAGAAGGGGGCAACAGAGGATGAGATGTTTGGATACTATCACTGACTCAATGGACATGAGTTGGAGCAAACTCTGAAAGAGGGTGAAGTTCAGGGACGCCTGGTGTGCTGCAGTCCATAGGGTTCCAAAGAGTCAGACACAACTTAGCAACTGAAAAACAGCACTGAGAAATACATTCATATTATAGTGCTGCATGTGACACATGGTACAATATTAAGCAAGCATAAGCTCTAAGGTCTAGTCACCCATCTCTAGGAGTATTCTGTTGCAAAACCTGCAGCTCCCTCATTCTAGAATTTCAGATCTTGAAGGCAGGAGGAGAAGGGAACAACAGAGGATGAGATGGTTGGATGGCATCACCGACTCAATGGACATGAGTTTGGGTAAACTCCAGGAGTTGGTGATGGATAGGGAGGCCTGATGTGCTTCAGTCCATGGGGTCACAAAGAGTCGGACATGACTGAGTGACTGAACTGAACTGAGCATGCAAATCAGGTCAAATAGAAACAGGGAAAGAAAACTGTAAATGGACTTAGAGTCTATCATACAGTGTGAAGGAAGTCAGAAAAAGAAAAGCAAATATCATATATTAATGGGATTTAATGCATGTGGAATCTAGAAAAAAATGCAGAGGAACTTATTTGCAGGGCAGGACTAGAGATGCAGAGGTCAAGAACAGATGTGTGGACATGGGAGGTGGGAAACAGTCATGGATTGAATTGGGAGATCAGGATCAGCATATATACACTACCATAGGTAAAACAGAGAGCTGGTGGGAACCTGCTGTATTATGCAGGGAGCTCAGCTGGGAGCTCTGTGATGACCTACAGGCGTGGAATGGGGAGGGAGAGGTTCCAGAGGGAGGGGGTGTATGTTACATAGAGCTGATTCATGTCGTGCAGCAGAAACCAATACAATATTGTAAAGCAATTATATTCCAATCCAAAAAAAAAAAAAAAAGAAAAGAAAACACAATGTAGAACTAATGCTGTAGAAAGCTTTCATTCCTCAAGGAGCGGGAACTCCAGCCTGCACTCCCTAACTCATACCTGCCTTCTTATCATGCTCCAGCTTGGAGTCTCTCCACCAAAGCCTGTCCTTCGTTCTCAGTCCTTGAGCCCTCACCCTCTACGTTTCTAACTGATATCTCTTTAGAGAAAATTTCCGACTCAGCTCAAATGCCTGTTTCTAGGCAAAGTTTTTCATACACTTCCTCCCACTCCCATTCTTCTCTAGGTTCTTCTTCTTCTGTTTCTTCACATAAGTTTGTGAACACCTCTATCATGATCCTTAAAATGACTGGGAGTTATTATGTATTTGTCAGTTTTCCCAGTTTGTGGTTAAACTCTGAGCACCTGACAAAGGGAAGACCCTCTGTAGAAGTCAGCCAGTGAAAGAAGTGAATACAATACATTTGCATCTCAAAAAATAAAGCATCATAATGGTTGCATTCTGCTTCCTAAAGACCAGAGAGATGTATAACTTAGCAGATTGATGTGTCATAATATACATGTACGAACACTGACATCTAAATCCACGTAGGTTCAAAACCATCAAAGCTGTACAGGATATTTGAAATGGAAATTATGATAAACAAGCTCAATTTAGCAAAGATCAAGTACTGTTCTTCAATGAAAAACACTGAATTTTTCATCTCTAAAAGAAGAACTTGGGTTTAAATCAGTTTTTACATTGTTTTAAGCAGTGAGGTCTCCTTTGAAATTTTTTTGTCTTTGTTTCAGTAAAACTTTGCACAGGGGCCCAGTATACAATAGAAGGATCATGACCCTGTTTGGCAAACTTTGTGACTATTCTTTCATGCTCTGCTCCATGGAGGCCTTTGATACTTGCTGTGAAAGTCAAAGGCTTCATCCAACACAATTTGAAAATAACACACCTATGATCTGTTAGTTTCTTTCCCATTCTTCACAGCTTTGAATCAATAGAGCTGAGTTTTCTCATAGACAAACATTGACGGGTTCATATATAGTATACTTGATCTATATTGCCAGTGTTTTATTTCTCAGCTCTAAATAGTTAAGAGCATTTTGTTACTAAACTAATACTGGTAAATATATAAATAGCTAGTCCATTTTTTCAGTCTAACGAGATCCACCCAAGTCTACCTGTTGGTCCAAAGGTATAATGTTGTCGTTGTTTAGTCGCCAAGTTGTGTCCAATTCTCAACTGGAGAAGAATGGACGGCAGCAAGCCAGGCTTCCTTGCTCCTCACCATCACCCCCTCATGGATCACTGCCTTGCTGTTGCACAGGGGCTTGCAGAGCAATGAAGCTACGGGCCACGCCATGTATGGCCACCCGAGATGGATGGGTCATAGCAGAGATTTCTGACAAAACACGATCCACTGGAGGAGGGATAAGCAAACCACTCTGGTATACTAGCTGTAAGAACTCCATGAAGTATATAAAAAGGCAAAAAAGCTATAATATTGTGTAACAAATTACCCAAGAGCCGATTCCAGCAATAGATCAAACATATCTGAAAGAAGCAAAAAGATACCCTAGAATAATTCCTCAAAACTTTATTCTATACCTGTGAAAAATACTTAGCTATATTGGAGTTTAAAAAATTACTAAAATATTTTCAATGCTATAATATGGTTCCCATTGTATAGCCAATGTATTTCAGTTCTCATATGTAAAGCTTGTCTATAACAGCACTTATATCAAAGTGGCTGGGTGCGTTCATTCATTTTTATAGCTATTTGCATTGTATATTCATCATCTGAAACACAAAACAATATGCCTGTGAAACAGAGTAGTCAAATTTTGCATGCACAGCCCCTTGCAATATGCAAAATCATCAAACTTGGAAGCTCAAGGGGTTGGTGTTGGAAACTAACGAGGAGAAATGTGTTTGGAGCTTTACCAAATCAATAACTTTCAATATGCAGTTTAAAGCATTTGTTAAAGTCATAATGTGTGCAGGTATGCACATCCTTAAACACACGAATGTTTTGTATTTACTGGAAGTACACAGAGATCAAAGCTTTTGTCATAAACGCTCTCAGTGTTTGAAGCACTTCTTTGAGGTAGAAGTCTGGCTTTAAAACAAAAAAAAATCATAAAATGACTTGCAAAATACAATGACCTACATTAATAGCATATTTAGAACCTTAACCAGTGCTTCCTAACATTCAATTTTACATCTTAAGCTTTGATATAAACCATGTTTAAAATATTGAAACTATTGTCTTACTCTGTGAATGCAGCCTGTCAAATCTTATTGCACACCTATTCGGCATAGGTTATTGCTGAAGGCATAAAGTCTTGGGCTTCCCTGGTGGCTCAGCTGGTAAAGAATCCACTTGCAATGTGGGAGACCTGAGTTCAATCCCTGGGTTGGGAAGATTCCCTGGAGAAGGGAATGGCTACCCACTCTGGTATTCTGGTCTGGAGAGTTTCATGGACCGTATAGTCCATGGGGTCGCAAAGAGTCAGACACAACTGAGGGACTTTCACTTTCACTTTAAACTCTGCTCCAGTATTAAATTTGCAACTCATTTTCCAGAATGCTTTGACAAAAATCATTTTTCTCCCCAAATTGTACTTATACTTAGTATATGTCTTCATGTTTATTAAGCACTACAAAATAACAACAAACTTGGCTAAGAGATTAAGCTCAATATTCACACATTGTTTTTCACAATTATGTGTTGTAATGAATCAAATTCCAGGTGATGGGAAGTCCATCATCAAAGGATTAATACATAGAAAGTGAGTACCTTGATTTCCTTGAGATTTCTTATACAACATAGAAACCTTAATGGCTTTGATAATTTTGAAGTTATTTTAGCTAACATATTCTACCTAACATCCTCTCCACCAAAACTTTTAAACTATCAGTGTTTCAAATTTGTAGAACCGAAGAGAATGCATTTGCAGAAAGTCCATATATTTGGAAGTAAATTAAAAAAATGAAATACTGATCAGAGATCTACCCTCTAACCAATACTTGGTCAACTATAACATCAATTCAGATGTGAAGTCTTGCCTTGCAGGTCTATGTGAATATGACATGGATATTTGGAAATGATGTTCAAGGTATCAGTTGTGTTAGTTCATTCTGTTTCAACTTCTTCTCTATGACAACAAGGAAAGAAAGGAATGAATGATCTTATGAAAGATGAGACTCATCTGTTCCACCAGGGTGGGACTTAGGTGCACAGTGAAAAGGGAGGGTCCTTGATCATTAACGCTTCCCTGGGGGCTCAGTCATAAAAAATCTGCTTGCTAATGCAGGAGGCCACAGCTCAATTCCTGGGTCAGAAGGTCCCCTGGAGAAGGGAATGGCAACCCACTCCAGTATTTTCACCTGGGAAATCCCATGGACAGAGGTGCCCTGAGGGCTACAGTCCATAGGCTTGCAAAAGTCGAACACCTAAAACACCACCAAACTTGATCATTAAAAGAAGCATGATTGGAAACCAGGAGGCCTCCAATGTAAGATTTCTCCAATTTTCTTGCTGAAACAAAATGGTTTTATTTTGTCTTTTTTCTTTCTTTCTTTTTTTTTTTTTTTTAGTTTAGTTCCCACTTAAGCAAAAACAGCTTCTACTGGAAGTACAAAGAAAAAGAAGACAGGGAGGTTGGGAGACTAAAATGAGATTTTTTTTTTTTTTTTTGATGGAGATTTCATTCCCAAACCTGGAACCTCACATCATGTATACAACTAATGGCTTTTTGTCCAAGAAGGAAAATTTCAGTCGAGTTTGAGTAGTTAGGACTTCATTGAATTGACTTCAATATTTATGTAAAATATAGCACAGCCTTCCCTCATTTAATTGCATTTTAGGAGAGAAAGGAGAATCAAACAGAAGTCATAAGCGGTTGCTGAAATGTCCCACAGTAGAGTGTGTGCCTTGCAAAGAAATGAAAGTTATATGATGTGCTACCTTTTCATCTGTTCCATGTCTTTGCCAGCTGTGGAGACATGTCAGATGCCATTATTCCACAAATTTGACTCTCTTTTTCAATTGCTAACCTCTTGTTGACAGTAATCAGAACTTGATGGCGGGGCCTCTGCAGGTGTTACATGATAGTTGGTGCTGGTTTGATATAGTATGTGACAGTTTTAGAATTACATCCTGTAGGATGATACATCATCAAATAATATTTCAGATAATCCTTAGTCTTTCAGCAGAAACGTAATTGTTACTCATCTAATAATATTTCCAGATGGCATGGTGGGTGAGGTGTGGGCTAAAAATAAAGGAAGACTAGGCTTAAAATTTGACGCCAGAGCAAAACGTGAAAGGAAAAAAAAAAAAAAAACTTACTAGAAGATTGTGCAGAACTATGAAACTCTTTTCAAAACTAGGGTTGCATAAGATGCTATGGCATAATACTTGGACAAAATGGAAGGACAACGTGAAGTGTTCCCCACGTAAGGTAAAGGGCAAGCATTTCAGTAAAAGCAAATAATGTTTTTCTTTATAAATTTCAGAATGAGGTCCCCAGTTTGCAGAAATTACATTCCTGCAGATAGCATTTTATGGTAACTAGCTGAATATTGCAATATATAATTCTACAGTTTTCCACAAATTTTGATTTGCTAAGCCGCAAAGTTCAAAGGGTTTGTTGCTAGAATTCATGTTTGTCTTCGTTAATTAGCATCTGCTTTTATTAGCTTGCATTGTTTCTCCACATATTAAGATTTCTTTATTTACTGACCAACTAGGCAACACTTGAGGATTCAATGCATTTACTGCAGTAAAGGACCTGGACTTGTGAAGTATTGCGTGCAGGCGTGCTCAGTGTCTCGGTGGTGTCTGACTCTTTGTGACCCATGGACTGTAGCCCGCCAGGCTCATCCCTGTAGCTGGCCTGGAGAATCTGTTCATGGGATTTTCCAGGCAAGGATACTAGAGTGGGTTGCCATATCCTTCTGCAAGGTAGAAGGCCCACTTAAGTGCTATTTACAAGTAGCAAATTAAGACTGTATAACTTACATAAAATCCATTAACTTATCAGCTCAATTTAACAAAGTATTGCACCTCTCCACAATTACAGTGCTTCCTTAATAACAATGCATGTAACACCTACAAGATATATTTTCTAAACTTTCAAGCAAATATTTAATAAACAAATATTCTATGACACATCTTGTATTTTAATCAAATCAGTGAATGATTTTTTTTTTTCATGTTTTGGAGAATAAAGAAGTAAATAAAATTTCCCTAACATTTTTACAGTCTCCACAAATAATGTTTATATTTAAGTTCTCATAAAATCCCTCTAAATTTTATACTGTATAAGTAACGTGTACTTGTTTCTTACAAAATGGCAGAATTTTTAATGCAATACTTGGTAGACCAATTATATTTCCTACCATTTTGTTTACCCAACTGAATGAAACAAGACAACTAGAGTTACAAAATATCAACCGCTGACAACTTTTGATAAAAAACAAAGAAGTAGCTCAAAGATTTGTCTGTTATACAATAAATTAATAATTATAGATATTTAGTTTGACCATTTCTTCATTCAGATATTCTTTAAAGCAAATCTACACCATAACCTACTGGATGCATATAAAGGTCTTGCTTTTTTCTTCTGTTGAGAAATCTGTTTAGAAATAGGAATCTTCTATTTAGAAACCATAGTGGATCTGGGTAAGTTTTCTAAAGTAAAGATCAGTTCAGTTCAGTTCAGTTCAGTCGCGCAGTCGTGTCCGACTCTTTGCGACCCCATGAATCGCAGCACGCCAGGCTTCCCTGTCCATCACCAACTCCCAAGTTCACTCAGACTCACGTCCCTTGAGTCTGTGATGCCATCCAGCCATCTCATCCTCGGTCGTCCCTTTCTCCTCCTGCCCCCAATCCCTCCCAGCATCAGGGTCTTTTCCAATGAGTCAACTCTTCGCATAAGGTGCCCAAAGTACTGGAGCTTCAGTTTTAGCATCATTCCTTCCAAAGAAATCCCAGGGTTGATCTCCTTCAGAATGGACTGGTTGGATCTCCTTGCAGTCCAAGGGACTCTCAAGAGTCTTCTCCAACACCACAGTTCAAAAGCATCAATTCTTCGGCGCTCAGCCTTCTTCACAGTCCAACTCTCACATCCATACATGACCACAGGAAAAACCATAGCCTTGACTAGACGGACCTTAGTCGGCAAAGTAATGTCTCTGCTTTTGAATATACTATCTAGGTTGGTCATAACTTTTCTTCCAAGGAGTAAGCGCCTTTTAATTTCATGGCTGCAGTCACCATCTGCAGTGATTTTGGAGCCCAAAAAAACAAAGTCTGACACTGTTTCTACTGTTTCCCCATCTATTTCCCATGAAGTGATGGGGCCAGATGCCATGATCTTCGTTTTCTGAATGTTGAGCTTTAAGCCAACTTTTCCACTCTCCTCTTTCACTTTCAACAAGAGGCTTTTTAGCTCCTCCTCACTTTCTGCCATAAGGGTGGTGTCATCTGCATATCTGAGATTATTGATATTTCTCCCAGCAATCTTGATTCCAGCTTGTGTTTCTTCCAGTCCAGCATTTCTCATGATGTACTCTGCATATAAGTTAAATAAGCAGGGTGACAATATACAGCCTTGACGTACTCCTTTTCCTATTTGGAACCAGTCTGTTGTTCCATGTCCAGTTCTAACTGTTGCTTCCTGACCTGCATACAGATTTCTCAAGAGGCAGGTCAGGTGGTCTGGTATTCCCATCTCTTTCAGAATTTTCCACAGTTTACTGTGATCCACACAGTCAAAGGCTTTGGCATAGTCAATAAAGCAGAAATAGATGTTTTTCTGGAACTCTCTTGCTTTTTCCATGATCCAGCGGATGTTGGCAATTTGATCTCTGGTTCCTCTGCCTTTTCTAAAACCAGCTTGAACATCAGGGAGTTCACGGTTCACATATTGCTGAAGTCTGGCTTGGAGAATTTTGAGCATTACTTTACTAGCATGTGAGATGAGTGCAATTGTGCGGTAGTTGGAGCATTCTTTGGCATTGCCTTTCTTTGGAATTGGGATGAAAACTGACCTTTTCCAGTCCTGTGGCCACTGCTGAGTTTTCCAGATTTGCTGGCAAATTGAGTGCAGCACTTTCACAGCATCATCTTTCAGGATTTGAAACAGCTCAACGGGAATTCCATCACCTCCACTAGCTTTGTTCATCGTGATGCTTTCTAAGGCCCACTTGACTTCACATTCCAAGATGTCTGGCTCTAGATTAGTCAACACATCATCATGATTATCTGGGTCATGAAGATCTTTTTTGTACAGTTCTTCCGTGTATTCTTGCCACCTCTTCTTAATATCTTCTGCTTCTGTTAGGTCCAGACCATTTCTGTCCTTTATCGAGCCCATCCTTGCATGAAATGTTCTCTTGGTATCTCTAATTTATAAAGATCAGTACACTTTATATATTTTTTCATTTATATTCTAAGCCTTTCTTTGAGGTAAGAATGAAGAATATTCCCAGTTTAGCAAGTATGTGAAAAAAAAATTTTGGATAAGCTGCTGCTGCTGCTGTTGCTGCTAAGTCGTTTCAGTCGTGTCTGACTCTGTGTGACCCCATCGATGGCAGCCCACCAGGCTCCCCGGTTCCTGGGGTTCTCCAGGCAAGAACACTGAAGTGGGTTGCCATTTCCTTCTCCAATGCATGAAAGTGAAAAGTGAAAGCGAAGTTGCTCAGTCATATCCAGACTCTTAGCGGCCCCATGGACTGCAGCCTACCAGGCTCTTCTGTCCATGGGATTCTCCAGCAAGAGTACTGGAGTGAGGTGCCATTGGATAAGCTAGAAAATAATTAAATTGATTTGTACAAGTCTCAAAGCAACTTAATAGAATAGTCAGGAAAATAAAGTAGAATATCACTTCTCTCAGGTTTTTCTACTCCACCAGGCATTAATTCATATGAATATGCTAGTGCTACTGTCTAGGTCTGGAGCTATACATAAAAATGGCTTCAGGTTTTTCACTGACTTGATCATAAAAAATACTGTTTATTGATAATAAATGCCGTCCAAATATTATCTTTCAGTCATTTCAAATATTTAAAGCTGCTTATCAATCTGTGTCTAATCGATTGTCTGCCTCTGCCTATCATTGTATCTATTTATTTATTTTAGGTACAAGAGTTAGGAAATAATGGGTCTTGGAGAGGATGATAAAAAGTGAACAAAGTGCCTTTCCTGGAGCTTTGAGTGTCTTTCCATAGCCTCATTATAAGATTAATCTCCAAGGTGTTAAGGATGTACCTTCATATTTATCCCAATTTAAGATCTCCAAGTATGGAAATTGCACTGCAAATGGTGCAATCATTGCAAATGGTGACCGCAACCACGAAATTAAATGACATTTGCTTTTTGGAAGAAAACTTATGACCAACCTAGACAGCATGTTTAAAAACACAGACATACTTTGCCAACCAAGGTCCATTGAGTCAAGGCTATGGTTTTTCCAGTGGTCATGAATGGATGTGAGAGTCAGACCAAAAAGAAAGCTGAGGCCAAAGAATTGATGCTTTTGAACTGTGGTGTTGGAGAAGACTCTTGAGAGTCCCTTGGACTGCAAGGAGGTCCAACCAGTCCATCCTAAAGGAAGTTAGCTGTGTTGTTGCTTTTACTGAGTACTCTGCACCATGTTTTACAAAATCTTTACCAAATACTATCAATAGTTTTCTATTACTTATGTAATTTGAGAGATTAGAAAACTGAACCCAGAGAGATGGCTTAGTTTGCCTGAGGTCACACAGCTATTAAGTTAGTGAACCTGGATGTGGAAACCAGGCCCCTTTGTCCCCCAGGTTTACATAGGTTAGCTTGCTAATGTGGCCCTAGGCTGGTGGCTTTGGTTAACTGCTTAAGACAAATGAAATAGGTATACTTTCCAGTAAGACCCTTTCATAAGATTATACTGTTTTGCTGCACTATTCTTTTTTTTCACCTTATCCTAACCCATGCTTAATTCAAGAAATTATGCTTCCTGGTCACCTAGAAACTGTCTATAACAAGTGATGGTGATAATGACAATGTGTGTGTGTGTGTGTGTGTGTGTGTGTGTATTAGTCGCTCAGTTGTGTCCAACTCTTTGTGACCCCATGTTCTGTAGCTTGCCAGGCTCCTGTGTCAATGGAACACTCCAGGTAAGAATAGTGGAGTGGATAGCCATGCTCTTCTCTAGAGGTTCTTCCCAATCCAGGGATTGAAGCTAGGTCTCCCACATTGCAGGCATATTCTTTATCATCTGAGCTACCAGGGACTCGCTAATGACAACATCAACCCTTAAAAGGACAGCAGGGTGATTGTTTTATATATTTTCTATGTTAGCACATTAATTCAGTGATACTTCATTTTATTTATATTTTAAATATATTCTTGATCTTGGCATTTTTCCCTTAAAAATCTTCATTCTCTATGTAATAATGGTAAACAACTCATATTTTCCAATACTTAGTAATCCTGCATTATACATGCTTATGTTTCTACTTGATACCAATTTCAGAGCCGTCCTGTACTGTGGCTACATTCAAAAATTCTTTTTTTTTTTTTCAGTTTTATCCTGAACATGTAACAAATATTGCTGTCTTAGTTATTTCTTTCAAATTTGCAGCCAAGAACGTGAGATCTACGTGTACTTCAGTGTTCACATTTCTCTTCAGTCACTCTATACAGAGAAAGAGGCTAGCATCTTGGCTTATGCATATATTTATAGGTAATTAGTGTAAAGAGACATGTTCTAGAATTTTCATTTTAGCTAATATGTTTTCCTTTTGAAATTTCCATGACAAGCAATATTACTAGAGGGTGATTTTTCCTTGTAATTATTTTATAAAGAACTTCTGTTTGACTTCTCAGAGTAAGTCTGTACACACAGAAACTAAATTTTAGCCCAGTTAAAAATTAGCTGATCAATAGTTTCACTCCAGAATGTATAAATACCCAAGGCAATATACTTAATCAGGAAGAAATTCTTAGTTTTCCAAAAATAAGAAAGAAGAAAATAAAGAAAGAAGGAAGGAAAGAAAGAAGAAAAGAGGAAAAGAAAAAGAGAAAAAAAGAGAGAGAAGAATTTTGAACATCATTAGAAGTAGAATATTGTGGTCTAGGAGTTTTATGGCTGGTAAAATTAGTGCCCCTCTTTGGATATTTCAGAATTTCATTCCAGGTGTGAATAACCTCAGAACAGGGACACTTTCTGCAAAGCACATTAGCTCTAAATTACTAATAAAAAACAGATTGTATTTAAGGGCAGAGCTAGTTCGGGAATTGAAATTCCAAGACTGCACATTATTGTTCATTCAGGGATGCTGCATGAGGTAACAGTGAAGAAAAAGGAAGAAAAAGAGAGAAGAAACAGTGCAAAGGCCAGTAGTCTTAACATGGAATACCAGAGCCTGTTCTGAGTGTGAACCATAATACCCAAAGGGACTGGAGTCTTGATGTCAGCCTGCTTGATCTATCCCATAATGTAAGAAATGAAAGGCAGTTGACAGAAGCAAGCAATGTTATGTCTGTTTTGTTATTTTTAAAGAAATATTTCCCACCACTATTCAGGTGTTCCCTGTGAGGCACACAAAACCAGTTTTCATCAGTTGAGTCCATGCATTTGTGTTTCTGCCGTAAAAGAAACCAAAGCACAGCAAATAGGATAGCATGCCACCTCTTCCTCTTTAGGCTGTGATATTTTTGCTGTGATCCCCACCGTGTTGTGAACATGTTAGAGCAGAGGAAAAGCAATGTGGTAGTTTGACTGGGTACAGATTTAAAAAATTTTACGAAAATGGAGAAAGCTTCCTTAGAACGACCAGTCCTTACTTGAGTATCTCCTTTCTTCCCGACTTATCGATCCAAAGACCTATATTTATAACCATTTCCAATGCTATGTTTTTTGACCTTTTCACCAGAAAAGAATTATTTGAGCTATGTAAAATACCAACATCTTCATCAAACATACTCTTTTACTAATGTGTTTCAAGCTTTTTTCAAAGTAAAGAAACTTTAGTTGGATTCAGATTACACAGAATTGGTGAAACTGAAGAAATTCTGAGATCTGTAAATGTCTCAAGTATGACCAACCAGACTGTGAAAGAGGCATTTGAAAAATCATGGTGCATAGACCTGGGATGAGAGAAGATGAGTCCCAGAACAGACAGGTTGCAGGACGAGGTTTGCTCAGCAGGTTGAAAATACAAACTGAAAAGAAAAGTTAACTGCTTTCAGTGATGGAGAAGGCAATGGCACCCCACTCCGGTACTCTTGCCTGGAAAATCCCATGGACGGAGGAGCCTGGTAGGCTGCAGTCTGTGCGGTCATTAAGAGTCGGACACGACTGAGCAACTTCACTTTCACTTTTCACTTTCATAAATTGGAGAAGGAAATGGCAACCCACTCCAGTGTTCTTGCCTGGAGAACCCCAGGGATGTGGGAGCCTGGTAGGCTGCTGTCTATGGGGTCGCATAGAGTCAAACATGACTGAAGGGAGCAGCAGCAGCAGCAGCCGCTTCCAAGTAAAAGAGGTTCTCAGAGTCAGGAAGAGACTTCTTACTGACCAGGAAGGAAGAGAGAGGAAATCAATTGGAAGGAATGGAACCTGGAAGGAACAGCTCATTTTCTTTCATTCTTTTTTGTGTTAAGTGAATTTTTTCTTAACTGGTAGCTCAGTGGTAAAGAATCCACTTGACAAGGTAGGGGACACAGGAGATGTGGGTTAGGTCCCTGGGTTGGGAAGACCACCTGGAGAATCCTCTGGACAGGGGAGCCGGGCAGATTACAGCCCATAAGGCCACAAAGAATTGGACACCACTGTGCACCCATGCACAAAATCAAAAATCAAACAAACCAATCCTATGTTTATGAGTTTACATAGGGTTTCCAAGAACCCGGCTGAAGAATAAAATATAAGGTGATGCGTCTAAAAGAGTTTAATGCCTTATCTCATTTGTCCTCAACCATTAGTTCTCCGCTTTGTTGTCGTTTAGTCGTTAAGTCGTGTCTGACTCTTTGTGATCCCAGGATGTGCAGCATGCCAGGCTTCCCTGTCCTTCACTGTTGCCAGGAGTTTGCTCAAACTCATGTCCATGGAGTCGGTGATGTTATTCAACCTTCTCCTGTCACCACCCGCTCTCCTCCTGCCCTCAATCTACCCCAGCATCAGGGCGGGTCAATCACTTTAGGGCCTTTATTAGATACTCTTTCATTGGAAAAGCCCCTGATGCTGGGAAAGATTGAGGGCAGGAGGAGAAGGGGACAACAGAGGATGAGATGGCTGGATGGCATCACCGACTCAATGGACATGGGTTTGGGTGGACTCTGGGAGTTGGTGATGGACAGGAAGGCCTGGCGTGCAACAGTTCATGGTGTTGCAAAGAGTTGAACACAACTGAGCAATTGAACTGAACTGATCTCATATCTGTAATTCTACTTTGTGTGTGTGTGTTACTCACTCAGTCATGTCTGACGCTTGGCAACCTCATGAACTATATCCCACCAAGGTCCTCTGTCCAGGGATTCTCCAGGCAAGAATACTGACATGGGTTTCTATTTCCTTCTTCATTCTTCCATAGGAAAGCCCAAGAATTACTGGAGTACAGGCTACCCACTCCAGTATTCTTGGGCTTCCCTAGTAGCTCAGTTGGTAAAGAGTCCGCCTGCACTGTGGGAGATGTGTGTTCAATCCATGGGTTGGGAAGATCCCGTAGAGAAGGGTAATGGCTACCCACTCCAGTACTCTGGCCTGTAGAATTCCATGGACTATACAGTCCATGGTGTCAAAAAAAAATGGCACATGAATGAGTGACTTTCACTTTTACTACCCAAATTTGGTTTAGGAGCATCCCTGAGAAAAACACAGGACCAGGTAGAGAGCAGTCCAGGTAGAATTGAAATCAACAAACACAGGTGAAATCTCCAACGCCACCCTCACTTCAACCCCTCAACAGATATTCAACCCATTGTCTCACAAAGTGAGGGTGACTATTCACAAGGTCACAGTTCCCAAGAACAAGAGCCTGTGTGCTCAGTGGCTCAGTCACGTCCAACTCTTCTCGACCTTATGGGCTGTAGCCCACCAGGTTTCTCTGTCCATAGGATTCTCCAGGCAAGAATACTGGAGTGGGTAGCCATGCCCTCCTCCAGGGATCTTTCCAACCCAGGGGTCAAACCTGCATCTCCCACAGCTCCTTCTTCAAAGGAGGATCATTAACCACTGAGTCATCTATACAGGAAGCCCTCATACTCACCTCTGCCCTAACCTCTTTCATCATAAACAGAGAGCTTTGTCTCCTATCTCAGCATTTAATTCGGCTCTCAGTTCAGTTCTGTTCAGTTCACTCACTCAGTCGTGTCTGACTCTTTGCGACCCCATGAATCACAGCACGCAAGAACTCCCTGTCCATTACCAACTCCCTCAGTTCACTCAGACTCACGCCCATTGAGTCAGTGATGCCATCCAGCCATCTCATCCTTGGTCGTCCCCTTCTCCTCCTGCCCCCAATCCCTCCCAGCATCAGGGTCTTTTCCAGTGAGTAACTCTTCGCATGATGTGGCCAAAGTACTGGAGTTTCAGCTTTAGCATCATTCCTTCCAAAGATATCCCAGGGCTGATCTCCTTCAGAATGGACTGGTTGGATCTCCTTGCAGTCCAAGGCACTCTCAAGAGTCTTCTCCAAACCCACACTTCAAAAGCATCAATTCTTCAGCGCTCAGCCTTCTTCACAGTCCAACTCTCACATCCATACATAACTACTGAAAAACCATAGCCTTGACTAGACGGACCTTAGTTGGCAAAGTAATATCTCTGCTTTTGAATATGCTATCTAGGTTGCTCATAACTTTTCTTCCAAGGAGCAAGCGTCGTTTAATTTCATGGCTGCATTCAGCATCTGCAATGATTTTGGAGCCCCCCAAAATAAAGTCTGACACTGTTTCTACTGTTTCCCCATCTATTTGCCATAAAGTGATGGGACCAGATGCCATGATCTTCATTTTCTGAATGTTGAGCTTTAAGCCCACTTTTTCACTCTCCTCTTTCACTTTCAACAAGAGGCTCTTTAGTTCCTCTTCACTTTCTGCCATAAGGGTGGTGTCATCTGCATATCTGAAGTTATTGATATTTCTCCCAGCAATCTTGATTCCAGCTTGTGTTTCTTCCAGTCCAGCATTTTTCATGATGTATTCTGCATATAAGTTAAATAAACAGGGTGACAATATACAGCCTTGACGTACTCCTTCTCCTCTTTGGAACCAGTCTGTTGTTCCATGTCCAGTTCTATCTGTTGCTTCCTGATCTGCATACAGATTTCTCAAGAGGCAGGTAAGGTGGTCTGGTATTCACATCTCTTTCAGAATTTTCCACAGTTTATTGTGATCCACACAGTCAAAGGCTTTGGCATAGTCAATAAAGTAGAAATAGATGTTTCTCTGGAACTCTCTTGCTTTTTCCATGATCCAGCGGATGTTGGCAATTTGATCTCTGGTGCCTCTGCCTGTTCTATAACCAGCTTGAACATCAGGAAGTTCACGGTTCACGTATTGCTGAAGCCTGGCTTGGAGAATTTTAAGCATTACTTCACTAGCATGTGAGATGAGAGCAATTGTGCAGTAGTTTGAGCATTCTTTGGCATTGCCTTTCTTTGGGATTGGAATGAAANTGAGTGAACTCTGGAAGTTGCTGATGGACAGGGAGGCCGGGAGTGCTGCAATTCATGGGGTCACAAAGAGTCAGACACTACTGAGCGACTGAACTGAACTGAACTGAACTGAAATTGCTAAAGTAATCAAGAGAACATGAAATTGGTGGATATATAGACCTGCAGATAATATAACAAACTAGACAATCAAAAAATAGACTCAAAACGATACACCAAATTCATTTTTGACAAAAGTCAAAAAAAATGAACCTCAACCTAAACCTCAGGTTAAAGTAAATTAACTGAAAATAAACCAAATGTAAAAGAAACTTAAATGTAAAACACAATATTACACATTTTTAGAAAAAAAAAAATCTGTGAGACTATCTTCATGACCCAGGGTTATAACTAAGCTCTTAGACTTGACACAGAACACATGTTCTATGAAAGGAAAAATTGACAAGTCGATATCATGAAAAGCTTTTCTATATGAGTTTCTCCACCATGTAAATTGCTTTAGCAAAGCAAGCAAGCTGAGAAGATGAGAGAAAGAAAGTGTGCATGCCAAACAGAAGTCACTGTCTTTTTTAAAACTAATCTTATAAATGACATTCCATACCTTTCACCATCTTTTCTTTCTTAGAAGCTAGTCAGTATATCCAGTGCACACACAGATGAAGAGGATTACATGGGGTGTGAATATCAGGAAGTGGGAGCATTGGAGCAATGTTAGAAGATGCTAACCCTAAGAGACAAGTTCCCAAGGGGATAGGACTGCTCAACAGACAGAAAAACTGGCTGTTTGATTAACCATTTTAAGGTTTTATTTTTAATACATAAGTACTAAATGCCATTTACATAAAACACTGATTTACAACTGCTGCCTTATATTTTCTGGAATGTGTGCACTCATATTTCAGACTGACTCCCTGAGCTTCTGAATCATTTTTCTTTCCCTTTATTTTTCAGCTGCATAAATAGTACTACATGTATGTCTCAACATGAGCTCGTGCATCGCTTTAGCTGTGCTCTCCCAGGGCAGACTTCTGGTTTGGGTCCTCTAAAGTTCTCACACTTATATTTTGACAATACAGATAAAATATGAATGCTCAATTATGATTTTTCTGAAGTAGGAAAAATTAAAAACACAAAATTAGAATTTTATGATTTAAAGCCATCAGAATTCAAAGATCTAAAAAGAATCAACTGTAGTGGACCCTTGTGCTTAAAAACGTATCTTCTCCCATGAGGACTGATGATAGATTAATCCAAAAAGTCAATGTGATTTGATAACTGAGGCTTGGTTTAATCATCTTTTCAATATCACATGGGAAATCAATGGCAGCACCAGGTTCATATCCTTTCTGTATGATTGGGATAGTCATCGTGGAATAGAGTATCTGATAATTACATAATTTAACACAGGTAAATGCAAATGAACATGCTTTGTTACCATCTGTGCACCACAAACGGTGCCATCAGCCACATAGGTATGATCTCCTCCGCCTGATCTCACTGATGACGCAGAAGTTATGCACAGAAGCCCTTGAGAATATGAATAAACTGCAGATCGAACATCACTTCTATAAGTACTATTTTGTGGCCAAACACATGCTAACTTTCCACAAAGAATATCCCTGGAGAGAGGAAATAAAACAATGTCTTATCGTTCTTCCTTTAATGAAACTTAAGTTTTAGATAAGTATTGTATCACACCCATGCTAACGTAAATGTTGTTTAACCAACAGTAAAAAAAAATCAGAAAAATGCCAAATGTCACTGTTCACTAGGGTGAACATCTGAATATGATACAATTAATTGGCACAGCAGCAGCAGAACTGGAAACTACACAATGAACTCAAATGTTCAAACATGCTTTCATTGTTAGTACTCAGTTTTGTTATCTAGCCCATTACACCGACCACACTCAGAAAATTCCTCACCTGCTCCCACTTTGATAAAGCTTGACCAGTCTGCTGGTTTGTTGAGAATGGCTGACTGCATTTATTTATACTTTGTGCATATTTTGAGACCCTTCTAATTATGCTTATTGTAATGGCCATGATCTTTCATCAGTAAATCTATCTAATATACAGACTGTTCCTTTTGATCCCAAGATTCTTTGAATATGTTGATATTTCCAGTCATTCTGTATTACTTTCCTGAGAATTCAGAAACTTTTAGACCCTATATTTGGCATAAGCCCTACCAGAGTTTATCCCTCAAATAGTTATTTACTTATCAAGGGTAGAATACTGGCTTCTCTAAGAGACTTCCAATATTCCTAGTTTATGCCCTGGAAAATAATTGATGTCACTTCTTGCTCTTGGAATCACTCAAATCTACCAACTCTCATCCTCAATTGAAAAAACAATTCTTAGTTATTGATATGTGTTGAGCATGTCACTGTTATCTCTCCAAAATTCTTTCATTTGAAAATTCCATCTCTTTGTTCTAAAAGACCATGGGGAGGCTTTTTTTTTTTTTTTTTAATGATTTATTTATTTGGCCCTGTGGCTTGCAGGATCTTAGGTCCCTTGACCAGCGATTAAGTCTGTACCCTCAGCAGTGAAAGCATGGAGTTCTAACTATTGAACTCCTGAGGAATTCTCCATGGGAGGTCCTTTTAAAATAACAGAGATTAGTTTAATGGTTTCAAGAAGTGAGAGCTTCTCTGGTGACACAGTGGTAAAGAATCTGCCTGCCAAGATGTGGGTTCAGTTCTTTGGTTGGGAATATCCCCTGGAGTAGGAATGTCAACTCACTCCAGTATTCTTGTATGTAAAATTTCATGGACAGAGGAGCCTGGTGAGCTACAGTCCATGGGGCTGAAAAAGAGTCGGACATGACTGAGCATGCACGCAGCAAGACGTGAAGATTGAAATGAGAGTGAGATTCAATTTCCAAATCTTTTTCCAAGTTTCTCTCCTTCCAGTCTCATTTTTCTTGTTTCTTAGATTGAAATAATTCTTTTTATTGTTGCTCTATTCTCTTTGTATAGAATGTATCTCAAAATATCTTAAACCAACTTTTACATGATAGATCTTTTTCTAGTCTGGTTATTGAAATACAAACTCCTCTTCCAAAGTCCATTCTCTCAAAATTTGCATTTATGGTTGAATTCTTGGAACTGGCAATCTGCTTGAATTCCTGGAATCTGCTGAAAGCAGATGAATTGAGCTGTTGAATTCCAGTCTCATCTAGTGATTTTATTTTGGGAAAATTCATATACTACCATCATCTCAGACGAAGTCATGTAAGTCATGCTTGCTAACTTTCACAGTTCCTTCCACCTTTTCTTTTCCTTCTTCCATATCTTAGACCAAGGATGACACATATACCTCTGGTCATCAGAGAGAGATTGAGGCTGACTTACCACCACCTCCTGTCTCTGTGGGCATCCTCTGTGGTGTAACTCAGTCTGTTCTCAGTTGCTTTCTAATAAGGTGTGGCTGGTCATATCCATCTTTTAGAGATTATCAGGCTCTCTTTATGAGATCTCCCTTCTACTTCTCTACTTCTCTCTGGAGCACTTGACTTTATATCACTTTTTTTAACATGTTCTTCCCACTCCCTGTTCTTTTTTTTTTTTTTTTTAATCAACATTGTCTTTATATCCTCTCTTAGTTCTTGAATCTGGCTCTGTTACTATTCTTTAAGCCACCTTAAGGTATAGTCACTACCAAAAAACTGTACCTATGTGTAAAACTTGAATTTGGAGATAAGGACATGCCCGTGAAATTATTAGCATCATCAAGGACATAAACATATCCATCACTTCCCAAAGTTTCCTCTTGCCCTTTGTATTATTGTTTTTAATATAAATTTATTTATTTTAATTGGAGGTAAGTTATTTTACAATATTGTATTGATTTTGCCATACATCAGCATGAATCTGCCACAGGTATACTCGTATTCCCCATCCTGAATCCCCTTCCTCCCTCCCTCCCCGTACCATCCCTCTGGGTCCTCTCAGTGCACCAGCCCCAAGCATCCAGTATCATGCATTGAACCTGGACTGGTGATTCGTGGATGTGGTGAGAACAGTTAATCAGTTCTAATGAGATGGATGAAACTGGAGCCGATTATACAGAGTGAAGTAAGCCAGAAAGAAAAACACCAATACAGTATACTAACACATATATATGGAATTTAGAAAGATGGTAATGATAACCCTGTATGCGAGACAGCAAAAGAGACACAGATGTATAGATCGGACTTTTGGACTCTGAGCGAGAAGGAGAGGGTGGGATGATTTGGGAGAATGGCACTGAAAATGTATACTATCATGTAAGAAACGAATCGCCAGTCTATGTTTGATACAGGATACAGGATGCTTGGGGCTGGTGCACGGGGATGATCCAGAGAGATGATATGGGGTGGGAGGTGGGAGGGGGGTTCAGGATTGGGAACTCATGTACACCCATGGCAGAATCATGTCAATGTATGGCAAAACCAATACAGTATTGTAAAGTAAAGTAAAATAAAATAAAAATTATAAAAAAAAAGGTTTAACTTTGGGGAGAAGTTTAAGTATACAATAACATATTTTTAAAAGCTATAGGAATTAAGTTGTATAGTAGATTTCCAGAACTTATCTGCTGCTATAATTTTCTAGTTTTATTGAGATATAGTTGACAAATAAGATTATAAAGTATGTAAAGTATACAAATGAGATGTGATACATGTATACATTTTGAGGGTCTTCCCTGATAGCTCAGTTGATAAAGAATGCAAGAGTGAAAGTGAAAGTGAAGTCGCTCAGTGATGTCTGACTCTTTGCAACCCCATGAATGCAGGAGACCCCGGTTCAAGTCCTGGGCTGGGAAGATCCACTGGAGAAGGGATAGGCTACCCACTCCAGTATTCCTGGGCTTCCCATGTAGCTCAGCTGGTAAAGAATCCACCTGCAATACGGGAGACCTGGATTCGATCCCCGGGTTGGGAAGATCTTCTGGATAAGGGAAAGGCTACCCACTAGAGTAGGACACGACTGAGTGACTTTCACTTTCACTTTACATTGTGAAATGATTCACCCTGTTAGGTGAATTAGGCTTCCCTGGTGGCTCAGAGGTTAAAGCGTCTGCCTGCAGTGCGGGAGACCCAGGTTCGATCCCTGGGTTGGGAAGATCCTCCAGAGAAGGAAATGGCAACCCACTCCAGTACTCTTGCCTGGAAAACTCCATGGACTGAGGAGCCTGGTGGGCTACAGTCCATGGGGTCTCAAAGAGTCAGACATGACTGAGCGAATTCACCTTCACCTGTTAGGTGAATTAATACATTCAACATTTCACGTATTATTCTATTTTTGTGTGTGAATACATTTAAGCTCTACTCTCAGCAAATTTCATTTATATAATAATTATATAATTCTATTGCCTAATTATATAATAATTATATAATGTTTTCACATGTTATACATTAGATCTTCAGATATTATTCATCTTACAACGGAAAGCATGTATCATTTTACCAATTTTTGTTTTCCACTGGCAATTACTTTTCTACTCTCTATTTCTAGGAGTTCATTTTGATTATTACAGCAGTATTATAGCAAACAGAAGTGACAAGAGAAGGCATTATTTCCATGATCTTGATCTCAGGGGTAATGCTACCAGCTATTATTGTTAAGTGTAGTGCTAATTGTTGGAGAAGGCAATGGCACCCCACTCCAATACTCTTGCCTGGAAAACCCCATGGATGGAGGAGCCTAGTAGGCTGTAGTCCATGGGGTCGCTAAGAGTAGGACACGACTGAGTGACTTCCCTTTCACTTTTCACTTTCATGCATTGGAGAAGGAAATGGCAACCCACTCCAGTGTTCTTGCCTGGAGAATCCCAGGGCCGGGGGAGCCTGGTGGGCTGCCATCTCTGGGGTCACACAGAGTCAGACACGACCGAAGCGACTTAGCAACAGCAACAGCATCAGTGCTAATTGTGGGTTTTCCATTTATTGCTTTTATTATGTTGAGGTACAGCCCTTCTACACTAATATGAAGAGAGTTATTATAATGAAAGGATGTTGAATTTTATCAAATGCTTTTTCTATACCTACTGAGATGATCATATGATTCTTATCCTTTTTTTTATTAATATGGTGTATCACTTCGATTGATTTGTGGATACAAAACCATCCTTATACCCCCCAGAATATTACCCACTGGATCATGGTTGATGTTCCTCTTAAAGTGTTGTTAAATTTGCTATTTTGTCAATTTTTTGGTCTATGTTCATCAAGGATATTGACCTCTTATTTCGCTTCTGTTAATGTCCTTGTCTGTCTTTGTTATTAGGGAAATGCTAGCATTAAAAAATGATTTTGAAGTGTTCTCTTCTAAATTTTGGAAGACTTTAGTTAATTCTTTCTTTTTTAATGTTTGGTAGAATTCACCAGTGGACTTGTTCATTTGGAAGTTTTGATTGCCAGTTCAATCATGTTATTTGTTATTAGTCAGTTCAGATTTTCTATATAGTATATACAGTATACTCTAGTACTTCTTTCAGGGAGAAACAGGGTAATGGACATTTTTGCCTGCTCCTTCTGTATGTGGGCTGGGGGTATAGTATCAGAGTGTGTACGTGTAGGGGTGCTCCTATGTCCATTAAGAAGTGCTTAACTGACAGTCACAATTTGTGGGACTCATTAATGGAAGTGCCATTGATGAACAGCATCAAGTAGTTTGGAAGCCTGTTCCCTGGGTGTTAACTGCAAAAACTGTGGTGCAGACATGTGCATAAGCTTCCAGCAGGCAATACTGGTGATTTGAATTAGGCAACTGGGAGATGCTAGAGTCTGGGCAGGATTAAATCAGAAATTTTTAAAATTAGAAGCCTGACCCTCAGTCAACAGCTTTTACAGTGTGCATATGGACTCTTTTCCAGCTAAGACAAGACGAGCATTTTTGTCTGCTCCTTCTAAGAACTCCTTTGTTTGCTACATTCCTGTGGGGTTTGTGAATGGGAGTCCCTTTGGGTATCAGAGTCAGGTGACCTGGGGACCTGACTCTCAGGCAGAAATGCAAAAGCTAGGGTGTAGAAATATGTACCACTTCCTTATAGGGATAGACTGGTGAGTTGGAGTGGGCTACAAAGAGATGGCAGGGAAGGTGTCTTTCAGTTTAGGAGATGAGTGATTCCATCTGTTCCCTCTGCACTGAGCCCACTTTCTACCTTCAGTAATAAACACCAAACTTCTCTTAGTCTCCTTATTAACAGGGAAAAAAATAGGTAAAAAAGAGAGCTAAGTTGAATAAAAGGAAAAGATACATAATGTTATTTGAAAATATTCTCCAGATACACAATTTATTGTCCATTACTATTTAGCGTCACTTGATAAGAAATAGGACATTTTATAACTCAATGAAACAGTCATTTTCTATATACATACTTTTGCTCACAAGGTAATGGTTGGGAGTTTTTAAAGCCACAGTTTCCAAAACTATTATCCAAAGAATTAACTTCTTCAAAACAGGCAAATGGAGCACCTTGAGCACCTTAAAATGAAAAACATGTCCATTAAATTATTATTCTTAATGCAAATAAAATATTTCTCAATAAAAAGCTAATGAAACTCATGGCATAAACAAAAATATTGTGGTCTTGGTCATGCTTTTTTTTTTTTTCCTATGTATATCTTGTCAATGGGCTTCCCAGGTAGCTCTAATGGTAAAGAAACTTCCTGCCAACGCAAGAGAGATAGGAGACAGCAGGCTTGATGACTGGGTCTGGAAGACTGCCTGGAGGAGGGCATGGAAACCCACACCAGTATTCTTGCCTGGAGAATCCCATGGGCAGAGAAGCCTGGAGGGCTACAGTCCATGGGGTTGAACAGAGTTGGATATCACTGAAGAGATTTAGCACACACCCTGTCAATGCAAGTAGAAAGAAATGATTGTCTTATCTGATAGAAAATAGAGAATGATTATCTCTATCATAGCAAGTATCTTATAGTTAAAAACTATTTCCTGACCCCTCCCTGTGGGAATGCCTCTTTCCTAGTCCAATGTGCATCAGGCTTGACCTTGTAACTTGCTCTACTTAATGAAATGAGTGATTTGAAACATCAGTTGGGGTAAAATCTTCAGAATTAGTAGATGAGGTGCCATATTCTTATCTTGCTTAATGCAAGATAAGCAAGGTTTTAAGTAGACGCTCTTCAATCAGTTTGGGTGTCATAGTGAAGGCAGAGCTGAATATAGCAGAGCAATTGTATTAGACACGTAAATCTCAGAGATTTGAGGTTCATTTCCATTTCAATAAACAGAAAGACTGGTACCTAGATGTGGAAGTCTACTGTGAAATGCACGTAAAATGTGGCATTGTAATTGAAGCCTGCCAGTAGATGGCAAGAAAGAGAGTAAAATGCCTCTATGCAATGCTGAAACTTCTAGAGAAACCATCTTCTCAATAATTTGTTGGAGAAGACTCTTGAGAGTCCCTTGGACTGCAAGGAGATCCAACCAGTCCATTCTGAAGGAGATCAGCCCTGGGATTTCTTTGGAAGGAATGATGCTAAAGCTGAAGCTCCAGTATTTTGGCCACCTCATGCGAAGAGTTGATTCATTGGAAAAGACTCTGATGCTGGGAGGGATTGGGGGAAGGAGGAGAAGGGGACGACAGAGGATGAGATGGCTGGAAGGCATCACTGACTAGATGGGCATGAGTCTGAGTGAACTCCGGGAGTTGGTGATAGACAGGGAGGCCTGGCGTGCTGCGATTCATGGGGTCGCAAAGAGTTGGACACGACTGAGTGACTGAACTGAACTGAACTGAACTGAATGTCTTTAGTGAGCTTACTTCCCTGTGCAAGGTGGTCAGGAAACAGAATGTGTCTTAATTACTCTTGAGTGAATTTAACCAAATGGTGCAAGTAGTCAAGAAAGAGATAAGGCAAACTCAGAAAAAACAATCAGTTATTTCAGAAACAGGAATAAAAGAAAATAAAGTTCATCCTACAGGTACTTGGGTGGATGATGACAGGTGCTAACTGATATAAACTGGAAAGTCATTATGTCCAGTTGGTTGTTCTGTGCCTAAACCATGGTGAGTGGGTTTTTTTGTTTGTTTGTTTATTTGTTTTTTAATGACTATTAACCTGATGGATTAATACAAAGATCTTCACATTCTTGTTCATGTCCATGTGTCTATCCCAGAATTCTTGTCCATAATCTAATCTCTCTGCATCCAGGTTCACCACCAACCACCTTGGCCCTTTGTCACTGTCCATAAATACATCTATAATCCAATCTCTGAACATTTCTTCTTCATAGGAAATGAATGATCACATGGTCAAAATCTTTTAAGGCATCCTCCCAAGGGAGACTGCAGGGTGGCTACTATCTTTTTTCAACTTATAACCAGTTACTGAACCAACACACCTATAAAACTACCTAGGCTTATTCCTTCTGCATCCACCAGTCATAATGAAATCCCATGTATCCATTGGTAAGAGTCAAGGAGAAGCACAGGTATAATAGGGTAGAAAGATAAACAGTTCTAGATTTCCTGTTCATGGATTTTTCTTCTGCCTCTCTTTTTCTTGAGCTTGAATCTGGATGAATGTATGACTTCTATCTATCGAACCATCTGACTTAAGGGATTTGACATAACTGAATTTATGATGAGTAGTTCTCAGTATATGATCACTGGATTTCTGAAAGCCAGATTGTTTATCTCTACAGGGGCCAGTAGTGTGCCCAGAGTTGTTTGTCAAGTTAGTGCAATTTTCCAAAATGTAGCTAGAATGGGCTTCCCCAGTGGTTCAGAGGGTGGTTCAGCACGGCTTTGCTTCAGAAATCCCAGGGAACTACCCTGCTATTTTCCTAAGAAGCTTGGTGGAAGCACCACATGGCATTTATTTTTCTCATAACCCACATATCTAGTAATGGGTCTTCTGTGTTTTATGATTCAAAATGCAGGGCTGTTTGCATTGCAGCTTAGATACGCTGCAGAGGCTTATTCTGTTTTTTTTTTTTTTTTTTAACCTCCCTCGATATTAGCAACATTTCATGCCACGTGGTAAATGGAATCAAGCAGCACTTCCCCATCTACTGCCTCTGGAACCCAAAGAAGACTGCCTTTGGGTACCATACTTGTTTCTTTTCATATGAAGTGCAAGATACGTAGGGTTTGTCTTTTACTTTGCAGAGGGTGTCAGGTCATGCCCCTGATCACTGGACTCCTAAAACTTTACTGATATGACAGGTTCTTAAATATTCCTTCAGTGTATCTCCTGCCCTTTTGTAGCACATGTATTTTACTTAGTCCTCCTACATTCTAGCTTGTTGTTGTTTAGTCACTAAGTGGGGATTGACTCTTTTGTGACCCCATGAACTATATACTGTATACTAGCCAACCAGGCTTGTTTGTCCATGAGATTTCCCAGGTAAGAATACTGGAGTGGGTTTCCTCTGCAAGGGATCTTCCCAACCCAGTGATTGAACCTGCAGCTCCTGCATTGGCAGGCAGGTTCTCTACCACTGAGTCACGAGGGAAGCCCATTCTAACTACATTTTGCTTATCTAGCCAGGTTAGTACAAAATCAGTGACAGTATGGATCAACATGACATTTTCTGGGATGTCCAAATCTCTTCAACTACATGTGGCTGAATGCAGCTATATTTTAACCCTAAATTAATGCCATCATCCATTCCATGTGAATGCAAGCTGCTTCTCTTACTCTTTTCAGGTAGGAATAGAAAAGAATATGTATGTTTGCCAAATCAGTGGCTGCAGTCCTGCCACATGTCTAAGGCCATGTCTATCTGCTCTGGTATAGTCACCACACTGGCAGAGCAGGAACAGTTACTCAATCTACAACTTGCTGATAGTTGCAATAGATACTATTATCTTCCAGGGACCGTGTGGTTTCCACAAGGGTCCAGTCGGTCATTCAGCGCAGATATTGCATAGCCAACAAGTCTGTGCCTTTTAGATCTTTAAAAAAAGCACTAATTTCCGGAAGGACTCTCTCTATGGCCTCCCCAAAACTGACCAAGGACCTAATGATGGCGTTGCACAAACTACCATGATGTGAACTCCAAGCATACACTCTAGGACTGAGAAAGAACTACAAATGGACCTTTGAATCTAGGGGACCCATTATAAACTGAAACTTGGCAAGGGTTCTTAATCATTTCCTGACCCCTCTAAGTGCCCGCTCTCATGGAGAGACTATGGTGAAACCGGGTTTCTGAAAATTGCTTAGAATTTGAACAGGGAATTATGATATTCAATAAGGTAATCCTTTTTAGTCTCTCAGTCATCCATTCTTTATTTTCTTTGATGGTACAAAGAAGACTATACCTTTGTAGGCTGCCCATATAACTCAACAGAATAGAAACTATATTCTATAATATTAGCTATCTGTCTGACAGTTGGTAAATCAGGTATCCACATCTGCTACTCTGTCCCTGATAAAATTATTATAATGTTTTATCCAGCTCTTCCAGGCACTGCTATCTGATCTTGATTTTTTCAAGAGCTTATCATGCCAATTACCATCAGTGAACCTCCTTCTATATTATCCCCTCCTACTGTCATTGCCTTGGCCTACAGAGAAGGCTGTTGTTGAAATTTATGGTGATTATGATACCCTTCTCACCAGCACATCCCCAGGCCATGGTCCTTCCTGTTGGGCTTAATTATTTGGCCTTACATATGTAGCATGTACATTATAGAATATCCACTTCCCTGAGCCTTTCCTTCCTTTACTCCACTAAGTGGTACAGCAATTCTTTCATTTAAAATTCACTTAGAATGGGCCACTATATTGTCACCACGCTTATTTAACTTGTATGCAGAGTACAGGATGAGAAATGCTGGGCTGGATGAAGCACAAGCTGGAATCAAGATTGCTGGGAGAAATATCAATAACCTCAGATATGCAGATGACACTACCCTGTGGCAGAAAGTGAAGAACTTAAGAGCCTCTTGATGAAAGTGAAAGAGGAGAGTGAAAAAGTTGGCTTAAAGCTCCACATTCAGAAAACAAAGATCATGGCATCTGGTCCCATCACTTCAGGGCAAATAGATGGAGAAACAGTGGAAACAGTGGCAGATATTATTTTTTGGAATCCAAAATCACTGCAGATAGTGACTGCAGTCATGAAATAAAAGATAGTTAGTCCTTGGAAGAAAAGTTACAACCAACCTAGACAGCATATTAAAAAGCAGGGACATTACTTTGCCAACAAAGGTCCATATAGTCAAAGCTATGGTTTTTCCAGTAGTCATGTGTGGATGTGAGAGTTGGAGTATAAAGAAAGTTGAGTGCAGAAGAATTGATGCTTTTGAACTGTGGTGTTGGAGAAGACTCTTGGCAGTCTGTTAGATTGCAAGGAGATCCATCCAGTTCATCCCAAAGGAAATCAGTCCTGAATGTTCATTGGAAGGACTGATGCTGAAGCTGAAACTCCAATACTTTGACCACCTGATGTGAAGAGCTGACTCATTGAAAAGACCCTGATCCTGGGAAAGACTGAAGGTGAGAGGAGAAGGGGAGAACAGAGGATGAGATGGTTGGATGGTATCACTGAATCAAGGGACATGAGTTTGCATCAACTCTGGGAGTTGGTAATGGAATGGGAGGCCTGGTGTGCTGCAGTCCACGGGGTTGCAAAGAGTCAGACATGACTGAGCAGCTGAACTAAACTGAAGTGAACTCACCTAGAATGGGCCATCATGTTATTTTCAATGTTTTTGGAAACAATCCCAGAAAAAATGTTTACTATCTTCTAGTACCCAGGCAGAATGTTGATTCCTCAACCTTGAGAGAATGATTCCATAACAATAAACTCTCTCCTACCAAGTCTCATGGCCCTGATCCAGTCTTATGACAAAGGACTCTCAGAATCCCGTTCCGTGTATATCCCTTGGTTTCAGTTGTAATTGCTAAGACCTCTGGCTCTGTTGGTGTAGAGCTCTGTTGTTCAGTTACTAAGCAGTGTCTACTCTTTGTGATCCCATGGACTGCAGCACAGGCTTCCCTGTCCTCTGGAGATCCTGGAGTCTGCTCAGATTCATATGCATTGAGTCTGTGATGCTTTCCAGCCATCTCTTCCTCTGCTGCCCTCTCCTCCTTTTGCCTTCCATCTTTCCCAGCATCAAGGTCTTTTCCAGTGAGGGCTCTGTTACTCCCGTATAAGCTCCAGGACATCTGGGCTCTAGTTTAAGAGAGCTCTGTGTCTTAACTCTATTTTAAGTTAGTGGCCAAAATGTAGGGGAAGAAACTCAGGGGGATACATTTTGTGTTACAGGTGTCAACTACAACTTAGTGCTTGCCGAGAGCATTTGCCATCTGCCTCCACATAGATGGAATCTTCTGCAGCTGCAGCTGTTGACCTTTGACCTGCTCTGAAGGGAGTTCAGGGTGGAGAGTGAGGCACTCTGTGCTCCAGGAAAACTGATGGAACAGGTCTTTAGATAGTTAGATATTTTCAGGATCTTATTTCATGATCCTTACATCTCCTCATATCAGAAAAGCATGAAATCCCTTCATGGTGACATCAGCTCCTCATGATTAGCAGAAAACCTCTTTTAAAGTATGCACTTTATTTCATGTACTTCACCTTCACCATAATCATATGCATTGGCCTTCTTCCACTACATCTTTGGAGCAGTTTCTCAGAGCTATCTGAGGGGCTGTCTCCCAGGCTTCAGTCCTAATCTTGCCCCAGATAAAACAACTTGCACCCCCACATCATGCAGCTTTTCTTTAGTTGACACAGACTTCTGTATTATTTTCAAGTAAGGGGAACATCCCTATGCCAGATTGGGTGCAGGTGTTGGTATGACAGGGGGCAGTTTGATATTTTATAGATTCAAAAGTTTCAGAGAAGTCTGGATGCTCAAAAGTTTAGGGGAACATATCTTTAACTCCTCCCATCCTCAATGCAAGATTCTCGTTTTCTTCCCAACCAGATCCTTAACCTGGCAAAATAGATTTGATTGACAATTTAACCTTTTCTGGAGTTCCTTCAACTTGGGAAGTCTTCAACTTTCTCTATCCTCTGGTTTTAACTATATAAGTTAATAGGGAGGCCCTTACACTCAGTCTGAATTCAAATCATCCTATTGCAGGGACGAGCCAATTCTGACTCCATGTTGGAACTGTTCCTTTGCCTTGCTTTTCATTGTTTTGGTTATTATGAGTATACATAATGGTCTGCCTCACAGAACCCTGCTACTCTGCCTGATTGTTAAACTAAAGTGCCTTTGTTCAGCTCATAGACAACTAACATGACTCTGCCCCCCTGTGAATGGCTGTGATAAAGAAGAAATTAATACATTCCTTCCACAAGTTTTTCATTCCTGGAGATGTTTTGAAAGACTGGTGGCCTTTTTTACTTTAGTTCCTCACCACCTCTCTGTCTCCCATTCTGCTTTTTTATTTCCTCACCTCTCCCATCTCTGTTCTATAAAAGAACCTCATAAGATGGTTATTCTGAAACATTAGTCTGCTACCTTCTGGTTGGCTGGCTTTCTGAATAAAGTCACATCCTTACCTCAACCTTGTCTCTGGATTATTGGCCTGTTGTGTGGCAAACAGAGCAAGCTTAGACTCAGTACCAATATCTTTTTGCTATCTTTTCCCAGACTCCAATGTTGCTTTATAATAGACATCCAGTTCCATTGCCCTGGTAATTACTATTTTGCCATACAGTTCACTCATACCAGCTGATACAAGGTATACCCTGTCACTAGCATCCTATCCCTGTTCATTCTGTGAGCACATTAGCAGTTTCCACCAGTGATGAGGTGTTCATCAATTGCCTGTTAGTTAGTGATGTCATTCTGAAAATGTATCTTGTATTTTCTCACACTGCTGTCAGGAACAAGAGTTAGTGATTGAAGCCTCCAGAAGTCAGCCTCCGGATGAGGTACAATGTGCAAACTATTAGTGATCAGATCATCCAGACCATCGGAAAGTGAGAGGGAAGCAACAGGAGGGAGCAGAGAAGAAATCAAACTAAGATGCAGGCCCAGCAAAGATTTGGCCCACTACAATTAGCTAGCTGTGGAGATAAAGGGGGTGAGTTGACAGCTGGAGGTTCTCTGATGACACTTAGCAGTATTTTTCTTGTCCTCGACAAGTCATTTTCCTTTCAACATTCTATTTTCTTTCCTTTAACTGCACTTTGTACAATTGGGAGCTTTGTGTTTCTTTGGTGTGTATGTATTTACTGTCTTTGTCTCTTGACTCTAAGCTCTGTGAGTACAGTAACCATGCACATGTGTCCAACTTTAATATTATCAGCCCTGTGCACATACATTTTCACTATATATATATGTGTGTGTGTGTGTGTGTGTGTGTGTGTATATATATACATATATGATGGACAAACATGATGACTATGATTGACTCTATAGATGCTTTAAAGAAATAATGCAGATTGTAAGCAATTATTGTTAATTTGTATGTCTCATATAGTAGGCTACTACAAGAACTGCTTTTAGCCCATAGTTTTTGGCAACAACAAGAAAAATAATGCCTGCTCGAGATAAGAATCGAGTGAATGATCAGCTCAGTTCAGTTCAATGGCTCAGTCATGTCTGACTCTTTGTGATCCCATGGACTGCAGTATGCCAGGCCTCCCTGTCCATCACCAAGTACCGGGGTTTACTCAAACGCATGAACATTAAGTTGGTGATGCCATCCAACCATCTCACCCTCTGTTGTCCCCTTGTCCCCCTGCCTTCAATCTTTCCTAGCATCAGGGTCATTTCAAATGAGTCAGCTCTTCACATCAGGTGGCCAAAGTATTGGAGTTTCAGTTTCAGCATCAGTCCTTCCAATGCATATTCAGGACTGATCTCCTTCAGAATGAACTGGTTGGATCTCCTTGCAGTCCAAGGGATTCTCAAGAGTGTTCTCCAACACCACAGTTCAAAAGTATCAATTCTTCTGCGCTCAGCTTTCTTTATAGTCTAACTCTCACATCTATACATGACTATTGGAAAAACCATAGCTTTTACTAGATGGACCTTTGTTGGCAAAGTAATGTCCCTGCTTTTTAATATGCTGTCTAGGTTGGTCATAACTTTTCTTCCAAGGAGCAAGCATCTTTTAATTCATGACTGCAGTCACCATCTGCAGTGATTTTGGAGTCCAGAAAAATAAAGTCTGTCACTGTTTCCATTGTTTCCCCATTTAGTTGCCATGAAGTGATGGGCCCAGATGCCATGATCTTAGTTTTCTGAGTGTTGAGCTTTAAGCTAACTTTTTCACTCTGCTCTTTCACTTTCATCAAGAGGCTCTTTAGTTCCTCTTCATTTTCTGCCATAAGGGTGGTGTCATTTGTATATCTCAGGTTGTTGATATTTCTCCTGTCTATCTTGATTCCAGCTTGTGCTTCCTCCAGCCCAGCGTTTCTCATGATGTACTCTGCCTATAAGTTAAATAAGCAGGGTGACAATATACAGCCTTGACATACTCCTTTCCCTATTTGGAACCAGTCTGTTGTTCCATGTCCAGTTCTAACTGTTGCTTCCTGACCTGCATACAGGTTTCTCAAGAGGCCGGTCAGGTGGTCTGGCATTCCATCTCTTTCAGAATTTTTCACAGTTTTTTTTCGATGATCCAGCAGATGTTGGCAATTTGATCTCTGGCTCCTCTGCCTTTTCTAAAACCAGCTTGAACATCTGGAATTTCATGGTTCACGTATTGCTGAAGCCTGCCTTGGAGAATTGTTAGCATTACTTTATTAGTGTGTGAGATAAGTGCAATTGTGTGGTAGTTTGAGCATTCTTTGCCATTACCTTTCTTAGGGATTGGAATGAAAACTGACCTTTTCCAGTCCTGTGGCCACTGCTGAGTTTTCCAAATTTGCTGGCATATTGAGTGCAACAGTATCACAGCATCATCTTTTAGGATTTGAAATAGCTCAACTGGCTGGAATTCCATCATCTCCATCAGCTTTGTTCATATTGATGCTTCCTAAGCCCACTTAACTTCGTATTCGAGGATGTCTGGTCTAGGTGAGTGATCATCATGATTATCTGAGTTGTAAAGATATTTTTGTATAGTTCTTCTGTGAATTCTTGCCACCTCTTCTTAACATCTTCTGCTTTCTTTATTTCATACTATTTCTGTTCTTTATTGTGCCCATCTTTGCATGAAATATTCCCTTGGTATCTCTAATTTTCTTAAAGAGATCTCTAGTCTTTCCCATTCTATTGTTTACCTCTATTTCTTTGCACTGATCACTGACTAAGGCTTTCTTATCTCTCCCTTGCTATTCTTTGGAATTCTGCATTCAAATGGGAATATCTTTCCTTTTTCCTTTGCCTTTCACTTCTCTTCTATTTACAACTCTTTGTTTTTCTTAAACACTGCTGCATTAACATTTGACAAAGGTACAAGATTATAATCTCAGACAACCTTTTTGCATTTCTTTTCCTTGGGGATGGTCTTGATCCTTGCCTCCTATACAATGTCACAAACCTCTGTCCATAGTTCTTTAGGTACTCTGTCTATCAGATCTAATCCCTTGATTCTATTTCTCACTTCCACTGTACAATCATAAGGAATTTGAGTTAGGTCATACTTGAATGGTCTAATGGTTTTCCTATTTTTTCATTTAAGTCTGAATTAAATGAATATTTTTGTATGAAGAAATTAATAAACTACATAAAAAGGTCAATTTTGACCTATTTGAATAAGTTTTGTGGAGATATTAGAGCGTATATTCCAAGAGGAAATTCACGAGTGGTTATATCTTTACTAAGCATCTTTATTTTCATTAGAACTCAAGAAGATGTCAAATGTTAAGTAACTCGATTTGGTGTTAAAGGTTCATTTAATTAAAAAGAGTGTGGGAAGGACTCTTTCAGTCCAAAGAGTATGGCAGCCAGTCCCCCATTTCTGCTTTGTGGAGACAGAGCCAAGCTTTTGAGGTAGGGGTTGCAGAGGTCTGATGGATAATCAAAGTTGATGCTGAAACTGCCAATCTATGACTATCATTCGTATTGGAAGTCGCTGTTCATCCAGTACATGTTGAAAGAAAACTATGTTATGGTCACTAATAAAAGAGTGTGAAAGCTATCCAAGTGTCACTAAAGGTGGATTTGGGAATAGACGATGAAAGAGATGATAATACTGTCCCTTTGTCAAATGTTAATGCAGCAGCATTTAAAAAAAAAAAAAGGTCATTCAGTGGCACACCCATCACAAAGACAATCCTCATCATCCTGAGGACAATGAGAACAAAGAAAAATGAACAGATGATATCTCTGAATATCTGAACAACTTCCTGAAAGTTGACCAAGGAACATGATTTGATTTTTCATTGGCAGCAAACTACTTAGAACTCAAAGATTTGCTTGATGTTATCTGCAAGGCTGTTGTCAATAGGACCAAGGGGAAAACTGAGGAAATTTGAAAGACATTCAATATCAAAAGTGATTTTACTGAAGAAGGGGAAACCCAGGTATGCAAAGAGAATCAACCAGCCATGTGAACAGAAGTGAAATTGTGTGCCTGATGCTGCAACAGGGCAGCAATTATTCCAGATATTAGTTGCCCTGTTTTGTTTATAACTGTAATATTAGAGACACAGACAACAAATGCAGCAGCAAATCAATTGTTTAGCAGAATTTTGTCCTCATTGCATGTGCAGTTTCAGTAGAGATTCCAAACGTATGGCTCAGTTTCTTCTAGTATGATCAAAAGTTTCCTTTTTCTTTGCTCTGAATAAAATTGAACTGTTGGTTCTCTATAGAAAAAATTTTAAAAACATAAAAGGATCCTGTCCTAGATTCAACTTACTGGATCTTACAGAGAGTAAATAAGTAATAAGTAAATTATTTAAAAGTGATGCCTTAAACGTTGGTCAAAAGTTACTGTGGCAAAGACAAATAATATTTTCAAATGCAAATGAACATTGTAAAAATAACAACAAAGAACCAAGTAAAAAGCAACATCTTGAAAACATAGCATAGGGAAAATAGCACTGATCTGTGATTCATGAGAGATGAAAGCTCTGTAGCTCTGGAATTTTGGCTGTCCCCTAACCTGAAACTTGTTACTAAAGATGAGTTTCAAATAATTAGGAAGATTAAAAAAAAACTTATAGGAAATTAAAAAAATAATAATTAGGAAGACAACATAAAACAGGTACTGTGTAATTTGGTACAAACTATAAACCTTGTGTTGCAGCTGGGCAAATAACTGAAATTTGGTGTTCTGCTACCTTTACTCAATTAGCAAATGATTTTATTTGCATCACTGAGTAATTTTGATTTATTCTAAATTTAATTTACTTCTTTAAAAATGTAAAATTATACTGAGGTATTATGAATAATCACTGTCTGAAAAGGAGGGATATATATATTAGTCATGTGAATTATTCTCAAAAATTGTTTAAAAAGTGAAGTATAAAAACAAATTTTAATCAGTTGCCTGAGACTGCTGTTATCCTATCAGTTCTTCAGTGAGGAAATATAATTCTATACTTTCAGAATGAAGTTCGTTCTGAACTTTTTAAGTTTCAGGCCACTAACATTAGGTTATGAATGGTAAAGTAAGAAGAAGTTCAGTAACATTATGGAATCTACTAACTTGCTATTCCAATCTCCACATACATAAATATTGCTCCTAATTTGAGCTGAAATATGGATCTTTTTGACGAGAAAGTTAAGATCCAAACCAAAAACCAAACCATAAGGAAAGGAATGCACAATACCATCCTTGAAACACTCCTACAAAAACTAATTTTCCTTCATTCAGATTTAATCTTTACTGACCTTGTGATTCAGTTCTTCCAATTCTAGAGTTGTGTGATATCTATTATATCTTAGAGAGAGATCCAAATTTAAGATAAATATATAAGACAGGACCCTCCAGCCGCTGCCCAGGTGCCCTGGGACCCAGCACCTCCCATCAGTGGGCCCAGACCAGACCCAGGACCCTGCAGGCCCTGCAGTCCACATCAAGGGTACCTTTTGAGCACACAGCTCTGGAGAATGGAGAGCAGTATGCTGCTGGGTTCCATAGAAAGTGTGCTATAAAATGAAATCAACCCACCTAAAGTGAGCTGCGTGCTAAGTCGTGTCCGAATCTTTGCAAATATGGACTGTAGCCCGCCAGGCTCCTCTGTTCATGGGATTCACCAGGCAAGAATACTGGAGTGGTTTGCCATGCCCTCTCACCCAGGGATTGAACTTGCATCTCTTATGTCTCATGCATTGGCAGGTGGATTCTTTACCACTAGTGCCACTTGGGAAGCCCCCAACCCACCTAATACATAGAAATGTAAATAGAGAATCAGGCAAAATGAGACAAAGAAGGAATATGTTCCCAGAAAAAAAAAAAAAGGAAACAAAATGGAGATAACCAATCGACTTATAAAGAGTTCGAGGTAACGATCATATTAATACTAATATTGTGTGTGTTAGTCACTCAGTTGTCCCTGACCCTTTGCCATATCATTTACTGTAGCCCACCAGGCTCCTCTGTCCATGGGATTATCCAGGCAAGAATACTGGAGTGGGTTGCCATGTTCTACTCCAGGGCACCTTCCTCACCCAGGGATCAAATCTGGGTATTCTGCATTGCACGCAGATTCTTTACCATCTGAGCCACCAGAGAAGCCCCAATAATAATGTTAATTTTAATTTAAATTTTTACACTAACTTTAAGTGTATGGGGAAGCTGTCAAGTCACAGAGGCAGAAAATGTTTCTAAAACCCAAAGTTTTAGTTGAAAAGTTTTGGGTTTTATCCTTAGCAACAGATTCGGCCAGTTATTTTCCTTGAAATGACATGCTCACTTCATTCATTTTTGATGCCTTCCAAATACCCAACTCTTAATCAACATCATTTGTCTCAATCATTATTTTAAGTAAAAATGGTGTTCCATGTCAAAGGTGGCTAGTTCAGTTCACAAATGAACCAGTTGCAGAAGTGCTTTACCATGTTCTCTGGTATGGAAGTGCTTTAAATATCCACCCCAAGGATCATGCAGGATATGAAGAAGACATGTACCCTGATATTGAAGCTTAATAAAATTATTAATTTTCTCTGCTTCATCAAAGACAAGAAAAGGAGAAATATATAAAGAAGAGCAATACCTTTTCCAAATACCTCAGTACACTGGTTGTCAGTAGTTTGGCATCGTCCATTGTAACAATATGCATTCCCCAACCTGCACAACTGGCCATTCATGGCATATGTGTCAGGAACGCAATTACTGGAAGTCCCATTGCAGTACTCAGTAAAATCACACTCTGGATCCACACTCTTTCTACAGGGAGTGCCTGCTACTGATATCTAGGAGGAAAATGAAAATCATGTTCCATGAGTGACTATTCTCAGTTTCTTACTGAAGAGAAAATGAGATGTGCCTGATTACAGCAAGTCCCCTCCATATCAACACATTCTACTCCATTTGGAAATCCGATTCGTTCATAAACCCAACAAAGTTAGCCTAGGCACTTCACTAACACAATTGGCTGTACAGCACCATACTGTAACAGATTTATTGTCCTTTTCACACAAATAATACTTTAATACAATAAACGATAAACAACAACAAACAATAAATATTTTAAAGCTTATAATGTCTTGAAACATGCATTAGTACAGCCCAGTAGCTGGTATCCAGGGGCTGGCATCGAGTGAACAGGCAAGAATTACTGACTGCAGGAGGAAGACAGGTGAGAGCTGGTAGAGCTGAAGGATCATCAGGAATAGGAGATGGAGGGCGATGTTTTGATCATGCTTGATGTTCATAGCACGGGTTCTGGCTCCTTGGGGAAGCAAACGCATATTGGCCATATTTGACAGACTGTGAGTTGAAGGTTCATAGGTAGGGAACTTACCGTATTGATACTAGAGAGGGTTACAGAGCCCTACTGCTGAGTCCTCCGAAGGAAAAGGCAGGCAGAGTATTCATGATGAAGCCTGAGGAAAAGTAACTGTCTCAAAGGCTAATAGGATCCTCCACCAGAGTTTTGTGTTTTACATCAAAGACCACCAGACTAACCAGCATTTGGATGGAGACAGATCAAACAGATGAAGCACGCTTGCTCCTCAAAATTGGAGAAACATTGCCTCTACCATTTTCTTCTTGGAGATACCCAGGAGACAAACTCCCTGGTTTCATATGCTCCATTATATTTAAAATAGATAACCTATTTTAACCTATCTATTTAAAATATATAACAAAGACCTACTGTATAGCACAAGGAACTCTCCTCAATATTCTGTAATAACCTAAATGGGAAAAGAATTATGAATATAGAATTTGTATAACTGAATCCCTTAGCTGTACACCCAAAACATCGATGTATGATGTACAACATTGTAAATCAACTATAGTCAGATATAAAAGAAATTTTTTAAAAAGCTTCCTGGTTTTAATATGTTGCTTGGACTTTTACTAACTTACTTGTGTGAGTGAGACACATAATTCCTCATTTGTAAACTTGGGATAATAATCATTCTCTCATAAGGTTCTTGTTAATATTAAACTGAATTAATGTAACAAGTGCTTGAACAGCATATGGTAAACAATATATGGAGTAGCTATTACCATTGCTGTCATCATCACCATTATATTTATCATTTGCGAGCTAAAATCCTCTTTTTATAGCTCAGAGAAAGAGTACATTTATGATCATATCTTTATTCCCTGCTGACTTAATCAGGCATCGTTGCCTTCTATGACGAAGTTTCCATGGCCAGAAGCCGACATTTTATGCATGTTGAAGTAACACACACACACTCTGCAATCCAGATCCACTGACTTAATACTTAAGAGATCGAGACAAAGATGAGCAATACATGAGTGAAATGGCATCTTATAAAGGATTGTATGAAGAGGAAACTCTTTCAACCTAGAATTCCATTCTTAGGAAATATATATTTCAATAATGACTGTGAAATAAAGACTTGCCCAGGAAAACAATAACTAAGAGAATTGATTTCAGCAGATAGAAATGACAAGGAATAGTAAAGGAAGTCTTCAGATATAAGGAGTATGGTACTGAGCAGAAATTTACAGAAGGAAATAAAGAGACCCAGAAATGGAATAAATGATGCTAATTGCAAAATTGTTTTCTTCATTTTACTGGTTCTAAAAAATAAGACCATATAAAGCAAAACAAGTAACAAAATATTTTGTGTTTATAATATGTGAGGGATGTTCTTTTATATAAGGTCCATCTCCATATATGAAGTGGTGTATTATATGAAACCAAACTCTGATTGATCAAAGATCTGTAAACTCAGAGAAACTATTAATTGTAAAATGATTTTTTAAGGTTAAATAATAAACAAGTAGAAATGACAAAATCAAAACATGTTGTGCAGTTTTAGAGTCTATATTTAGTTTGCAGACCAATTGCAAGGCTCATTAATAGCTACTGGGAACTCAAAATAGTATAGCCAGTTTGGAATATAGGTTTACAGTCTCCTATAAAACTCCATATACACTTGCTGTACAAACCAACAATTTCATTTATAGTTATCTAAGTGAAAAAACCCTAGTATTCATGCAAAATCTGCTTATGAATATTTTTATAGCAGCTGTATTTTCACGACCTCAAATGGAAAATGAACCAAATATCCCTCAACTGGGAACTGTATTAACAAACTGGTACATCCTTAAATTGCTTGCAATACTATTCAGCAATAAAAAAGGAATGAATTACTGATAAACACAACATAAATGAAGCTCGAATGCATAATGCTAAGACTGTGGTGTTGGAGAAGACTTTTGAGAGTCCCTTGGACTGCAAGGATATCAAACTAGTCAATCCTAAAGGAAATCAATCCTGAATAGTCATTGGGAGGACTGGTGCTGAAACTGAAGCTCCAATACTTTAGCCACCTGATATGAAGAACTGATTCCTTAGAAAAGACCCTGATGCTGGGAAAGATTGTAGGCAGGAGAAGAATAGGATGACAGAGGATGAGGTGGTTGGATGGCATCACTGACTCAATGGACATGAGTTTGAGCAAGTTCTGGGGGTTGGTGATGGATAGGGAGGCCTGGCATGCTGCAGTTAATGGGATTGCAAAGAGTCGGATATCACTGTGTGACTGAATTGAAGATGCCTATTTATAATGTTTACACACATGAGATTCAATAAAATGCAATTTGCTTTTGCAAAACCAGAAATGCAGAAAACAGATCTGTAGTTACTAGGGCCAGTGGGTGGAGGTGTGAACTGTCTACAAAGGGGCATGGAGGTAGGGGGGGTTTGAGAGACCTGGTAATGAAATTGCCTATCCTTTGATTGTGGGGCTTGTTATAAGGTTGAATATGTTTGTCATAATACTCAGAAGCATTCACTGAAATAATTTTACTCTAATGAATTATACTCTAATTGAAAAAAATGAGCAAAAAGAACATGTGGAATATTTATGTGTATATAACTTACCAGAGTTAGAATTAAAATATTTTGCATTATGAAACTTGCTTTCTAAGTACATACATATTTAGCCTGCACTTATTAACTCTTGTACTATATTCAATAATTTATGTAGCCCTTCCAACAACAGTAAACATTAAATTTGCCTTTAAGATTTGCTACTGCAAATTATCCTGTAATTAATACTTTTTTTTCCTGATATTTCCACACATGGTCATGTTCCTAGGGTATATATGTAAGACATAAACTCATAATAATCAATTAACATAATAATTTATACTTTATTCAGAATATGCAAAAATTGCTCAGGAAAGGGATTAAAGCAATTCAAATTTCCAAAAACCCATGAAAAAAAGATCTTTAGTCCCATTCCTTAGAAAATATCTGGCACTGTTTTTAAAGTTGCTATTTGGATAACTGCTCTATAATATTGTGTTATCATTTTATTTGTGTTTATCTTAATTATTGCAGATGATCAGTGCACACACTGAAAAATTATACTTTTCATTGTTGTAAATTGCTTGGGTACTCCATTTGCCACTGTGTGTGTGTTTGTGTGTGTGGTGTGTGATTCAGCTTTGATTTAATAATGTGTGAGGATTCTTTGCATTTTCGCTACCCTACACATTTGGACTTCCCTTGTGGCTAAGCTGGTAAAGAATCCGCCTGCAGTGTGGGAGACTTGGGTTCGACCCCTGGGTTGGGAAGATCTCTTGTAGAAGAACTCTTGTAAAGTACTATCTATCCACTCCTGTATTCTGGCCTGGAGAATTCCATGGCATATACAGGGCCTGGTGCACACAAGGTTCAGTATTTTTGCCTTGAGAACTCCATGAACAGTATGAAAAGGCAAAAAGCTAGGACACTGAAAGATGAATTCCCCAGGTAGGTAGGTGCTAAATATGTTACTGGAAAACGGTGGGGAAATAACTCCAGAAAGAAAGAAGAGATGGAGCCAAGCAAAAACAGCACCCAGTTGTGGATGTGACTGGTGATGGAAGTAAAGTCTGATGCTGTAAAGAGCAATATTCCATAGGAACCTGGAATATTAGGTCCACGAATCAAGGCAAATTGGAAGTGGTCAAACAGGAGATGGCAAGAGTGAACATCGATATTTTAGGAATCAGAAAACAAAAATGGACTGGAATGGGTGAATTTAACTCAGATGACTTATCTATTACTGTGGGCAAGAATCCCTTAGAAGAAATGGAGTAGCCAACATAGTCAACAAAAGAGTCCAAAATGCAGTACTTGGATGCAGTCTCAGAAATGACAGAATGATCTCTGTTCATTTCCAAGGCAAATCATTCAGTATTACAGTATTCCAAGTCTATGCCTTGACCAGTAATGCTGAAGAAGCTGAACGTTTTATGAAGACCTACAAGACTTTCTAGAACTAACACCCAAAAAAGATGTCCTTTTCATTATAAGGGACTGGAATGAAAAAGTAGGGAGTCAAAAATACCTGGAGTAACAGGCAAATTTGGCTTTGGAGTACAGAATGAAGTAGTGCAAAGGCTAATAAGAGTTTTGCCAAGAAAATGCACTGGTCATAGCAAACACCCTCTTCCAACAACACGAGAGAAAACTTAACACATGGATATCACTAGATGGTCAGTACTGAAATCAGATTGATTATATTCTCTGCAGCTACAGATGTAGAAGTTCTATACAGTCAGCAAAAACAAGACCAGGAGCTGACTGTGGCACAGACCATGAACTCCTTAGTGCCAAATTCAGACTTAAATTGAAGAAAGTAGGAAAAACCACTAGCCCATTCAGGTGTGACCTAAATCAAATTCCTTATGATTATACAGTGGAAGTGACAAATAGATTCAAGAGATTAGATATGTTAGACAGAGTGCCTGAAGATCTATGAACGGAGGTTCATGACATTGTACAGCAGGCAGGGATCAAGACCATCCCCAAGGAAAAGAAATGCAAAAAGGCAAAATGGTTGTCTGAGGAGGCCTGACAAATAGCTGTCAATAGAAGAGAAGTGAAAGGCAAAGTAGAAAAGGAAAGATATACCCATTTGAATGCAGAGTTCCAAAGAATAAATAGCAAGGAGAGATAAGAAAGCCTTCCTCACTGATCAATGCAAAGAAATAGAAGTAAACAATAGAATAGGAAAGACTAGAAATCTCTTTAAGGAAATTAGAGATACCAAGGGAACATTTCATGCAAAGATGGGCACAAAAAAAGGACAGCAATGGTATGGCCCTAACAGAAGCAAAAGATATTAAGAGGAGGTGGCAAGAATATATAGAAGAACTGTACAAAAAAAGATCTTCACGACCCAGATAATCACGGTGTGATCACTCACCTAGAGCCAGACATCCTGGAATGTGAAGTCTAGTGGGCCTTAGGAAATATCACTACGAACAAGCTAGTGGAGGTGATGGAATTCCAGTTGAGCTATTTCAGATCTTAAGATGATGCTGTGAAAGTGCTGCACTCAATATGCCAACAAATTTGGAAAATGCAGCAGTGGCCACAGGGCTGGAAAAGGTCAGTTTTCATTCCAATCCCAAAGAAAGGCAATGCCAAAGAATGCTCAAACTACTGCACTATTGCACTCATCTCACATGCTAGCAAAGTAATGCTCAAAATTCTCCAAGCCAGGCTTCAACAGTACATGAACTGTGAGCTTCCAGATGTCACGCTGGATTTAGAAAAGGCAGAGGAACCAGAGATCAAGTTCTAACATTCGTTGTATCATGAAAAAAGCAAATGAGTTTCAGAAAAACACCTACTTCTGCTTTATTGACTATGCCAAAGGATTTGACTGTGTGGATCACAATAAACTGTGAAAAATTCTTAAAGAGATGGGAGTATACGACTACCTGACCTGCCTCTTGAGAAATCTGTATGCAGGTCAGGAAGCAACAGTTAGAACTGGACATGGAACAACAGACTGTTTCCAAATCAGGAAAGGAGTACATCAAGGCTGTATAATGTCACTCTGCTTATTTTACTTATAGGCAGAGTACATCATGAGAAATGCTGGGCTGGATGAAGCACAAGCTGGAATCAAGGTAGCTGGGAGAAATATCAATAACCTCAGATATGCAGATGACACCACCCTTATGGCCAAAAGTGAAGAGGAACTAAAAAGCCTCTTGATGAAAGTGAAAGAGGAGAGTGGAAAAAATTGGCTTAAAGCTCAACATTCAGAAAACGAAGATCGTGGCATCTGGTCCCACCACTTCATGGCAAATAGATGGGGAAACAGTGGAAACAGAAACAGACTTTATTTTTGGTGGCTCAAGAATCACTGCAGATGATGGCTGCAGCCATGAATTAAGGCACTTGCTCCTTGAAAGAAAAGTTATGACCAACCTAGATAGCATATTCAATAGCAGAGACATTAATTTGCTGATAAATGTCCATCTAGTCAAAGCTATGTTTTTCCAGTAGTCATGCATTGATGTGAGATTGGACTATAAAGAAAGCTGAGCACCAAAGAATTGATGCTTTTTTTCTTTCTTTTTAATTTAAATTTATTTATTTTAATTTAAGGCTAATTACTTTACAATATTGTATTGGTTTTTCCATATGTCAACATGAATCTGCCATGAGTGTACACGTGTTCCCCATCCAGAATCCCCTTCCCACCTCCCTCCCTGTACCATCCCTCTGGGTCATCTCAGTGCAACAGCCCCAAGCATCCTGTATCCTGTATCAAACCTGGACTGGTGATTCATTTCTTATATGGTATTATATATGTTTTGAACTGTGGTGTTGGAGAAGACTCTTGAGAGTCCTTTGGACTGCAAGGAGATCCAACCAGTCCATCCTAAAGGAAATCAGTCCTAACTATGCATTGGAAAGACTGATGTTGAAGCTGAAATTCCAATGCTCTGGCCATCTGATTCAAAGAACTAACTCATTGGAAAAGATCCTGATGCTGGGAAAGATTGAAGGCAGGATGAGAAGGGGACAACAGACGATGCAATGGTTGGATGGCATCACTGACTCAATGGACATGAGTTTGAGTAAACTCTGGGAGTTGGTGATGGACAGAGAGGCCTGGCATGGTGCAGTTCATGAAGTCAAAAGGACATGCCTGAGTGACCAACCTGAACTGAACTGAACTGATACAGGGGCTATATATGGTCACAAAAAGTTTGACATGACTCAATACCTTTCACCTTCACACATTGTGTTTCACATTTGTCTGCTATTTCTGTTATATTTTTTCTGTTAGTCATTTGACTTTACAATTGCTTTAAAAGCTGATTATTATTATTATTTTTGTACAGGACTGTATATGTTTCTTCTACTCTTTATCAGATAAATTAGATGGTGAACTGAGGTTTCAGCATAAGGGAAGAATCAGTACTAATCTTAGATGTCTTCTTTATCTCATCATATTTGTCCTTAATGCCTATGGTTGTTTATGCACTCTCTACTTTGTTCCACTGAATTTTTCTGAAGTCTATCAATTCTGCATTAATTCAATTCATATAGCATTCTATTCAGAGAAGGCAATGGCACCCCACTCCAGTACTCTTTCCTGGAAAATCCCATGGATGGAGGGGCCTGGTGGGCTGCAGTCCATGGAGTTGCTGGGAGTCAGACATGACTGAGCGACTTCACTTTCTCTTTTTACCTTCATGCATTGGAGAAGGAAATGGCACCCACTCCAGTGTTCTTGCCTGGAGAATCCCAGGGACGGGGGAGCCTGGTGGGCTGCCGTCTACGGGGTCGCACAGAGTCGGACACGACTGACTCGACTTAGCAGCAGCAGCAGCAGCAGCAGTCTGTTATCACAGTTCAATCACCAACATAAATGCTGGAGACTCACCTCACACTCTGCCGTACAGCACAATCCAGCGGCACACTGCACTGGGCCTTTCCGCTTACATGTATTATAATCACAGCAACTCTGAAACTGACACTCCTAAAAGTTCATAAGAAGAAATACCATTTTAGTTCCACCACTTAATAGTTCTTGTTTCTCAGCTTCTACTTGGTACTCTATTGTGTTCAACTTTTCAACTATATAATATACTTGTGTTTAGTGAAACTTTATTATTTTACTATTCTTAGAATTCTCAAAGGTACATGCAACTGTAAGAACTAACTCAATAATATCTTTAAAAAAGTTGATCATTTGCATTCAATATTTAAAATATGTGGTAATTAATTAATCAGTTGGAATTATAACATGGAAATTATAATTAATTTGGATATAACCTGGACATAAATATAACATGAAAATGGAAATGTAACATATGAATTTCCAAGAGAAAACTTTTCCCAACTCTCTTTTTAGTGACTTGTTTACTAAAATTTCCCTTTATGAATAAAGCTAAAGAAAAGTTAGGCTCTATATATATAACAAAAATATATTTAATATAGGAGTCATGTGCCACATTTTACTATAATGGAAATATATTGAAAAAAGGATATTTTGACATATATATTTTTACAAGGTAAATGGAAGTAACTATTGTTCAAATTAGATGATAATTTAAATAATGTTAACCAGGTATTTTTCAAGTAAATTCATTGCATTTATATAATTTATATATTCTTTAACATTTTTATATTCTTAAAAATTTGTAAAATTAAATATCTTCCATTTACTAAAAAATTAAGTTTTAAAGATTTTGTCCTTAATATGATTCTTCTTCATTTAAAAATTTGTAAATGTTTCCAATTTTTCTTTTTCTTTTTTTTTGTCTTCTTTAAAAAAATTTTATTGGATTATAATTGATTTACAGTAGTGTCAGTTTCAGGTATACAGTAAAGTGAGTTAGTTATACATAAACATTTTCCCTCTTTTAATTCCTTTTATAGGCTATTACAGAGTGTTTAGATTTTTCTGTGTTATACAGTAAGTCCTTATTAATAATCTATTTTATGTATAGTAGTGTGTATATGTCAATCCCAATCTCCCAATTTATCCCTCCTCACTTGCCTGCCTTTTATTTTTTTAAAGACTGCAGCCATCCTAATAGTTTACAGTGGGATTTCACTGTGGTTTTGATCTGCAGTTCCTTAATGGATAATGATATCGAGTATCTTTTCATGGGCTCATTGGCCATTTTATATCTTCTTTGGAACAATGTTTATGGAGTATTACTCAGCCATTAAAAAGAATATATTTGCATCAGTTCTAATGAGGTGGATGAAGCTGGAGCCGATTATACAGAGTGAAGTAACCCAGAAAGAAAAACACCAATACAGTATACTAACGCATATATATGGAATTTAGAAAGATGATAATGATAAAGCTGTACGCTAGACAGTAAAAGAGACACAGATGTATAGAACAGCCTTTTGGACTCTGTGGGAGAGGGAGAGGGTGGGATGATTTGGGAAAGTGGCAGTTTAACATGTATGATATCATAAGTGAAATGAATCCCCGGTCTAGGTTCGATGCAGGATGCAGGATGCTTGGGACTGATGCACGGGGATAATCCAGAGAGATGGTGTGGGGCGGGAGGGGGGAGTTCATGTACACCCATGGCTGATTCATGTCAGGGTATAGCAAAATGAATACAGTATTGTAAAGCAAAACAAACTAAAAAATAAAAATTAATAAAAAATACTGATGCATGGGGATAATCCAGAGAGATGGTGTGGGGTGGGAGGGGGGAGTTCATGTACACCCATGGCTGATTCATGTCAGGGTATAGCAAAATGAATACAGTATTGTAAAGCAAAACAAACTAAAAAATAAAAATTAATAAAAAAGAAAAAAGGCAGAGGAACCAGAGATCAAATTGCCAACATTTGTCAGATCATAGAAAAAGTGAGAGAATTCCAGAAAAAAAACAAATCTACTTCACTGACTATAATAAAGCCTTTGATTGTGTGAATCACAACAAGCATTGGAAAATTCTTAAAGAGATGGGAGTACCAGACCACCTTACCTGTCTCGTAAAAAACATGTATGCAGGTCAAGAAGCAACAGTTAGAACTAGACATAGCACAATGGACAGTTCCAAATTGGGAAAGGAGTATGTAAAGACTGTATATTGTCACCTTGCTTATTTAACTTAGATGCAGAGTACATCGTGCAAAATACAGGCTGGTGAAGCACAAGCTGGAATCAAGATTTCAGGGAGAAATATCAGTAACCTCAGATATGCAGATACCACCACCCTATGGCAGAAAGCGAAGAGGAACTAAAGAGCTTCTTGATGAAAATGAAAGAGGAGACTGAAAAAGCTAGCTTAAAACTCAACATTCAAAAAATGAAGATCACAACATCTGGTCCCATCAGTTCATGGTGAATGGATGGGGAAACAATGGAAACGGTGACAGACTTTATTTTCTTGGGCTCCAAAATCACTGCAGATGGTGACTGCAGCCATGAAATTAAAAGATGCTTGCTCCTTGGAAGAAAAGCTATGACCAACCCAGACAGCATATTAAAAAGCAGAGACATTATTTTATTGTCAAAGATCCATATAATCAAAACTATGGTTTTTCCAGTGATCATGTTTGGATATTGGAATTGGACCATAAAGAAAGCTGAGCCCCATGGAAATGATGCTTTTGAACTGTGGCCCTAGAGAAGATTCCTGAGAGTCCCTTGGACAGCAAGGAGATCAAATCAGTCAATACTAAAGGAAATCAGCCCTGAATATTCATTGGAAGGCTGATGCTGAAGCTGAAGCTCCAATACTTTGTCCACCTGATGCAAAGAATTGACTCATTGGAAAAGACCCTGATGCTGGGAAAGATTTAAGGCAGGAGGAAAAGGGATGACAGAGGATGAGATTTTTGGATGGCATCACCGACTCAATGGGCATGAGAGGGGAGCAAGCTTTGAGAGCTGGTAATGGACAGGAAACCTGGTGTGCTGCTGTCTGTGGAGTCACAGAGTCAAACACGACTGAGTGATTGAACTCACTATGTGGGAAGCATTTTGTGTACTTTCCAAAATATTAGTAACTCCAATAGCCTTGTGAGATAAGGAATGAATTTTCTGGATCAGGAAATTCTGGCTTTGAGAGAATTGAGCCCAAGATGGCACTTGCCACTGGAACCTGGAACTAAGCCTAGTCAGTCAGACTCCAAAGCCCATGAATTTTCCATTTTCACCCATATTTTTCAACAGGTTTGGTTTGTTTTAGAAGAATTTAAAAAACTTTAGGCAGGACACTAAAATGTTAAAGCTTCTTATACAGCATCAACATCCATGAAATTCTCATCAAATATTTGAAGAACCTCAAAGGGACTTCCAAAGGGCTCTCCAGATAGAAAACAGCTGCCCTGCAGCTGCCTGCTCTCCGTGTCGTTTCTAGTTCAACAGCTGCTACTTTTTTTTTTTCCCTGCTCTTTTTTTTTTTTTTAAATTGCCCTTAATGCTTAAGATTGTTCATGCCAATGCATGGAGCTTTTTCAATTTACATCCAAGCTGAAGAAAGTGCTTCTGGTTATATCTACCTCTTGTAGCTTTAACTGTGCATGAGTGTAAAAGCCTCTGTGAGCAGAGCAAACAGGCCTCTACCCGCTTTGTTATCTACACTGGAAGGCACAAGTGAGCTTTTCCACCCAGCGTGGCTTGGAATGAAATTAGTTGCACTGTCAGAAGGATTTGAGAGAAGTATTTTATCTGGGAGGAGAATTTAACATTATTGCTATATCTATATATTACATACTGAATTGTGCACCATCTATAGATTTAATATTCATTATATTAGTCTGGGTGCTCTATATATTAAGTCGGATCTCAGCTTCAGATCTGACAGGGGGATCCCTCTGGGTGGTTCTTTCTTAAAATGAATCTTAAAATTGTCTTGGCATGCACAAGAAAAAGATTAGAAATAGGCAGAAAAATATGAGCAGCACTGCATTTTCAAAGCATTATTTTGTCAAGAATTTAAAAGAATAATTAGATGGAGATAAGGCTAGGAAGATTCTTTCCATAGTTGCGAAAGGGATAAGGTATGAGGAGTCAGTTTCAGTAGTTCAATGAGAAGGGAGACGAGGAAAGTGAATACTGAGAGGGTCAGGAGAGAGGGAATCAATAGGTCTTAGTGTATGGGATATGGAAGAAACCATGCAGGAAAATGTCCTGGTCTTTTAGCTGTTGGTTCCAGTTTCAACAGAAAATCCCAAGGAGGGGCATCTGCTGGGGCCAGAATATCCCAAACAACATTGCATATCTCACGCAATATGTTGTTTCACGTCTTTGTGTCTGTCTTGTGCCATTGAGGTCTTAAAATATAAAATCTTTAGGTCTTAAATTCTTCATTATTTACTAGAACTTTTCCTAGGCCTTTTTGTTCACATTTTATTAAAACCCAGTTTCCTATGCTGTTTATAGAATCTTCATGCATTTTTATAAATTATATCTTTTGTAAAGAACAGATGATTAAAACCAAAATGTTAAAAATCCAAAGATTTTTACCTTTTAATAAGGAAGTTTAAATTGCACATTTACTATAAAAATATAACTTATCCTTTTTTGTTGTGCACTTTGTTCTAGTTGTATTTTTTCCTATTTTATCTTTCTGATAAAAGTTTTGCTTTCTATCCTGCAATGATTTGGAAAGTAGACAGTTGTTTTAAAACTTACTAGTTGTACATATACACAATGGAGTATTATCAGGCATTAAAAAGATTTGAATCAGTTCTAATGAGATGGATGAAACTGGAGCCTATTATACAGAGTGAAGTATGCCAGAAAGAAAAACACCGATACAGTATACTAACACATATATATGGAGTTTAGAAAGATGGTAACAATAACCCTGTATGTGAGAGAGCAAAAGAGACACAGATGTATAGAACAGTCTTTTGGACTCTGTGGGAGAGGGAGAGGGTGGGATGATTTGGGAGAATGGCATTGAAACATGTATAATATCATATATGAAACAAGTAGCCAGTCCAGGTTCGATGCAGGATACAGGATGCTTGGGGCTGGTGCACTGGGATGACCCAGAGGGATGGTATGGGGAGGGAGGAGGGAGGGGGATTCAGGATGGGGAACACATGTATACCTGTGGTGGATTCATGTCGATGTATGGCAAAACCAATACAATATTGTAAAGTAATTAACCTCCAATTAAATAAATTTATATTAAAAATACTAGTTGTGAACTCATTGTGTTAATGTGTGTTAGTTGCTCAGTTGTGTCTGACTCTTTGTGACTCCATATATAGTTCATGGAATTCTCCAGGCCAAAATACTGGAGTGGGAGCCCTTCTCTGGGGGATCTTCCTAACCTAGGGATTGAACCCAGGTCTCCCACATTGCAGGTGGATTCTTTACTAGCTGAGCCACCAAGGAAGCCCAAGACTACTGGAGTG